>CM042193.1:1367171-1386210 GCA_023539305.1 Ilex asprella
TTGGTTGATGAAGCAAAGGATGCATCAAATAAAGAACAGATGGCAATTGTTCTGAGATTTATTGATGTTCAGGGTTTTTTAAAGGAGAGATTTTTTGAGATTGTGCATGTTAAAGATATCACTTCTTTAACTCTTAAGAAGAAAATATCAAAAGTTCTTACTCGACACAATTTGCACATTCGAAATTTACGAGGACAGGGATATGATGGTGCTAGTAACATGCGTGGTGCATTTAATGGATTGCAAGCTTTGTTCCGCAATGATTGTGAGTATGCATACTATGTTCATTGTTTTGCTCATCGTTTACAACTTGCATTAGTTGCAACTGCTGAAGATGAGATTTCAATATGGCAATTCTTTTCCAAATTGACATGCATTGTCAATCTTATTAGTGCTTCTCCTAAGCGTCATACAGAACTGCGATCTGCCCAAGTTACTGAGATTGAAAGGGAGATAGCTAGTGATGAACGAGAGACTGGTAAAGGGGCTAATCAGGTGGGTACTTTGCATCGAGCTGGTACTACTCGTTGGAGCTCACATTTTGAATCCATTTGCGGTCTGATAGATATGTATGATGCTATCATTAGTGTGTTTGAATGTATGGTTAACGAAGGATCTTCAAATATAATTCGTGGGGAAGCTGGTGGTTCTTTAATGGCAATGAAGTCCTTCGATTTTATATTCATATTGTATTTTATGCACAAGATTATGGGAATTACGGATATTCTTTGTCGGGCATTGCAGCATAAATCATTAGATATTTTGAATGCAATGAATTTAGTCTCATCGACAAAATCATTGTTTCAAACCTTGCGAGCAGAAGGTTTTGATTATCTCCTTGACCATGTGAAATCAGTTTGCATGAAATTTGATGTCGACATACCTGATATGAGCACTCAGTACAAAGGGGCAAGACGTTCATGTCAACAGAATGATCACATTACAGTTGATCATCATTATCACATGGACTTATTTAATGCTACGATTGATCATCAGTTAGAAGAGTTACATAGTAGATTCAATGAAGAGACAATGGAATTGCTTATGCTTAGTTCTGCTTTAGATCCTCGGGACAACTTTAAATCTTTCAATCCTGATCGTATTTGTTTACTTGCTGAGAAGTTTTATGCAGCTGATTTTGATAGACAAGACATGCATCATTTGAAATGTCAACTGGATCATTATTAATTTGATGTGGTTCGCCATGAGAGGTTTCAAAGTATATCTACAATTTCAGAATTATGTCGTGGTTTAGTAGAAACAAATAAGACAGAATCCTACAATTTGATTGATAGGTTGATTCGTCTTATTTTAACTCTTCCCGTTTCTACAGCAACTTCAGAAAGAGCATTTTCAGCCATAAAACATGTCAAAAGTACTCTTCGTAACAAGATGGAAGATGAGTATTTGACTGATTCGTTAGTTGTCTACATTGAAAGAGAAATAACGGAAGCAATCGATACAGATTCAATAATAGATGCTTTTTGTTATAGGAAGGATCGAAGAGTTCAATTTCATTAGTATGTATTTATGAGTTTACATTTGTATTATTGAATATATGTTTATGAGTTTACATTTGTATTTTGTTAGTCGTATGAATGTTTAGCTTAGCCCGGGATAAAAAAAATTTCTGGCTCCGCCCTTGTGTGCAAACTTAAGTTAGATCAATGCCAAGAAAAGAAAAGATTGTGTATTTGTCATATTTGTACCGACATATATATACGTAAAATTATCACTTCAAGTTATAAGAGCAAGATAAAGTCGATCTCTATCAGTTAGAGAGGGAAGATTCAGTTAAGCTTGGAAGGAAAAAGAGGGTGTGGGTGTATGATTGCAAGGAAAGGATTAGGATATGACGATGGAGTGGAGAAAAGGCTGAAGGGTATTTGTAGAGAGTTTAGACAATAGCGCATGGCTTGGTGCGCCCTTCGTCACATGAAGTTTGCGCCGAAGAAATTGAGAGAGGGTTCTAAATTTGAGAAATTACAGTTTATACCCCTATGCTCGTAACAAAGATAGAAAGTAGAAAGAATACACTTTCTATCATTTAAGGAAGAAAAATAGGAATGATACACTTTTCTTCTTTTCTGTTTGGTTGGATAGATGAAAAATAAAAATGACTATTTCTTTTTTTTGGATAAGATTAGGGGTGATAGTCGAATCATATTGTGTCAGATTTGTGTTAAGTCATTACTAGTTTGTGTTAAGCATTAGTCACACTTAACTCATTTAACTAATTGTGTCATGTCGAGTTATGAGTTGACATGTTTATTTTTCGTGTTGTATTCGTGTTTGAGTTAATTAAGATCGTGTCATAAAATTCATGTTGAGTTCAAGTCGTGTTATCGTGTTAGTCAAGAATTTTTACCCCTAATTAAGATGGAAAAAGTATTTTTATAATTTTGAATTTTTTATTTATTTTTTTAAAATTTTAAAAAATATATATAAATACATATTTTATCATTGTATTTTTATATAAAATTAATGTATACATAATACATGTATATATAATAAGATATATAGACAAATAAGATACATCTCAACACAAATAATTAAATTTTCATCCACTTTCCTTCCGATTTTGGGGGGATTAATTTTGGTGAGTTGAAAGGAAAGTTAATTCATCAACTTTTCTATCTTTCTTACTTTTCTTCCTTACCAAACAAGATATTTTATTTATCTCTCTAACTTTTCATCTTTTTATTTTTTCATCATACTAAATGGAGCATAAAAATAATATATGTTGACGGGCTTGATTCACACCAAGTTCAGATTGGAGATGCAGAGCAGGCCCAAATTATATATACAGAACATCAAAAATTAAATCACAATTCGTATGCAGCCAAGCCTATTTTTCTAAGAGGCCTAGTCCAGCATCAACGTATGTGAGAGTCTTTCTCTGAAAAAAAGAGATCATTGGTATACGGTCATCAGAGACACATCATCAACCTCGCAAGATTGTCGGGTAAGATTACTTTGCTCATTTTTAGGTAGAGTAGGCTTTAAGGGATCACTTCTCTATCATGTCGCATGTTATAAGGATAAGATGAGACTCACAACATCACCTTGTTCTTGGTGAGGATATTGGCTCAATCAGAGTCCTTCGAAACCAACTTCGTCTGCTTATAAATTGTAAACTCTGCCTACACATAAAAGGCATCTCACATATCTCAACATACTGTACCTCTTGAATAATAAGATTCTTTGACCACCATTCTCAACAGAGTAAGTCACTCAAATCGAACTACCTAATCTTTGTATTTGTCTGCTGTGAACCCTCTTTACTTCATCCTTAATTAATTTTGCATAAACTCACTTTTGTGTAACGCATGTAATTCCTATTTAGCTCTTTAAAGTGTCGGTTACAAATTACAATAATCAAATCCCAACAATTTAGTCCTCATATTCAAATCACTAACTTATTCTATTGGAATAGCCTTTGTCACCGACACATGACTTAAAAAAACAGACTCGGAAAAAATACTCAGAATTTGAAAAATATTGTGAGATAAAAAGACAAATATAAATGTCTATGAAAAAACATTTTTTTTTCATTAAAAAAAAATACTGTTATGGTCAACTAATGTGAGTCCTTTTGTAGAGTCAATTAACTAGAATTAGACGAAATGATCAAAATAAATATCAATAAAATACTAAGAGTTTAATTTTTGCAATAAGAAATTTATTGACCAAATAAAGACTATGACATACATAAATTGAAATTGCACTTAGAATTGTTGTTCACAACTCACAACGGTTTTGGTACAAACGTTGACGTGGTCCCTATTTTCTCACGGCCGTTGCTGACGTTTGGCCCGTTTTGTTCCCTGTTTCTCTAATTTTTCTTCCCCATTTTTCCCTTCTTGTGGACTTACGGTTTACCCCGTTTAGTCACCTGAACTGTTTTTTTTTTTCTGTTTTAAAGGTCAAAGTGTCCAAATCAACTTACGCACATCTCAACTAATGAATAAAGTGTGATGGAAGGAGTAGTAGTGCAAGGACACAAACGTTGCTTTCACATCGGAGATGCCTCTGCCCTTAAACTGCAGGTAGGAGCAATACGAGCATACAAGCTTGTTCTGTTAACTTGGACTTGTCCTCTGCGAACTGCCGCGTTACCGACTAGGCGTCAGGTATTCATCACTAACCAGCGGGATCACACCATTTCGCATTTCGTGTAGGCAAATTAAAGAAAGAACATTTGACATCAAGCTAGATACAAAAGAACAGAATCACAACATCTATAGTACTAAATCTGTCCAACTGAAAACCAAATCATATAATAGAAACCCCTTGAGCAACAACTCAGTTGAACCAAGTAAATTTTCTGGTCATGAATCATAACATCTATTTCATCACACAGTTCACTATGTTGTTTGGTTTACTATGACAAACCACAAACCTCAACCATTATATTCCAAAACACTCGCCAAACAAAATAATTTCAAGTCCAACAAGAAGCACTAGCTCAACTGCTCCATATTCTACTTGGACATAAGATGAGAAGATGAACACAGGGGAAAGCGCCACTCTCTCTCTCTCTCTCTCTCCCTCCTTCCAAAACACCCGGTCCAAGAAATGACTTTCAATTCTCACTAGCCTACTTGATGGAAGATGTAACTTCCTCTACTCTGGGCAGATGAAAGGAAATACAGAAATAGATTATCTACGTACTGTCTATGAATTTAACTAAAAGAATATGAAAAGAGTGTTATTCTGTTGTAGCAGCAAATCCAATAGTAATGCATCAAGATCCACCTATTTCATCAATCTTAGCCGGTAAGTTTAAAAATTCATATAATACACAACATCACATTACAAATTTCATTCAAAGTACATAGTTCAACTGCACCAAAGCATGCAACTCTCTCATTAATGTCCAATAGCATAGTCCATAACCAACCTGATTCTATATATTCAGATGGTGAACAACTATAAATTGTCACCATCTATTAGGAGTGGCTTTTTTCCACATAGCACAAGATTAAAAATTACCAACTGCCCTAGATACACTAAAACAGTAAAGCTTGGCTTAAGCTTTAATGGCAAAAAACTCACTGCCAGGATAGCAGTAATATCTGGCAGTGATTCCACATATGACATCGCAGGAATGCCTTCCAACTTATCCACACCTGATGGTAGATCTTTAGGGTGGAAGATCTTTTGGCAATGTAAGAATCTTACTAGCTCTGTCGTTATCAAGTCATTGTCAAATGCCTCAAACACACACTACGTATATGTCTCATAATTGGTCAGAAAAAGAATCTAAAATACTAGATTGTCAGAGAGAAAGACCAAAAGCTATTACAGATCCAATGTACTCACAGACTTGACACCATCCCTAAACAATTAACATCCAGACCAGGACTGTCTTTCACCAAAAAACAGAATTAGGATCTGACCTCCTACCCTGCCTAACATATTTTAAACTAAAATGTTCTTGGCTTAGCAACTTTGAACAAATATTCCAAGTTACAACTAGAATGCAATTTGAAGCACAATGCAACATGTGTATTTAAGAACATCATAAGTCCGGAGCTCTGTAAATATTAACAGTACTAATAATGGGCGCCAAGTTTCAACTAGAATGCAATTTGAAGCACAATGCAACATGTGCATTAAAGAATATCACAAGTCCGGAGCTTTGGAAATATTAACAGTTCTAATAATGGGTGCCAAGTTTCAAATCCATTTGTCACGCTTTACAATTGAAAAGAAAAAAGTAAACAGCTATCTAATGTGAATTCCCCTCCTCTTTTCACAAGGGTATCTTCCCATGGAGGTGGAAGTGCCTGACCTATGGATTAGGGTTTAGATGTCGTATCAAATCACAAAACACTGAACACATCAAGCTGGCTTTCCAAATAATATTATTCAGGCATTCAATGCTCTAATCTCCAACAACAATATTCCATGTGGCAAATCAAAAGTTCATAATGCTACTGAACAAACATATAACACCACTGCAGACGAAGTCTGTTTCATTTGAGAAGAAAAAAAATGAAAAACTTATATCCTCAATGAAAATTGTAGGAAAATGACATACAGGACTCAGCAATAAATCTAAGATGATTTGCATCTTGCCCAATCAGCAATAAATCTAAGATGATTTGCATCTTGCCCAAGCATATAATTGCCATGCCTTAGCAAGTTCCTAAATCCTACCTACAACAGGCCTGGGTCTACACTTGGTCATTTGCAATTTTTACTTGTCAGCTCTATATCTGCCACAAGTGCATTGCTTTACTGATACTGATATAAAAACCTGCAATACTGATAACTGAAAAGCGATGTCCCTACTTCGATAGGCAAAGCTGGTGCCACTTGTGCCCAACATAACTGCCCTCATCTAGTGACGCAATAGCATAGTTTTGGAAGAGCCACATGAAATAGCATCCAAAATCATTGGGAACAATATGTATACCAAATTACAATTGATCAAACGATACAAATGTATCACTATACCAAGCTACCTTACAAGGTTGCTGCATGAATTCCGCTCCACTATTCTATTGCACCATGTCTTGCATCATTTTTCAACAACATTAAGCCATGTCCTTAATCTATTTCCGAGATATATAACTTCTCCCACCACTATTATTGTTTAGAATTCTTACCGATATCATGTGTTTGCTGCTAAACTCTTTTATTACCACTATTTATTCTATAACCTCGGTAATGAATGATCCCATCATAACAAGTGACCAGTTACCAAGTGATGCGCATTCATTATTACCACAACAAAAAAGAGGAAAGAACAAAGGAAAACTCAGTTGTTCATATTGCAAATATTATTTACATTCAAAAAAACAAAGAAGACATATTACAATTTATTCAATTAATCCACAAGCAGTAAAAAGTTCAATTCAAGGGAAAACCTAAATCTAGACAATGAAAAGAAAGTTGCAGGAATTGCAAGCTTACCACAAAGTATCAATCAAATCCATTATTGTATCCACTAGAACTTGAAGCACCACTACCTGCAGTCCCCATTGACCTCTTCTTCCTCTCCTCTTCATACTCTGGATCATCTGTCGGCAACTCAAGCCTACACACTGGGCAAGAATTCCTCGAACCCAACCACGGCACAATACAGTCGCCATGATACCCATGCCCACATGGCAATTTCTTAGCCACCTCTCCGATACGCATCGAATCTTTACATATAGCACAAACCAAAGCCTCTGCTTCTACTTTAATCTCCACCGTCTCCAATGCCGACACAGCAGATTTTGCAGCCGGCGGGGCCCCTCTTCTTCCGTTTTCACTCTCAGCCAAGTTCTGCAACAGCGCCTCGTATCCAGCTGCATCCACGTAATCCCCTGGATTCCCCATATAGTCATCCATTTCCGGAATTTGTAATCGAAACTCGATCGAGTGGTCCTCTAGTCCCATTAGAATGTCCGCCCAGTCAAGTACCCGGTTCCGCGCAGCCCGAGCAGCAAAGTCCCGAAGCCTTACCCTAAGCAAATCTCGTCGCCTTCTCCGAATTTCCTCTTCGTCTCTCTCTTCCCGATTCTCATTCTCCCCATGGATTTCAGTCTCATCATCATCGGATCGATCTTGATTCTGTTCATCTCCTCCTGGTTCATCTTCGCTTTGGACTTCGGCCTCATTTTCATCGTCTTCGTCATCGTTGTTGTCCCAGCCACCGAATTCTATACGAAGATAGTCATCATCAGATGGATCTGCGTGTTCTGATGGAGGTGGAGGGGGCGCATCGTCATCACGGGCGACCTGGGCGACGAGCCGGAGTACTTGAAATAACTGATTTTCAAAAGAAGGCTCGTCGATCTGATCGGAGGCTCGTCGATTTGGGGCTAAAGTGGGAGGAGTTGAGGTCCCGATGGACTCGACGAAGCCGTTCTTGCACTCGTGGCAGATGACATCAGGGAGATCGGCTAGGGTTTCGACTGCCACTCGCTTATTGCATTGATAGCACCAGTATTGTGCCGTCTCGGTGTTTGATTCAGATGTTTGTGTCTGAATCGATGGCTGCGGCGCTGAAGTTTCGTCCATCTAGGGCTTCGATTTGGCTGACAAAGACCACAGAGGAAATGGAGAGGACTTGGAGAGGGGACAGAGAGAGAGGGAGAGAAGAGTGGAAGAATGACATCAGGGGATGTGAGAATTCATGCGTTTTTATGGCGACTGTATCCGCAAATAGGAGCCGTTAGATGGCAGTGAGAGTTTTGTGACGCGGACTTTTGGAGTGCTTATCCGTCGGTCAATGATTATATATATAAGACCGGAGAAAATTTCCTGTGCTCACTAGCCACGAATTGGTGGTGATGGACATTATGCAATGCTATTAGTATTATCTATAAAATATTATATATTCTTAATTAATTATTATTATATATTAAAATATAAAAAAAACATTTTAATATTTGTGTTTGGCTAATAATTTTTTATTGAGTTCTTCAACCTAGGCAGGCTTAAGGGCCGGGACTATCTTGCATCTGATAGTCTTGGTTGGGTATATGTGTATAAAACCTATGACACTATCACTTTGTTAGTGGCAGTGTTGTAGTAGTTATGTGTGTACGTTTTGCTCCTTTTAAAAAAAAAAATTTACTGAGAGTTAATATACTAAATAACACTGTCGCCTAATACATAGTAAACATTGAATATTTTTTGGTAATACATATTTCGTAATTTTTTTTTGAATTTAGATTCTCTATATTTATCATATATTAGTGAATAACATAATTATGTGTCAAATAATAACGTTTTAATAAATAAGTCTACGAGTCACTGCAAATCATCAACTTAATTTTTTATATTTCGATAAAATTACTCAATTTTAAAATCCCAAGTTTAATATCTGGGTATTATCCATATATAAAGTTTTGTACACGGGTTAAACTCAGGCTATATAGTTTGGAAATGATATTTAGATTAATTTCAGTTTTTGACTCTTGTATACCACAACTCAACTGGACCTAGTTTAATGTGCAGGTTCTACATCAAGTTAGAATCCCTCAATAACTTGGGTTTAACCTTTCGTCCGTTTGAATTTAACTCGATTAAATTTTAATTAACTAATTTGAGTTGGGTCTACATTAAATCGGATTAGAACTTGTTGATTCAATCTTAACTCGAAGTATGGAAAATATTTACCAAATTATTAAGGGTATGTTTGGTAATTATTTTTGTTTTCGGTTTTTGCCAAAAAAAAAAAATCAATTTGGATTGAGTTTTCATTTTTTTTCTCCAACTAGTTGTTTTGAAGAAAAGGCCCAAATTTGCAACAAAAAAAAAAAGAGATGTTTTAAAAAACACCAAAAAATCACAAACAAAAATGCATGGCTAAGGGGTTTTAATGAGATCCAGACTTCAAACTCAATTACTAGAAAAACTTATAGTTTTGTCGTGGAACTATAAGAACCTCTTCTCCAACGTGATTATCTCTCTCCTATCTCTATGTAACCGGAGGTCTCCACCATCTCTCTCGCCTTTCTATTGTCTCTCTCGTGCGCTTTTTATTTGTGTAACAAATACCTAAAGAAAGAAGCTCTCTCTCGCCTCTTTGTCTGTAAAACGAAGATCCAAAGAATGAAGCATCCATCGTTGTCATTCTCTAGCCTATCTTTCTGTTGAATGGAGGATTTCCCTACTCACTGCAGTTAAAGACTCCATTGTCCTAATCTCTCTCATTTAGGTAATTTTTTTACTTTTATAGTATACAAATATACTTAGATCTGCATAGATCTTAGTTATTTATGTATGTGTGTGTGTGTGTGTGTGGGTGTAGATTTGAGTTAGATTTGTATAGATTTCCTCTTTCGCTTTCTCTGTGTGTATGTGTTTGTAAGTGCGTTTATGTAAGTGTGCATCTGTGTGTGCGAGTGTGTGTGCGCGCGCATGCACGTTGGTGTGTGGGTTTATGTGTTTGTGTATGTGTGCATGCGCCCACACATTTGTGTGTGGGGGTTGGTTTACTTCTTTTTTTCAAGTTAATTTTTTATAGTAAAGTTGTTATTTTGTTGTTTAGAGACAAGTTTGAATTCTAGGTTAAGTTTCAATTGTATTCTAAATTGATTGTTATGTATGTTGTTACTTAAAGATTATATGTCTAAGGTTCTGTGATTTGGGGTAAAATATGAAAGATTAATTGTTATGCATGTTGATGGAGATGAGGGTGGAATAATGGAAATTTATAAAGTGATTGTTATGCATGTTGATTCCTTTTTGTAATGATTTGCATGTATATGAAATTTGTTTGTGGCCATTCTTGTATTCTTTTGGGTTATATTGAGTAACTGTTGTAGATGAAAATGGTTAACCAACAAATTTAGGAGTACGAGGTTGAGGTTGATAAAACTATAAGCTCATGCCTTTATATGAATGAGAATTTTTATTAACTTCATGAATATTGAAGTAATAGCGGGATATAGATGTGTTTGATACAAAACTAACCACTTAATGAGACAATTAAATGTGCTTGATAACTAAAACTCACCACTTAAAATTTTAAGCACATCTTAAAAATAACACTAATAGTATGTTTGGTATGGTGGAAATATGGGTGGAAGGAAAGTGAGAGGGAAAATGGAAGGGAAGAAAAATGTTTCCTTTGTTTGGCATCAAAGAAAAGTATGAGGGAGTGAAATGTGAGGGGATCTCTATCCTTCTAGCCCACCAAATTTTTTCAGCCCAAATTTGGGCGTAAGGTGGAGGGAAAAAGTAAAGGCATGACAATAATTTTTTAAGTTGACCTTTTTACTCTTTACTTATTGAATATATTCATTCCTAGTTCACACATCTTTTGTTGATCACCAGAAGATAAATTCACTGTTGTATTTCCTCCAAATTTAATTCGTAACAAAAATAAGGGGATTAAAAGATTTTTCAAATTAATTAGATTGATTTTTAATAAAAAAAATTCACTTAATATATTTAAGGGTAGAATTGTATATTGGGCATATAAGTTCTTCCTTTCTTTTCAATTTTCATCCAATACCAAATGATGAAAAATATATCTTTTTTATTTTCCATCCCTCCTACCAAACAAGAAAGAGGGAAAATAACTTTATTTCTTTCATGGATGAAAAGCTTATTCTTTTCACTTTTCTTTCTTTCATTCTTTTCATCATTCGTACCAAACGGATCATAATGCTATTAGAACATAATTTGAGGACATAATGATTTGTCACCAATGAAATGTATTTAACGATGAGTCCTATTATAGCATTAAATGAATTCATTATCATATCATTGGAGACAACTCATTATGTCCCTCAAATTATGTTCTAACAGCATTGTTGTCTACTACATATTATTTAATACTAAAAATACTAGTAAATAAGGATTTTATAAACTTCTCATAGTTGACAAATATATATATCTTCAAATAACTTGATCTCAATCCATTTCAACACCCACCATTGCCACAATTGTCGTTGTTGTCACCACCACCACCACCAACATATCTACTGCCACCAACCACCTTGGTCCCCTCCACCGCCATGACCATCACTCCACCATATCCATTACCATTACCATAATTACAACCATTTTGCCACCACCACCACCCTTATTGCCCTTATATTATCCACATTGTCATTGTCACCATTGTCGCGACTACCATCGTCATATTTATCACTATTATCACCACCACCATTATTACCACTATCACAACCACCACCATTTTCATCATACCATTTATCGTTGTCTCTCTACCACCACAATCACCACCATTATTCCACAATATCCGCTACCCCTACCATCATCACCCATCACTGCCACCAATGTTACTACCCCTGTTACCACCTCTCTTCTCCCTCATCATCAGCACCATCACTCCACAAACCCTACTTTATCACCTACCCACTTCCAATATTACCTTCGGCATGTACCACTCTCACCAACCACCACAATTATGGTCATCGTCATCTTTCATCACTCTTAACCATTATCAACATTCCATCACAACTATCTCACCACCGCTACAGTTACCGTCCACTCCTACCACCATTATTAGTAACTTTATTCTTGCCATTATCACCATCAGTCTGACTATTATTACCCACCCTAAACAAAACAACCACAATGGTAGAAACAATAGTGTTAGAGAAGGTATCGACAACATCGAGGGTGATGGTGGGATGGTGGAAAAGGTGATGTTGGAATTGAGGCGGTGGCGACAATTATGTGTGTAGGACAGTGGTGGTGATTATGAAAGATAAAAATGATAGTTATAGGAATAAGATAACTATCGTAAAATGATAAAAGAGAATGACACAATTACAATAATAATAATTTTTAAACTTTAACTCATTGTATTTGTCAAACAGTTAGATGCAATTTAGTACTTAATTTTCAAAGAATACCAAACATTTTATAACTTAAAAAATTCAATGTTCTTTACTTAAAATCAGCGTTTTGCACTCAATACCTAATTTTTAATTTTTTCAAACATTGCCTAGTGAGACTAACTTCAAGCTTACACAATCTCTTATGACAACTGTTTTGACAACTTTTCATTTAAGCACTCATCTAACCTAGTTATTGAATCTATAATATAAAACATGATAGACTTTAATAAGTTCTGATGATGCACAAATTAGTTTACACACCACAATCAAGTTAATAATATAAAATGCAGTAAAATAGGTAGAGAGAGAGAGAGGGAAGACAAGGCTTATAGTGGTTCGGTCAATCAAGACCTACGTCCACTTTCAATGGCTAAGTTCGTCGAATATTTTATTAACTCCGGTGAGTTTGGAGAGTAGAGAATTACAATCAAAAGAAGAGATGTGCTTGATTTTGTGAGATGCCCCTAAGTGTTGAGGGAGTTTAGAATTTATAGTTATCTGCGTAGTAATTGCATAGCCAGTCTGATGATCATAACGGATTGGGGGCAACTTAATAGTATTAAATAGTCTGGTGACCTCTCCTTTCCTCAACGAGCAAGGATAAGACTCTTAGATGACCATTACTCCAAGACATTAGAGGAGGAAGCTCTTAGGATGACCCTTTCTCCAAGGTGGTAGATGAGGAAGCTCCTAGACTCTAAGGTGAAGAGGAGGAGGCTCTTGGATGACCCTGCAAGCTCTCCTCCTAATGTAACTCCTTGAGCTTGATGAGCTGTTCCATACTGATGTAGCTTTTTGAGCATGATGAGCTTGACCAGATTGACCACATTTGGCTGAATTTGTTGGACCTCTTGGAGTTGGGCCTCTTGGCCTTATAACATGAGTTGGGCCCTTGAGCTTGGCCCATCAAGTTCATTCAATGGTCTCACATATACTCATCCAACGATCACCAATATCCCTCTTGAAACTATTCACATTACACCGTGTTTTCAGACACAAGTTGTCCCTAATAAGTTGTCATAAGAGCTCCATTAAGCTGGAAGTACCAAATTTTAAATATTGCCTCCAAAGTGAGGCACGATATCCGCAATTAATGAGGAATGTTATTTAAATTTAATTTGTTAATTTAATTATTTTTGTATCATTAAATTGACAATAAATTCTATTATTAAGTAACTCATTATCAATTTAATAACTATGATATATTAAATTAATAAATAAATTAAAGTTCAATAATGTTTTTCACAAGAATAATATTATGTAACCCAAATCCTAAATGAAAAGGACCATTTGATCAGTGCGTCCTATTTAAAAAAATTGATAAAACTCACTCGTCTAACGATCTCTTCATTTGAGATACAAATTTAAAATATAAATTTGAGATACATCTTATTTCTCATTTCACAATTAATATTGTGGTGTTTGGATCAAAATGTGTGCCATTGAAGCTTTAAAGCCTTAGGCCCAGTAGGCAGGGGAATCGCAAATCAAATGGGATCTTTATTGATGACCGTTCTAGTAACCAATGCAGTGCACATCTGCTGTATCTCATCCAAAGCACTTCTTGGACTACGCAAATCACATTCAACACTACTGTTACAAAGAATTAAACAAACAATTTTTTGAACGAAACAATAAAACTTATTGACAATATTTATTACTACTTTTAGACTGGATATAAACGATAGCATCGACTCCTCTCCAATTTTCATATACTAGAAGGATCTTTCAAGTTCCAACTCAATTGAATGATAAATATCATTCATTTTAGCAAATTTAAGATAAAAAAAACGATTACAATCCACTCACACGATGGGTTCGAGACCCACTTTAAGGGTAAGAAACTAGAATGACTACCCTTAACCCAATGAGCAACTTTGTTACAGCTACGACGCTGATGAAATGAGAGAAGAGTGTGGACAAGGGAGCTTGCAATAGCCTTGATGTCTTCGACAAATACCGTTTTCCACAATTGCTCCAGTTAATTGCAATCTCTCTGCTACCCGAGAGAGATTGCAAGCATGTTTAAATTGCAAATATATACTAATTTATAGCTATGTACACAACTTTTACCATTAAATAGGAATTGAAAAAATGCTCCAATTATTCGAAGACTAGGGAGAGCCTAACCCTGAAACGACCACCTCCAACATTAAGAAGACAACTAATTGCCAGAGAATTTGATCAGAAAATTGATCTAAATAATCATATTTACCCAAAAAAAAAAAAAGATTATGCAAACCTATGGATGATCTTCACTGCAAAAGATTGAAACTTTACCATATGTCTGGGTAATTGATTTGAAATTATCAACATCTCAATACAGAAAAAAAAAATGCAGACATACCTTCAAAACTGGCAAACTCAAACATCGAAGTTGAACGGTTTATATATGTACAATATTAGTATTTCTCTGAGTAAAATTAACAAACATCTGGCCCACATGTTTCCTTTCCTTTCCCTTTTTTTTTTCCCCATTTTGACTCGGTGTATATCAGAGGTGGTTTTGGGGATGATGCTGTGGAAGCCTAAATCGGACCTGAGACGCCGGAGATTTAACGGCGACGCCGTGCCAACAGATGCCACCCCGACACATCTCGTGGGCGTGATCGCGTGTCATCGCATACGTGGCTTTACGGGACACGTCCCACGTCAGAGTCGCAATCAAGATAACCCCAATCACAGCCGTCGATATAATCAGCACAAACCCTCCACTGAAGCTCCGCCCTGTTATCAGCCCATACGCCTTGATCGCCGCTATCACCGCCAAGTACATCGTCGTCAAGTTCCCAACCACCGCATCAGAGATCGCCATAGATACCTCTCTCTCTCTTGAGTGTAACGAGTGTTCTTGGGAATGTTGTGATGGGGTTAGTTTTACACGGAGTGACTGTCACGAAATTGGGTGATTTTGTCAGGTCCTCTCTCTCTCTCTCTCTCTCTTTGAGCTTATCTTCTCCTTCGGTGTTTGGTGTTTTCAACAGATGAAAGTGAAAGGTACCTCGCATCATCCACTCACTGTCGTAACTTTGGCTCAATTTTTGACAGTCCAAATATGACATGACACGTGTCACCGATATGCTGTCCAATATAAATGACCTTGTTGCATACGTGGCTGTGCTACATTCCTTTCTCCACGTGGTTATGTTTAAGTTGAGATTTTTGTCAGGGTTTAACACAACAGCACTGTCATGTATATTATATATTATCAATAAAAAAATTATATGCATACCAAGTGACAGTTCTCCTTGTTTCGACAGCCCAATGCACGACGTCGTTTTGCTTACTTAGCAGCAGGAGCATAAATTAAATACAAACTAATTTATGTTATTCTATCTTGAATTAAATATTCTATCGTATGAATAATTGGCAGTTAGAACTTGGCAATCATGGGCGGGTAATAGCCAGCTATCTATTTGCACTTGGCTTTGATTTATAACTTATGACATTCAAGTTTAAGGAGTAATACAGCGACCCCTCTCCAACTCTGGGCTAATTAATTAGATAGATTTTTGCAAGGGGGAAATTTTTATCTCATTAACAGCAGAGAAAAGGAGACATGACCCATGCAGCCATGCTACTTGAATTTCAATATTAATTGAAAATTTTAATTAATTTAATAATTATAATAAATTATAAAAATAAATTAAAGTTAAACAATATTATTCACGAGGAACAGTCTTGATATTGAAGCACGTCTGTGAGTTGTAAAAAGTGTACAATGCAACCTTAATGAATAACTCAAATAATAATAAAGACGAGCTGTAAATTCAGGTATTTTTAGTTTGAATTTTGGAAATTCTTTAAGGTCAGATTATAAGAAATTTATTCTTTATGAATTCTCTCGTTTCGGCGTGGATGACTTGTTTTTGACCGAATCAAAGAAAATATTAGTTAAAGTACGCGTAAATTGGTCAACACATTCCTGATTATTTAAAAAAAAAAGTGGGCCACCAGTTTCGAGTTACGAATTGAGGTATTACCAAATTCGGTTAAAGCTTCGCTCAACGTTTTAATTTCCAAAGGTTGCCATTGCGTCAAGTTTCTTCTTGGATTAAAGATTATGTTAGTAATGAACAAGATTGTGATGCCTTGCCCAAATAAATATGCCGTACATGAACCACGTCTTGCACTTAATTTTATGTTTTAATAAGTAAAAATTACATCAAGTTTATAAGACTCTATAACGAATTTTGAAAGAATATTAATAACAATAATCAATCACATTTTAAATTAAAGACGTCAAATTTGAGAACAAATTGACTTAAAAATAATAATCCGAATAATCTCGTATTTTGCATTGAAAGGGATTCATATTGGAGTAATACATTAAATATTTAACAAGTGTATGCTTTAAGCAAGTACTTTTTATGATTACTAATTAATATAATTATCACATAATTATCAATATCGTTAATAATTCAAAATCATACAAACTTGAAACTTTCATTACATTTAGTTCTTGGATTATTTCTTATGTTGTACATACAATTTTGACACATTTTTTGAATAGTTTCCTAAACTAATAAGAAAACTCACTTTACACTTGGTTGTTAAACTCTTCTTGAAGATTGTTTTCCTTTTGCTATGTTACAAGAGATCATACACACATTCTTTGTTGTCTTCTTGAATATTCCTTGTTGAATAATAAACTAAGTTGAATAACCTCCTATAAGACGTAACAACCAATTTAAATATTTTAGACTTTTTGTGAAATTGCCACAAATCCAAAATCAATGTACAAATTCTGAAAAACAAAAAGACACCTAAACTCTGCCCATCAATGTTATTAGAATCAGATTGAATCGGTTCAATTGTGACAAGTGACCTTAATCGATCTGATTTTCTAGTTGGACCATATAAGAAAAAGAACCAGCTAAAAATCATAAAATCGACTGATTTTGGATAAAACCGTTGAACTTTGCAATTTTACAAAATTGGACAATTCAACGTTATTTGTTATAAAAACTAATGTTCCCAAAAAATTTCAAAAAAATGCGGTCTATCTGCGTTGTTTTTCTCCAGCAACCTAGTCTTTTATCTCTCTCTCTCACGATGGAGATAAGCACTTACAATCTCTGTCTCTCACTATCCAGAGATAAAGCCTTCTCCACTCGAACTCGATCTCTATCCTCGCGTGGTTTTTCTAACTCTAAGTCCTTTTTCCCTCTCTCTCCATAATCCAAATGCACTTTAGCAGAGGATTTCTTCGGTTGTCTTTTCTAGAGTCCAGATCTTTTTTGTCGCTCTCGATCTTCTGTTGAGCCAACCTTTATCTCTCGCGCTACCTGTGTGTGGATCTCGAACAGTCAAACTCCAGCCACAAATGTTCAATTACTGAAAATTGTGGATAGATATAATATTGGAGTTTAGATGATGTTAGAGCATCTCCAACCGATACTGTAAATGAACAAAATAGCTATAATTTAATTAATCAAAACCAATTTTCATACTCCAACAAATACTGTTCATAATAGCTATAATACATTTTTGCTACAATGATTCTCTAAATATATAGAATCACTGTAGCAATATGTAAACATAAATATATATTATTTTCTATCTCTTCCTCTCATTTCTTTCATTCTCTCTCTTTCTCCCTTTCATTATTCATAAAAATAATAATATAAAAATAATAAGAAATAATATTTAAAATGAGTAGTTAAAAATATAGAGAATCTGTTGTAGTGTATATTGAAAAAGTGAGTAATTAAAATTAAAAAAATTACTTTTACAATAATTAAAATACAATTTATTGTTAAAAATGCCCTTAGATGTTTTACACCTATGAGCTTATGAGTTTTTGAGTTTTGGAGAGAGAGATATATAGATGACGGTGTGGAATATGGAGTGACTAATAGGATACACACAATGTATGTATTTTGAATATATGTTATAAGTCTTTAGTTAAAGTATTATATTTTATAATTATTTTATTATATGATTAGTTCGATTAGTTGACCTAACGGTTAGATCAATGAATTATTGACTCGATCCCTTTGTCGATTTAAAGTCCGATCCAATTCTGATAATATTGTTACTCATAGAATATGAAAACACACCTATTTATATAATTAAAGCAAAACAATTACTCGATTCAAAATACAAAATCAATTTGTAACACGCAGATATTCAGGCCATGCAGCGAACATAAAATGGTTAGAAATATACCATTATGATACAGGATTATTACAACAAAAGCAATCCAATGGAAATGGTGCTCGTTTCTAGTAGTTCTCATCCCCATGACCATGAGGCATTGCTAAGCTGGAGGGTAAAGTAATAAAAAAAAGAGCAATGTTATTGGACCTAATTTATTGATCTAACTGATTTAATTTACTATGATCTTTGAATTGGATGTGGGGGCCATCAAGCATTGGAACTTGGTGTTGATCCAATGGTTTTACTGCAGCCACATCATTATGTCAACAAATTAAGTCAATATTTTGGGTCCAAATAATATTACTCATAAAAAAATCTCCAAAAGCCGGTACTAATAAATCCTGTAATGGGAAGACTATTAAATACCACAAACAAACTGAAGAGAAAAATAAAAAGTAATGTTATATAATTTAAATCTGTAACTCAAAATTTGTATTTCAAATAAAAAAGATTATTGGATCAATGAGTACTATTTAAAAAAATTAATGAGACTCACTTATTTAATGATCTCTTTATTTAAAATACAAATTTAAATTGCATAGTATTTTCGACCAGGG
>CM042193.1:1400591-1411403 GCA_023539305.1 Ilex asprella
ACCTACAACATGTAAGACGACCTCGCTCTTCCAAGTCTTCCCTTCAGAATCTTCCGGAAACCCTTGTTTCTCCACGTCTAATGAGGCTAGGTGAAACCAATAATGTACCGCCACGTGGAAACGATCAATATGCAACCGTCAGATCATCCACGCTGTCCACACCAGACCAATCATAAAGTCCTAACTCGTCGCAGTGGAGGACACGTGAGATCGCAGGTCTCTCCGCTCTTCTAACTTCACTATATAATCACTCTCGCTGAAGACAGCTTGAGATTCATCCATCAGGCGACTCGCAGGGTTGAAGCTACAGAGAAATTGTTGAGAACGATGAGGAAGTGGACGGTCCCTTCCGTTCTGTTTCTCTTATGCCTTCTCTTTCTCCTTCCAGATCAAGGTACGTTGGCCGGTTGGAGTTTAATGTCCGCCATTAATACATCTTCGAGTTTTCATACTCACAAATAGTAGCTTGGAAAGGATAAATTTTGAGGTTTTTTCTGTATAATTACAAATTATAGATCTTGACTTGATACTTTAGTGGATCGAGTATCTCGCGGAGATAATTTCTTCCTTTTCTCGCTGTCCACGATTCTTGCGTTTGATTTAGTAGGGTTTTAGGATTTGTTGGTTTGCTAATAGCGAATGGATTCGGTGAATTTGCGTTGTTGTGATCTTCTGTTCTTTAGGTCGGAAGTTACACGCAAATGCAGAGGGTGATTCTGAAGCACCAGTAGATCCACCAAAGGTTGAAGAAAAGATCGGTGCTGTTCCAAATGGTTTATCCACCGATTCTGATGTTGCTAAAAGGTACGCCAATTGCCTATTGTTTGACTCGTTCACTCTCATCCATTTCCTTGGGCGGTAGGATATTCTGAAGTTTGTTTTGATTTTTTTATTCAGAGAAGCTGAGTCGATGTCCAAGAGAAATCTCCGCGCAAATGCAGAGAAGTTCGAGTTTCAGGCTGAGGTGTCTCGGCTTATGGACATCCTTATCAACTCTCTTTACAGCAACAAGGATATTTTCTTGAGGGAGCTGATCTCCAATGCTTCTGACGTAAGCACATCCGTGTCTTTTGTCAAATTTGGGATGTAATTTACAAGAGAATTGTTCTAATGATACAAATTAATTTAATTCAGGCACTGGACAAGATTAGGTTCCTCTCACTCACAGATAAGGAGGTATTGGGTGAAGGTGATAACACTAAGCTTGAGATCCAGGTTAGAAATTTTAGACTTTGCAAGGTATTTGTGGTCTCAAGCAACTCTGAAATGGGGAACTTTCTAAATTATATATCTTATAAAATGCAGATTAAATTAGACAAAGAAAAGAAAATTCTGTCAATTCGTGATAGAGGTATTGGTATGACAAAGGAGGATTTGATAAAGAACTTGGGGACCATAGCTAAGTCGGGAACGTCAGGTATCTTGCTTTTTTGAAAGCCGAAATTATTTCAGTTACAAACATGACTTGAGTTTTTGCTGAAATTGAAAGTAAGGAATGATTGTCATTAGTTGAATTTAATCTTCTATACAGCTTTTCTGGAGAAAATGCAGACAGGTGGAGACCTCAATCTCATTGGGCAATTTGGTGTTGGGTTCTACTCAGTCTATCTTGCTGCCGATTATGTAGAAGTCATTAGCAAACATAACGATGACAAACAGTAGGACATCTGGAGCCTTGTGCTTCGATGAATTTTGCCCTCTTTTTTTGTCATTTGTGGTGGAAAGTCTATTCTCTGACACCTTTGTTCTTTTTCACTGGCTTTCAGGTATGTGTGGGAGTCAAAGGCTGATGGAGCATTTGCAGTTTCTGAGGATGTGTGGAATGAGCCACTTGGTCGTGGAACAGAAATCAGATTGCACCTTAGGGATGAAGCCGGTGAATACTTGGAAGAAAATAAATTAAAGGTGGGTAAGCTAGATAAATTTGCAATTTACTATTTCATGATAATTTATTTATTGCTGTATTGCTTCTTTATATTGCCTATGTATGACAGTTATGAATGTTGATTAGAATAGCTTGCCTCATAGTTGCTTTTGGTGGCCAGTGAAGGAACCTTAAATTCATGTCTTGTTTATGTTCATGTTTTTCTGGTTGTGTTTTCGAGTTCTGCATTTATATGAAGCTGCGAAGGGATTAAAATATGCTAGAACCAATTTCCTCCCAAGAATACTGTTATTAGAAGGTGAGCCATGATTATACAGTATAGTTCTTATTGAGATTGCGCACCTTGCCATGGCTACCATCTCCACCATCACGATTCACCATAGCCACAATTCCAACACCCTCATAGCAGCAGAAAAGTGGCTTGTTGCCACCCTACCAGTCCACATGGCTTTACCTTGGCATCACTCATTTTTTATTTATAACCTGCAAAGGATTAGTTATAGGCATGACTCAGTAGTCTGTCCATTTTCCCTTTTGTGAGCATACACCAAATTCAGCTGGCACAGATATGACTTTGCCTTCTCTTATAAACCACCTATTGGAAGTGTAGTGGCCTTTGTCCTCACTCTGAATCTTCGTGTCCAGTTTTTCCATGAGAAATGGTACATATTGTTGAATTATTTTGTTAATAATAGCTGGTGGTGCCTGTTTTGTGTCATTTGTGGATTCTTTGGCATGGCCCTTGCCAGAGGAGGCAAGGAAAAGGGACATTCCATTGCCTGGCTCCCCTCTCAGTCAGAGAGGAACATGGTCCCACTTGCGCATTAGGTGGGTCCCACTACCACAATGAGAGGGGCCATTGCACTGGATGTTCCACTGTACTCTTGTCTCTTGGAGTATACATTTGTTAGTTGTCTGCCAAAAAAAAAATAATATTGCATAATTGAAAGGCCTGAAGAATGTCTATAAAGGCAGTTAACTTTCCTATTGTATTTAAAGTCTCAAACATTTTGGATTTTGCCAGTGTCTCCTAAGCATCATGTTATGACTATCAAATTACTTAAGGGTGTGACAATCCTCATCTCTGTTCAATGATGATAAACTAATGGTGTGGTAGTTTTGTGGATGATCTTGTTTTTGAGTTATTATGAAGTTTTCCTCTGGTATTTTTATTTTTTAGTCATGGCAGGCCTATATTGACCTAGGTTTAGTATTTTTATACGAGTCCTTAACTAGAGTTCTTATTGGTTCAATTTCCAAAATATGAAGGAAATGAGGAGTTTATGTTAAATTAACAGCTTGCAGGAGTACTAGTGCCCTTTTATTATCACTACCTACTGTGAGAGTTTGTCTTGCTTCCACAAGCAGTTCTTTTTGAAATCCATTGAATTTAATACAATTGATGTGCATAATTGCAGGAATTGGTGAAGAAATATTCGGAATTCATCAACTTCCCCATAAATCTCTGGGCCAGCAAAGAGGTTGATGTGGAGGTTCCTGCTGATGAGGATGAGTCAAGTGATGAAGATGAAACTTGTATGCACAATCCATCTGCTTTAACTCTCTAAAAGCATTTTGTAAAGCGCCAATTCTTATATAACATGCTTATTAAGGTTTCCATATTTCTTATGATCTTGTTGTTTTCCTCTGTTCATCTCTGATGTTGCAAACAGCTGAAATCTCTAAGGAAGAAGGGGAAGATGAAGATGCTGAGAAAGGAGAAGATGAGGAAAAACCCAAGACCAAGAAAGTGAAGGAAACAACTTATGAGTGGGAGCTTTTGAATGATGTGAAAGCTATATGGTTGCGGAGTCCAAAGGAAGTGACTGACGAAGAGTACACCAAATTCTATCACTCACTGTCTAAGGTAGGGTATCCCAGATCTTGTGCCTGAAGAACATGTCCAAATTCTCCGGAGAATGTTCTCTTCATCCTTTGCATTTACCTCTTTCATTCAACAGGACTTTGGTGATGAGAAGCCTCTAGCATGGAGTCATTTTACTGCAGAAGGTGATGTGGAGTTTAAGGCTGTACTGTTTGTGCCTCCTAAGGCTCCTCAGGATTTGTATGAGAGCTACTATAACAATAAAAAATCCAACTTGAAGTTGTATGTCAGACGAGTGTTCATTTCGGATGAATTTGATGAGCTTTTGCCAAAGTATCTCAACTTCTTGATGGTAACCTTTTTTGGAAAGTCACTGTTGCATACTTGCATTCCCTTTGTTTAGTGTTATACAGATGAGCTTTGGGCTTAGTTCCTAATTGTCCGTTTTTGTTTATCAGGGTCTTGTCGATTCCGACACCTTACCTCTAAATGTATCACGAGAAATGCTTCAGCAACACAGCAGCTTGAAAACGATAAAGAAGAAACTCATCCGGAAGGCCCTTGATATGATCCGCAAGATTGCTGATGAGGATCCTGATGAATCTTATAACAAAGACAAGAAAGGTATTGCATCATTAATATCAGATGCCTGTTTTAGAATTAGATATAGGAAATTCTTCTTTTAGTCATTTGCAACTTATCCAAAAATGTGTGAACTGACACTTTTTTGTCTTTACTCCCTGATCCTTCCTGTTACTGCACTGTCATGAGGGCACCTGCATAATGTTAGGTTACAATGTTGTCTTCTTATGTTTTGTATTGTTTGTTATCTTCTAGTTTTCTTGATGAGTAAAAGTATTAATTTGTTCTCCTACTAAACAGAACATGTCTAACTTTGTGTTCCCACCATGTTCAGATGTTGATGAATCTGTTGACAATGATGAGAAGAAAGGCCAATATACAAAGTTCTGGAACGAATTTGGAAAATCAATAAAACTTGGTATTGTAGAGGATGCAACTAACAGAAACCGCTTGGCAAAACTACTCAGATTCGAGAGGTATTCGACTTGTTCCAGATAGGCTCAAGTTTTTCCCTATTTGCCTGCCCATATTGCAACCTCCTTCATGTATGCCTTAGCTGTATGTGTTCCTCTTAACAGCACAAAATCAGAGGGGAAATTAACATCACTAGATCAGTACATCTCACGAATGAAACCAGGTCAGAAGGATATTTTCTATATAACAGGAACCAGCAAGGAACAGTTGGAGAAATCTCCATTCCTCGAGAGGCTTTCAAAGAAAAATTATGAGGTGTGTTGGCTTTCTGAAATTACTGTGTTTGGCAGCTTCATTTTGGTGTCTTGTCTTCGAAGATCTGCCCCACATTTGGCTTCTTTTCTTGATGAGTATTGTTTTTCTATATTTCTACTTGTCATTCTAAGTACGATTGTTGAATCAACTGTTGCAGGTTATATTCTTCACTGATCCTGTGGATGAATACCTGATGCAATATCTGATGGATTATGAAGATAAGAAGTTCCAAAATGTCTCCAAGGAGGGCTTGAAACTTGGGAAGGATTCTAAAGACAAAGAACTGAAGGAATCGTACAAGGAGTTGACCAAATGGTGGAAAGGTGCACTTGCCAGTGAGAATGTAGATGATGTGAAGATAAGCAACCGTCTGGCTGACACTCCTTGTGTAGTTGTGACATCTAAGTTTGGCTGGAGTGCAAATATGGAGAGAATCATGCAGTCGCAGACACTATCAGATGCTAGCAAGCAGGCATACATGCGTGGCAAGAGGGTGCTTGAGATCAACCCAAGGCATCCAATTATCAAGGAGCTGCGGGAGAGAGTAGTAAAGGACCCTGAGGTATATTTTTAAAATCTATTTGACATGCAGTGGACTAGCCATTCATGCTTTACTTGGAATTAGATGCATACCGTCAAATTGCAGTTAGGTTTGATACCCTATTGCAGTATTTAGGTGGTCAGAAATTGGTTTTGGTAGACTTACCTGGCATTGCTATTTCTGACTCTTTTCAGGATGAGGGTGTAAAGCAAACGGCACAACTCATGTACCAAACAGCATTGATGGAGAGTGGCTTCATGCTCCCTGACCCCAAGGATTTTGCTTCACGGATATACAGCTCGGTGAAGACGAGTCTGAGCATCAGTCTCGACGCTGCAGTTGAGGAGGAAGATGATACTGAAGAAGTTGAGACTGAATCCAGCGCAAAAGAAGCAGAATCTATTCCCGAGGCAGAGGATTACACTGCTCAAGATGATGCAGACACAGAGCCTACCGCTGTCAAGGATGAGTTATAGGTTGCCCGAATGTGTGGATGGCCTGTAATTGGAGGGGTTGATTCTCTTATAGCATCTGTCCCAAGTGAACCTCATAGACTGATAAAAAAAAAATTAAAAATTAAAAAACCTAGCAGATGTTGCATAATGCATTTGGGCTTTACTTGTGACAATCTAGGAAAGGGAGAGTTTTAATTCATAGATTTCAGTTAAACATAACCACGGGGGATTTTGTTTCTTTCATTTTGTATGGTAGAAGTTGTGTGGACATGCTTCTTGTGTTTTTAAAACAATGCACTGTATTTTTTTTTTGTCTGCGTTTTATCATTCTTTCTTGAATATTTTTTGGATTTTGGAGGCACGGCTGGCCTTTGTTGGATACTTGGAATATCCAGCTATCCAGGAATCCTAATGATTCGATTACTGGACTTGGACTGTACTGATTCAAAACGCATCTGCATGCTGGTAAAACCTAAGTTATAGGCTTTGGGGAGCATTTTGGGCAGGAGTGGGAAATCTTATGCGGTATGATGAAAGGGCTTAGTCCAAGAAGGGTTTTTTAGGAATTTATTGATTGGCATTATGTCATTTACAATGAAAAGGGGAAAAGCAGTGATGGAGAAAATGAGACCTCTGTCCAGGCAACCACCTTAGCTGCTTAAACACCATCATTGCCTATTTTCATTAACTGACCTTTATTTAAAAATATCATGTTTTAGTAATTAACTTAGAAAAGCGGATTGAAACTTTTGACAAAATAGAAGATTCGTTAATTTAGTTTTGGCTCAACCACCGCACATATCAGGCTTTTGATTGCAGCCGCCCATGAATAAATAAACCACGTACCCAGGGGGTCATGCAGGCGACGCTAAAGGAAGAAGATTTGATTCTCTGAGGATAAAGGAAACTTAATTTATGAAGAAATGGAGATACTTGCCGGCTTTTCAATTATAATTGTACTATTACTTACTGGACTGCCATATTTCGTAGTTGAGGTTGTAAGGATCTGCGTGTTTGCCTTTCTTTGCAACTGGTGGCATGAGTCATCCCAAGCACATGTTCTTTTGACTCACGACTTCAATGAAAATTTTGGATGAACTTAATTAGTCATAAATCATATTTATCAGTTAAATTTAACTTTTATATAACCTAAAAAACCCGAATTCTGAGTTGGATGCCGAAGTAAAAGAAGCTGACATACCATGTTCATGTGCTGGCTCTTTTTTTCGTATCTAGTCTTGCCCACTTTTGTTTGATGAAAATAAACATCCCGTAAAATAGAAAGCGCCTCCTGATTGAATTGCTTTCTCCTCACTTTCTTCAATATCCAGACAATTAGCATATAGGTAAAGTAGGTTTGTTAGTTAGTTACTAATGCATGCCATGTGACCCTTAGACAGGTTTTGTCAATCACACACCTCAGAAAGCCACTAAAACTAACAAACGACCATACTTTTTGTCAATCAACATGCATAGTCTTTGCTGTTTTCAAGATTAATGTATACATTGCCAACCTCTAAAGGGCAAGAACCAGAAAAATAATGTTAAACTCTCCGACGTTCACAGTAGTTTTTTATTAATCATAATTAAAAGGGTAAAAATCATAGTTGGTCCTTAAATTTTGTCTTCGATTTTAATTTAGTCCTTGAATTTTCAAATATTTTAATTTAGTCTTTCAACTATCAATTTCATCTCAATTAAGTCCTTACATCAATTTCCACTGTTATATCAACTAGAGACTAATTAAATCTGATCAATTTCAGTGTTGATCTAATGACAAAAATGGACAGAAGGACTTAATTAAACAAAATTAATAATTAAGGGATTAAATTAGAACAATTATAAGTTCACGGACTAAATTAAAATTAAATACAAAATTAAAGAACTGATTATAATTTTTATCCTAATTAAAACTGGCAAAGTGTAATCATCGACTGTTTGTTTGTTTGTAGTCGTATGCAGACGATAATTAAGTGACCGTTACTAATTATATTTGTCCCTGATTCGTTGGTTTTGGCGGAGTCCCTTTGTCTGCCGTTCATGTTGTGTATAACTAATTTGAATAAGGTTATCGTTGAGCGCATATCTTTTACCCGTATCAATTTTTGTAAAGAAATATGCACCTACTGGTTATGAAGTACTTTAATCATGGGATTGTCACCATTGTCGATCAAAGAACAATAGGCAATTAATTAACCGTGACTGTTTGGCAGATATTGAGTAATGTTTAAGGAATAAAGATTTACTTGTGATGAGTCCGAAATTAACTAGGACATACCCAACAAATTAAGAAGACTCAAGTCAACAAAAAACGAGCCTGACCTAATGAATTAAGAGGGTCCACGTCACCGAAGTTCGAAAGGAGTCTAAGTCATCAAGGAGGAGCCCAAGGGACACCCTCAAGGGGGCACCGCCCAAGAGATCACCCTCCCGCCAAGGGGTGCTGCTCAGGTCCTGTTCCTCTTTCACCCTTTTCATTTCGTGATTTCTCTTTGCCACACCAAATCAAGTTCAACCCACTCCAATTCGAGTCTAAACCAGCTCAGGATACTCCTCTGACTAGATAGGAGCACGAGAAAGAAAATATCAAGATACGCATTGGAGATCTAATTCTACTGTAACTGTACTTACCAAACTAATAGAAGCTCTCTTACTCACGTCACCGCCTCACCGCCTTAGTAAGCCTATACAATGTAAGCTCTCTCCACAAGGAGAGGGACACCTTTAGAAGAACCTGGAGACCTCTACAAGTTGAGATCCCTACACACTACACCTTCCTACACACATTTCTCTCTCTCTCTCCCCAAATGCATTGTAACACCCCGGAGTAAACTCTCCCGATAACTTTTATTCATCAATAAAGATCTCCGATCCATCACTACCGTTTTCGAGAGTGGAATAGATCACCTGGATCGAATCACTATAAATCTTTGCATTGATCAATTACTTACTGTTTTTATTTTTGATTGCCTATTTACTACTCATTGATTATGTCATTTGACATACTTGACTGTTGATCTTGTACGAAGACCAATTTGTACATCATCAACTTGATTTGTTTTCTTTTGATCTTGTTTGGAGCCATACAACCACCGAGTTGGTTTATTGATTAGGGAATCGACCAAATTTCTCATTATGAGATTGGAGGTTCTTGAAATTCACATTAGGGCTTGGGGGTTGACTGTTATGTTAGTCTGACTAAGTTCGTTCTTGAGAGAAGTAAAGGGTCTTATAATCCCATTAGTGAATATCTATTGGCGTGATCTATGGACGCTTTTCTTTCTCTCACCCCTTTTTAGCAAGAAAAAAAAAAAGAATAAGGACCAATCTGATGCAATAATGCCCTTACGAAAGGATGATTTCGTATTGATCAATCTGATGCAGTAATGCCCTTACGAGAGGAGGATTTCGAATTGATATATGTCCCGTTGCAAATTCAACTAGATAATTACTACTTACTAATTTGGGTCCACAGTGCTTTGATCTCTCTCTCTCTCTGCGCTACTATTTTGTGTTGATATATGTCCGGTTGCATGGCTTTTTGTGGGAGACACCATAATTCCATGCGTTGCAGCGAAAATAACGCAACTTCCAAGCTTGTAATTCCAGTAAAGTAGCTAAGCTTGGTAGTTGATTTATGCACAGATTCATCATAAAGCAAGTGCAGCTTTCTCTCATTCTGCTAAATTAATTACAATAAAATAACTCTGAGATATCGAAAAGCTAGCTCTTCTGATTCTTACCAATCTTTGAAAACTTAAAAAGAAAATGTGGAATCAATAATACAAGCAATGTGTGATGCTTCCAACCAAAAAGAAATTATCTATACATCTGGCACGGAAAATTGTGCTATACAATCTGGCCTTAGCTACCACCCTTGGCCGTGAAGTGAGCGTCAAGTCACCAAAAAGCTGAGGCATGTGCTTTTCCGGAGAGAAGGTGACTAGAAATGAAGAAACGAGAAGGTATAAAAGAGGATTAGAGAAGCAATCAGTGTGAATTGCATGGCAAAATGTGAAGTGATCGTCGATGAGTCTCCGGTGACAAAGCTGGGTAACCATGAGGCGAGTGACGTTGGGTTCTCTTGTTGTGATCCGGATCCTGACCCATCTGTTGTTCCTGTTGTCATTGGCATTGGAGAATCTCTTGAAGATTTCTGGCTGCCAAAAAAGAAGTTGAAAACAAGGACAAGTCAATAAAGATATGTTGTTACAGCAAGAAACAAATTCACTTGAAAATAAAAAAATACAGTCAAATAAGAGGAGATGGAGAAGATGCAAAAACAGCAATTCTCTCTCATTTCCCGGTCAATCCAAAAAAACGTTGTCCATTATAACAGTGAGATTAATGGATGATTGTAACATCCTTACCTTGGTAATGAAGGGCAGAATGTAATCGTATAATCAGCCCCAGAACACGTAAAGGTACTTGTGGCATCATCGTAGGCATAGCTATATGATCTCGGACATGCCGATTTAAACACTTCCGAGTAAACGGACGGCTTACAAGTAGCGGGTGATCCATACGCGCCGCTGCAACAGTATTCTGGACTTCCAAACGCTTCACATGCACTCTTGCATGCCTGGCCATCACCAACCCGTAACTCTGACGGGCACATCCGGTTCAAGTCGGTCACACACCCTGTTGACGCGCACATACCCGACCCACCATTTGCTTCAACAATCATTGGCAAGTTGTACCCATCAACCAGGCTGACATCATAGAAGTCCTGGTTATGGGAGTCTGTACCCGACCCGATTGTGAATTCGGCTAAAGTTGCCGGTGGGGTGGCTCC
>CM042193.1:1418883-1429776 GCA_023539305.1 Ilex asprella
AGACAGGTATAAATGCATATTTTATCATTATATTTATATATGAAATTAATTATACATAATAAATGTATATATCAAATGATATATAGACAAAAAAAATACATTTCAATGTAATAATTAATTTTTTATCCACTTTTCTTCCAATTTTAGAGGAAGTAATTTTACGAGTTAGAAGGAAAGGTCACTCATTCACATTTCCTTCTTATTTCTTTTTTTTACAAAACATGATGTTTTATATACCCTTCCAATTTTCTATCCTTCTATTTTTTCATCGTACCAAACAAAGCATAAGAGTTGTATAAAGAAAATGATGTTTTTGTGCTTGAAAAAATCTTTTCAGTGATTTTTATATGATTGGATCAAATTAGATAAAAATTATATTAATCTTGATCCTTGTCATTTATAACTGGTGTGATTCAAGTTGCTAACTGCTATATTAAGTAGATATTTTTTTATCAATTATTTGAATCCCTGAATTTTAATTTGGACATGTCAAACATTGATTCGATTATAATGAGACATGAATTATATATAAATAAATACATATAAATATGTAATGCCATTAACTGATTCTTGAAGAATTGTATCGAATTTTTGGATCAAAATTATGCTATTTTTAACAACTTTGAACATGGATAGCAAAAAATTAATTATGTCCAATCGGAATATGTTTTAAATCAGATAAAATCTAATTCATTGACTGACCTAATACATGGCATGTACAATTTTATTTTTTTTTTTGGATAAAGAAAAATGTAGGAATCTCATTTACACACTCAAAGATTAAATTTTTTTATTTTGTAGCTTCAAGAATTAATTTTTTTATATTGCATCCTCAATATATTAAAAGTGTTGGACTGAAAACTTTTCGTTAACTTCTGTTATTTATTTAATTAGAAATCACCTTATTGACATTAATGGAATGAGTAATGAAAACTAACAGAATAACCACATTATAACACTTTTAATAAAACGGGGTTGTAATATAAAAAATTTAATGGAAAGTTGGAAGGGGATACACCAAATTGGGGTTAATTGTGAAAAAGTACATAGAAAAAAAATGTAAGGTAAAAAAGTCCTTAATTTTGAAAGTAATTTGTTTCCAAATGCATTATTTGAAATTTTCATAATTTCTTCTGACATTTATATCCTCCCTTGATCCATACGTTTTTTTTTTGAAAAGTAGTACATTAAACATCTCCTAATTTTATGGGAGAATTTTAATATTCCGTATTTTTTTGTCCTCTCTTGATTCATGCGTTTTTTTTTTTTTTTATGGAAAATAATTTTGTTTTCAAATTATATTTAATGTACTTTGATTCATGCATATTTTTTTTAGAAAGTGGTTTGTTTTTAAATCTTATTAATATCCGAACTCCATAACAGTGTAATAATAACAATGTAACAATAACAGTGTAAGAATACATTTACACAAAATATTGTACTATTACATTTTGTCAAACATATATTTTCTTATAATTTCATTCAAAATAGTTCATCTTTGTTTTGAATTTGTTACCACATGTACAAAACCACTGAACAATATTTTTGTTACAGTGTATTGTTACACTACGATGGAGTTCGGATATTAACAATTTTTAAATTCAAACAAAGTGATATATCCTAAAATAAACGGAATATTAAAGATCTCTCATAAAAGTAAGAGATATTTAATGCATAAATATAATTTGAAAACAAAACCACTTTCCAAAATAAAAATACGCATAAATCAATATGAATTAGAGATTTCGAACTAAATGATCATAAATTTCAGCGCTCAAGATAAATGTATTGTTACAGGTTTTAGGAATTTTTTTTTTACAAAATGGGCATTTACGTCTTTGTATCTCAACTGTGTACTTTTTTCTAAAATATTTTGTTCTGTGTATTTTTTTACAATTATGTCTAATTTAGTGTTTCGACTTCCAAATGACCCAAAATTTAATCTTTAAAAGTACAATTGGCCCAAGAAAAAGAAAAAGCATTGCACCCTTTAACTGGGCTTATCAAATGGGCAACTCGCTTGGTCTTACACAAAATGTTGAGGTCCAGCCCAATTTCAGGCATAACAGATGGGTCTTTTGCACCCGCATGAAACCTTGGGAAGTTCTTCGTAGCATGAGTGTCGTCCAAGATGAAGCATGAAGAGACCTCTAATCTTTGAATCTTCCAGTTCCAACCTTAAGGTTTTACTGTAAGTAATGCAGCCTTCTACACTGGGTAATAATAAGTAAACTAAAAACTTGATATGAACGACTTTCTAGAAAGATAGATATTAGACGAAATATTATAATATAATATTATTAATAATGGTGCCCCATTGCTGTCTGGTCTCACCCAATTAGAAAAATAGCTGTCAGCAGTAGCCATATCCGTGGACAAGTTTCAAAATCCCTGCATAAGAAACCCATAACATATAAGTAACCCATCGATCAAGTTACCTGAATGGTTTTACATTAAAAAATTACTTTGATCGCATTTGGTGCAAAAATGGGTCAATGAGTGCATGAGTTTACCATTAAAAAGTTTGGATCATTATTTGATTGATTTGTCAGATTCCTTCAATAAACGAGCTGATACAAATTTGACAAGGCATTATTCAAATATGATATGAATCATCGACAAAATTCATTATCCGTTATGTTTGCGTTTCTGTAGCACGTGGGCTGGTCATATTACATTATCCTTGTGGACACTATAGAACGTGCTCATCGAGTTGAATGCATTAGTTGGACATCATTGTCTGATGCCAATAAACAAAACAATAGAAAGTTTCGATTGCCTTTCTCTTCTGTGGTTGATTACCAACTAAAAATCTCTCACAAGTCATTATTACAAGCCACAAAGTTTGACAAATTATTCTAAGACGGCCTTTTAAAAACTGCTTTCTGAAGCTATAATAGGAGCAAAGATACATGTTGCCTCACCTGAAATGTCATTTTCTTTAGGCCCAGGCAATGTTATTTGGTAGGCGAAAGATGATCAATGGCAGCAAAAGTCATATAACATGTTATTTATTGCGTTAATTGTCGATTAACATGTGTCCATGTTGTGTGTTGTTTAATTTTTTGTCGGCCGCTGCATATTTTTGAGTCCTTGTTGACCAATGCTCCTCCTAACATTGCACATTGACTCGGCAACCCACCTATCTCTTCATATTGACAATCAAAGCCATGACAGAATGGCACCGTTATTACATGACAAAGGGATATTGTTTCATGATGATACAATAACATTTTCTGCTGTGCACCAAAAGATCCACACCAATGGTTAAAGTGATTACACCCTTTTAGAAGTGATCATAAAAAGTCGTTTTGATAACAATATTGTCTGTTTGTTGTACATCAAAAAGATCCGTAGCTAGAGTTAAAAAAAAAGTGTTTCGGTGGTGTAAATGGGTTCTACGACAAGCATTTTGTGTTAGAACCCAAGGCATAGAGGAAGAGTCCAAATCAAGATGTTTGTAGAAGATTGAAGGCGGCTTTCCAGGGTTGATGGTCTGCAATTGTTACAACTAAGTGCATGTTTGTTTGTTTTTTTTTGGTCAAGAAGTGCATGTTTGTTTAGGGGCAAATTTTCTGCTGTAAATTCATCCCACCTGTGCATAGAATTAAAGTCTATTCTGGTGTACTCAGGTAACCCTGTCACTGATGTGGTGCTACATAAGACAGTCAAATTATCCACCAAAGTCTATTGGACTAATCGGGCGTGCCACGTAAGATAAGGATGGGCTGTTGATCCGTCCAAATCATCACATGTTCATCTCTTCATTAATTAACAAGTGCCTAACCCATACTTCTTTTTTTGTTTCGGTTGACGACTCCACCGGATTTTTATAAACATTATTGCAGGTATATGGATATTGAAGAACTAAAAGTCCCAATGGAATAATAAGTTGCTTCAATTCAATGTAGTTGAGTCCGAACAGGATCAAGGTTGAGTGCTTCCTGAAAAACCTTAGATTTGATGAGGTTTCGCTTGGTTATGTTGTTGAGTAATAGTGTTAAGTAAAATTGTTTATCATTCATATTAGTAGGTCATATCATTTTTAAATTTGTGTTAAAAATTAGTCCATTCTAACCCGTTAATTTTATATTAGTATCATGTTGTCAAAAATTACCATTTCAATCATAGGGATGAATATAGTCTAATACCCGTTAGTACTTTTTTACTATTTCTGCATGGCAACTATTTTGGTTAGTCTTGGTAATGGTTAATTAGGTTTCAAAAGGGTAAATACGGTTGATCCAGAGTAGGTAAACTTGAATATTTTCGTTCAATACTTAAGTTTGAATTTCCATACTTATAGTAGTTTAGTGGGATTAAAGCTACTTTTTAACGCCCAAACATCCAGAACCTAATAGACAATTACGAGACATCCTAAATCTCAACTGAGCTACGACACACATGACGGGATGTTAGCTTTGGTCCTAACGTTAGTGTTGTGGGATCTCTTGCAAATATTTTTATGATATTGAGGAATTATATTTTTTTACGGATATTTATTCACACGTCTATTTTGGTCATCTATGAAAAGGAAGGAGGGGGGTTGGTGGGGGGGCTTCACTTGAATGCTTACTTACGCCCCAACCAACCGGTTTGTACAGAACTCAAGCGTGTACTCTGTGAAAGCTTTAAAGCAGGAACATGGTGCAACTATTTAATTAACACATCCAATACATAACTGTGAAACCCTGCACGCAAAGGAGTTAGCGGCCATGCCCATGCCCCAACAAGTGTAGACCATGCGGCTTGACGCTACCTAGTGTCAACCGAGTCACTGAGCAGCAACTGATATGAACATAAAGTTATTAAACAATATTAAGTGTCACACATGAATCCTAAAAGTGATCTTCCTTTTATTTGTTGGTAATTTAATTTTATTGTTATTACCTCTCACCTCAGCAGCATACAGGTGGGGAATGGGTGGACGGACATCCATTGCCTTATCTTTTTGTCTCATAAAAGACATAGTTAGATCACTTGAAACTAAGTTTATCAATGCATTGAATTTCGTTAACGTGAATTAAAACCTTCATTACAAATATTTATGCATTTCATTTTTAAAACTCATATTCTAATCTATAAGAAATCAAAAATCTGATTCAAAATTGATTCAAAACATAATTTTACAAAATCAATCTGAATATTAATAGAATCATCAGTAATACATATATATAAACTTTGAATTGAATTGTGATCAAATGTTGATACAACTATATACGATTTCGAATTCATAAAAATATTCCAATTATTAGTTAAGATCATAGTATTCATTATCCAACAAATCAGTATCGAACTTAAATCAAAATCCGATCAATTGATATGTTTACTCGAAACCATAGATGGACATACAAGCATAATCATATACCAAATATTCTCCATCATCCTAAAGCTAAGACTATAATAATTTCCATAATTCACATAAGGTTTTGTCTCTCTATGGCAAATACCAATTATTAAATCTATTCCATGGCTTCGATTCTTACTTGACTCTTTTGAAGATCAAGTCAAAAAAAGTGAATTCAATCAATCTGATGGCTTTCTTTTTCAAAACTTTGTTTAGTTTCGTCGTGGGAGTCACTTTCGCTTCCAATCACTTTAGCCGTGATGTCAGCCATAAGTTTACACACCAATTGCCGAGTAATCTACCAAACCAAATCGCTCACGGCAGTGCAACCAACTGGCCACAAATTTGCCTTGAGCAATGCCAAGGAAACTCTCAGAAACGGTGTAAATAACATTATTCTTAGTACATAAGCATTTGCAGGGGAAGCTTGAGAGATATTGTGTCATGGATTTAAGGAATGTCTCTGCATATTCTTAGCTACTTAGGTTGGGATGGTGGCATATCATGAAGAAATAAGCATTTATTTAGGCTTCATCAATGTCTCTCTTTAGGAATATAGTTATATTATAAGGATTTTGCTACGATTCATCATTCATGGCAGCTGGATCTTTTCTGGAATTGGATAATTGTGAAAGTATAAAAGAGGCTCGCTTGATTTAGAGATTAATTTACGCATTCATATGATATAAAGCAAGAGAGAAACATGTTATATTCAACACTAACCCTATATTTATATAAGCACAAAAGAGATTCTCTCATCCTAATACACGACACATGATCTATTACCGTATGAAATTAGAAGAAAAAAACATCGCACTAGAAGGGATCTTGAACTAATTTGAAAAAAAGTAAAAATTGAGTAAAAAACACAAATAAATTAACAAAATGTTATGCCACCATTGCTCCAGGCATGCTTGATCCGGTAATGAAAACCCACCGAGGCAAATAGAATAGTATTATAATTGTGCAGTTGGTGGTATACATGTTGTTTAGTGCAAGCATTATTATCCAAGCTTCACATTCTAGTCCTTTGTTTACCATAATCCACCCAACTACTACTTTAGTCTTTTAGTACTTATAACAAGTTGCTTTATTCCTTCTTCTATAAACACGACGCCCTTTACAGCAACAGGAAGACAAAAAATGACATTGAAACTTTAAACATTATACATGCCACCAAACGCAGTGGTTGCATTAAATATTTCATACAATATTTAATTCCAAACCCCCAACAAATGAATCTCCTCCCCCACCTTCAATATAAAAAATAGGAAAAGCTATTAAAAAAAAATCCAACCCATTCCCCATTGTGGTGTATAATCCATTCTACGAATAATGCTACATTATCGAAAAAAATAAATAAAAATAAAAAACTAGATCAAATAACGTAGTGCTAATATAATGGACAAAAGTATTATAATTTGTATTAGCACCAAGTCACTTGATCTCTTTTTTTGTTTATCTCAATTTTTTTTTTCGGTAAGTTTGACATTATCCTCCTTACACGTATACAGTCATCTTGTGTTGAAAGGTACTTGGTAGGACTCGAATGCTTGTCGTGGTGACTCAGTTCCTCGTCATGTTGGCCCATGTTGTTGGGCCGTAGCAGGGTAAAGAGGCCTACAGATGGAAAGGGACCAGAAAAAAGTTGGGTGGTCCACATCCACATGTGAGAATAACACCCAAAATCCGACAAGGTTAGAGGGGGCTAAGTGTAAAGGTAATGGGTGAGTTAGAAGTGCTGACACAACCGCCATATTGCAGCCACGATTGCGACGGAACCGGCAATGGCATGTGACCCGAACACGTGCATGCACATGGATGGTGATGATGATCCACTCACGTCCAGTGCACCATCGTACACCATTGTGCTGTTGTACTCGGGCATGTTTCCGGCAACCGGATTCTGATTTTGATTCTGCCCATCCGACGATGATTTTTGACTGCACATTCACAAACTTAGTGTTAGATATATTGAATATTACAAGAAGGGAAAATATGAATGCATACCATGATAATATAAGATAATTTATGATTCGTACTTTATTTTACTATTTAATGAATTTGTATCGTACTTAATTATATACGTATATTTGCGTAGCTTCGTAGCTCAATTAGTCGTTCCTTGCATCGAGACTGAGCTTATCGGTGTCAAAAGTAAAATCTTTGTCAAGTTATTTAAAAACCAAATAATTTTAATAAGCCAACTTATATCTGAAAATAGGAAATATAAACCAATTCCTCAACTCATATATTATTTAAATTAAAAATTATGTTTTTTTAAAGACTTCAAAATTCAAGACTCATAACATAAACTTAAATAGGATTCGAATTGAGTTTACGTGAAGCTGTTCAGTCGTGCAAAAAATTGATAATCCAACTGCCATAATGAATCTAAATTACTAAAATACCCCTGGTAATTCCCAGAACGGGCCACCAAATCAAGGAGATATTCTCCGTACGTGGCTAGTTAATCGAGAAAAAGAAACTGGACCAGCCACCCACTCTAACGTTCGAGTTGACAGGCTTTCAATATCACAAAATGACAAACCTACCCAAGGTCAAACAAAGTAATAACGTTTATGTATGGGAATTCGAGTAAATTTACCTAGTGTTCGGCGACGGGCAGAAGGTAATGAGATAGTTAGCACCTGCGCAGGTGAAAGTACTGGTTTTGTCGTCGTAAGCATAACTGTATGCGCGTGGGCAAGCGTTCTTGAAAACTTGCGAGTACGAAGAGGGCTTGCAAATGTCAGGTGAGTTATACGCACCGCTGCAACAGTATTGTTCTTGGTTAAACGCCTCACAAGCGCTCTTACACGCCACACTCGCTCCGTCATTGCTCGTCACTTTGAGCTCCGACGGACACGCGCCGTTCAAATCCACCACGCATCCCGTGGTTGAACAATTGACTCCGGTACCACCCTGAGGAACCACCAGCATGGGAAGGTTGTACCCATCCACCAAGCTAACGTCATAGAAATCCATGCCACCACTACCGTCCAGAGTAAACTCCGCCAGCGTGGCGGGGGGTGCGGCACCAGCCCCGGCGCAATCTACCTTTCCTGAGCCGCAATCCCCTGTAACGCAGGTGAACTTTCCGGTGGTGTCTTCGCTGCATTGGGTCCGACCCCAGAACCGGCCGCCCCACGACGATGGTGCGTTGATGGTTTTGGACTCGCCCTTTTCGAGGGCAAAACCGGTGGTTGGGAGTGGTGCAACACCTGCGTTTGTTAAAATGCCTGGCCATACTGGGTGGTTGCACTTGTTTACTATTGTGAATGTTGCTGATGAGATTACTCCTGCAGACCCAATCATTCAATCAAGAAAAAAAGGGTTAAATATATAGCTCTAAATTGAATCATCTACGATTTTTTAAACCTTTCTTTAATGAGATTATCGTTTCTTTACCTGATATAAATAGATTTGTGACCGTTAGCAAAGAAATTAAATAGTTCAATTGAGCCATTTGGGAGGAAATGGAAGAAGAGGAGGACTGGAGGAGAAGAAAAAGGAGGTGGGAGATCGGTGGGTAGAGTAATCCCAAAGCCTTCTTTCTTCTTCCTCTGAATGGGAACTGAAAACTCTGGACGGGTGTGTGAGATTCTTGTAAGAAGGAACGGTTTGATGTATTTATAGAACAAGAGAGGCTGGGTAACGGTTACGCGCGCGTGTATGTGTGCGTGTTTACATGTGGGCCCTTTCATTTTGTGCACTAGTACGAGAAAAATTCTTCACTAACCGGAAGTTTCATCCGGCGTAATTTCTTATTACATTGGTTTGCAATTCAAGTGAAATTCCCACCCACTTTCCTCTGCTTTGTTAATGTGAATGAAGGGAGAGGGGGAGGGGAGATTTGTGCATACTGCCAGAAATTGCAACAGATTGTCAAAGAACCAGTAACTACAAGTACAAATTTAGTTTGTATTGCAACATTGACTCCTCTCCTTCCTTTTCAGACACCAATCACCATGGTCAAAGGGAAGCATATACAAGTTTGAGATATTTTAGTGAAGCCTACTGCCTACTTCGAATTCATTTCTATTCAATACATTTTCATTTTAGTTTCACTTGCTAGTAAACCACTTATGATGGTGTATGAGCGGTATGTCCAATTCTAATAAACAAAAAAACACTATTTAAATTTATTATGAGTGATATATTGATGAGTGAAATTAAAAAATATATATATTAAAGAAATTTTCAATCTCTTTCTTGTATTGGAACCAAAAAGATGGGGTATCCAAACAGATTTTCAAATGCAATGCCTCAATTTTCTTTATCCCAAACTGTTTTTCTTGGTTACGAACAATGTTATCACTTTTTGTTAGGAGAGAGTAAGTTGATCTCTTATGAACCGCATAATTATTAAGATAAATTCTTAACAATAATATCAAAATAAATACTAAAAAATCAAGCGTGGCCGTCAAGACTAATTCCCTTTGTCCCAAATCATAAAGCACATCCATGCATCTTTCACACTCTCTTTTCCTCACAATTTCTCTACTTTTTCCTCTCTTTTGTACTCTATTGTCCAATCTCAAAACAGAGTAAATGTAACGGGGGATATAGAAACAAGTGGAGTTTGAGTGACGTAAAAAAGTTAAAGAGGGCCCAATTAAATCAAAATATACTTCAAGGATAGAATTAGAAAACTTGAGATATAGTTTATGGGTCAAAATAGTAATATACTCCAACTGATTATAATAAAATGAAAGAGAAAAAAACAGAAACGGAACTGCCAGTATAGCAAGTCAAAATACCGGCGGCATACACGTTGAAATTCAAACAGTCTTGCTTGGCAACCTTTTTATTTGACAAATGTTGATGCTGTAGACACGTTTTTTCTTTCATAGATCTCCGAAGAAGGGTCAATCTTGCAATCGGATCGTATTTGATACCCTTCGGATGTTACTGCCAAATGAGCAAATTCAACCCAGAGACTGCAGTGAACACAAAGACAGGGTAATAAACTCAAACGTACTGAATTCAAAACTCGACAACAAGTTTAGACTGAATTTCCTAGTTCCAAGAGTAGATGACCTACTCTAATTAATCAAGGTGTGATGTAATTAAGCTGCAGCCGGGATTGTGGGATGGCCCGGTAATGCAGCAGCCGGGAGGTAGTTAAGCTTCAACATCCAAGCTCTTTGAATCAAAAAATTATTTGCAGCGCCGCTGCACATGGGTTGAATTTTATAAGAGCTTTTAGTTGATTAACGTCGTTTTCCCATTTATAGAAACGATTGAGTGCCAACTTATGATTTGAGAGGCGAATTAGAGGATCGTCAGGAAAAGAGAGGTAAAAAAGTAGGGCCTGTTTGGTAGTATTCAAAAATTATTCTTGGGAAGAGCTTAAAGAAAATATTTTTAAAAATTTTAAATTGCAAAACTTGTTTAGTTATATATTTTTTAAAATAGTTTTAAAGAAGAAAAATTATAAAATTTGTTTGGACAATAATCCATAATTCCCACTTCTCTCTTTCTTTCCCCTCTCTCTGTCTCCACAAAACACACTCACACACACACGCAAACACATAAACAGA
>CM042193.1:1452846-1493917 GCA_023539305.1 Ilex asprella
TATCTTTCTATTTTATTATCATACTAAACAAATCATATAGATATAGTCTAATTTGTGGGCGTTACGGTCCGGATGAACTAGATAAGTGATTTGTCAATTTGGTCCAAGGACAGTGTCACCGTCCAAGGTTTGTCTTTTATAGAGCTGGCACTTTTGCATCCAGGAATTTGATTAAAGTCCAAGAGAGTGCATTGAATTTGCCTCTGCTTGAGCTTGATCAAAAAAATAAATTTGCTTCAGAAGTTAGAAGCCTGTCTGGCTTCAATCTGCGTCACACCTCTTTGAACTTTGAATTCTGCAATGGATTTTGGCAAAGGTGAAAAGAACAGGTCACATTCAATTGGTTTCCGAGTGGTCCATTTCCCCCCTTTAATATGCATATTATACAATGGCAAATTATATTTTATACCTTTAAAAGATTTTAAATTTTTTCTTTTATACTCTCAAAATTGAATTTTTTACATTACACATTCAATATATCAAAAATATTACAATATGGTCGTTTTGTTAGATTTCTATTAATTTTTTCATCAAATGTTCATTATACAATTCAAATTTTTTTAATTTTAATTACTCATTGCAAATTTAAGGAGATCCATATATATCAAAAAATCCCCGTAAATAAAAAATAGATAATTAATCATTGAAAGATTAATAAACGGCACTAGAGAGTTTCTAAAAATAACATTGTCCCTCAACAATTGGAAATTTGAGAGTAAATAAATGATGCGTAGGATAACAAAAAGAGAAAATAAAAGATCTGAGTGTATCCTTATCCACTTTGCTATATGGATAAGAGCAACTTCGTCAAATGATTTATTTATAACCTTGAACAGTATTTTGATATTCATAAATTATAAATTTATTCTAATGACAAGTGTCAAAATAGAATGTCATTTTTATATTTTTATTTATCAATCTATATGAATCGTTGAATCTAAATTCATCAACATATTTACAACCTTTCTCTTTCTCTGTCCAGAGTTACCAAAAATGTCACTTCAAGAGCATTGATGTTACTTTTCAAAATTTTTGAATTTAGAGTGGCATATGGGGCTACCACCCTTAATGCCACTCTTCTTAGAATTGCCCTAAGGATATATAAAAAAATCCCAGTAAATAGATAAATAGATTGAAAGATTAATAAAAGGCATTAGAGGGTTTCCAAAAATAAATGATGCAAAATATGACAAAAAGAGATAATAAAAGATCTGACTGTATCCTTATCCACTTTGCTATATGGCTGGTCCTACACCAAGTTGGAACCCTTCTCAATGGTCAGTCTCTCATTTGTGGCCCATTCAACTTGTCGTCCTTGTAAGATTCTGTTTTTTTGGAGGCTTTCTATTTTTCCATGGAAAAAATCAGGATTAGAATAGTTTATGTCATGTAGAGTATGAGTTAATGGAAGTTTAAAGTATTGTTTATCCACATAATCAAATTCAAATTAAAATCAAATAAAAATTCCATCCATTAACATGTTTAAGTTCAGTGTTCATTGTGTGGAAGATAAGTAATCAAGTACATCCGATGTCATGGACAGCGATTATGATAGGTCAAGACAATCCAGGAAGGTGAAATTCGACATGGCAGGATACAGAGCAATACTGATATCTTAGGCAAGGATAAGGCAAGGATTGTAGATAAGAATGAAGAAGGTGGGACCAGACAAGATCACCCCTCTCGTCATGTGGTGGAAACGGTCTGTTCTTTAAAGTCTGTGATTAGTGTAATCATGTGATAGACTACCTATCCCACATCGGAAAGGAATCAGAGATATAACGTGGTGTAGCCAATATTAAACGGTGTCATTTGGGCTCAGGTAAGATATGATCCTTCAGGCAGTTTTAATAGGATGTGATGAGTGGTCAAAAATCGCACAAAAATATGCGATATGGGTGTCCGCCCCAAGCCTGGTTACGACAAGCTGGGCACTCCCATTTAAACCAATCTGATCCTTATTATAAAGCATTCCAAAAGGGTTGTTTGTCAACCATTTAGGTTGGATTAATTAATGGATTTTATTAATTTTTTGAAGAGACTTTAATCCTTCACAAAAAGCAGGATAAATGGAGTTTACTAATTTTTCCATCTGGACTGTTGTTTTCTTGATTTTTTTGTTTTCAAAATGGATAAATGTTATTAGATGCAAATGATTGTTAGTCTAAGGACCTTGAAATTGTATGTTAGACAAAAAAAAGTAAAATTATTAAATTAGAAAAACCAAAAAAAAAAAAACTAATTGGACAATCTGTGTCTCTCTTTTTACCTGGGCCAAGTGTTAACTTAAACACACTTTGTTTAATTCTTTCTTTAGTTCAAAAATAAGGTATTTATGTCGGAAGTAAAGTAAAATATTTATGAAGGATAAATTTTTTATAACCTAAATATAAAGAATTGTCAATGATTTAAAGTCAAAACGTCTGAATTTATAACTTGTTTTTATTATCACTTGAACTATCTATTGAAGTTAATGAACACTCTCTTTCAAAATCCCATATTTGTATGTTTCATTAAGCCCCAAAATGCTGGAATGCAAGGCTTGCTATGTGATTGACAAATATTTTTTTAGGTTGAAAGAAAAATTTTACAAAATAGTTTTTAAACCAATAAGACTTCATTATATAGAAGTGAGGATGTTAATATAGTTGTGTGATAAAATAAGAGTAAAATTAAAAAAAATATTTGTAAGATTATAATTAAAAATATAAATTTTATATTTGTAACACTAATCTGTAATAAAGTAGGAGAAACTTGATTGAACCACCCCTTCGAGGAAAAAATATTCATTACAACGGTGATACCACATGGCAAGATGATGTGGTATCACCAACTAATAATACTAAAACAACTAAGCACATAGACCCTACAAAAATTAATAACTAACCTGCTATGTAAGCAAATAACTTCTCACCTTCTTGCCATGTTAGCCCAAGTGGGGTTCACCTTTTTCATTTAGGGTTTTATTATTGGTTAGTGATAACATGTCATCAATTGTGACATAGTATCACCGTTGTATTCAATATTTACTCCCCTTCGAGGCTCCTTTAGTAAAAGCTTAAATAGGACCACCTCATTGGGCCTGGCAAACCAGAAACATACGCACATATGCATCCATTGGGGGGCCTGTTGGTTACCACAAGTTGGGTTGGACCAGTTTCAGACCAATGGGCTTTTGTGCTAACAGTCCAGCCCACAAGCCATGGACCTTTCACCAACCCTTATTCACATCAGTTGTCTAGTTGACGCCCTTGCCCTCGACACGTATGCACACTCTGTCTCCTGTCTCCTTGTTTCGAGTAGTTAACTCTTCTTTCACATCTCACTGCACACGTTGGACTTCTCGGCACGAACTCTCTCTGAAGCGACTATGGCGATCGATAGTATACCTCCGCTAATCGGAGCACAGCTCAATTATCTTCTCAGTCATTCTCCTATCTCCATCAAGGTAGTAATCCTCATATAACTTTTAGTTAGGCTGTCATTGAAATGTATGTGAATTAGTTTCTCAATTCAACTTTTTGGAAAGTGTAGAGGAAAAATTTTACTTATCATATTCTAAAATTTTCAGAGATTATGATCCTTATAAATGTCAAACCCCGCTGTTTTCAGGTTGAGCAGATTTGGTCTGGTTCTAGAAACCCTGGTTTGCTTGATCGCTTCACTTTGGTGATCCCCTTTTGTCTCGACTACATCAAATGTCAGTATACGCACATTCACACGAATGCAATTTCTTTCTGATTTTCTTAGCTGACATTGAAAGTGGCTTAATTATAGGGGATGTTATATATAATGCAATGTATCCATTGGCGGCACCAGATATAATCTTTGGACCCGAGGATGAAAGCTTTCGTCCATTTCCTATGCTCATTGAAGAAGATGGTTCAAAGTCATCGAAAAGTAGCTTGTCTGATTGGAATAACAAAGACCCAACTAAGTTGTTGTGTCTTATTCTTGAGCTTAGGTAAAGAGTTTTCTATGTTTTGCTTTACTGAGTTTTATTTGGTTTAAGAGCATGGTACCATCTAAAAGGCTTGACTTATGAGGGAACTAGTTATCGCTTATGCATGAAGACACAATGTCATAAAAAATGGTAAATAATAAACATATTTTCATTCATATCTAAAATCAAATCATAAACATAGAGAACAGATAAATGAATTTAAGCATCGGTTTGTAGTGGGAAGTGAGAGATGGTGGGCGGTAGCGGTAGTGGTAAGAGACAGTGATGGTTGTGGTGGGTGACAATGACCATGGTGGCGACGATGATGACGGTGGCGGTTATGGTGATGGTGGCGGCGGCGGTGGTGGTAGTGACGGTGGTGGTAGTGATGACGGGGGCAGGGGCCATGGTGGCAACGGCGACGGTGGTGGTGGCGGTAGTGGTGGTGGCCGCAGAGGCGGCGGTGGTAGGGCGGTTTCAAATACTATTATTTTTTTAAAAATATTTATGAGAATAATTTTAGAAGTATTTTTAAAAAATCACTTCAAACGCAGTATTAGGGCCTATTTTCCTATTAAATTTAGGGTGTTAATATTAGCAGTTAGATTAACTTTAAAGTAAAATTTAAAGCGATCTCAACCGCGAATAACAAAAGTCATTTTATTTATCTTTTGAGATTTGAATTGTAAGTTATTTTATTATATAGATAAGGGTATGATTTCTTTCCTTCACAGGGATTTGTATATGGCGTACCATAGGAAGCGTGTTGGAAAAGTTGATGATGACCGATTGAAATTCGAAATAAGCACTATCTTTTCAAGAGAGGTAAGCTTTTAATTATTGCTAACAATGTTTCGGGGTAAATACTGAAGAAGTGTAGAGGTTATAATTTGTAAATGTTCTAAGCAGGATTGTGGTCTCTATGCTTTTGGTAGACATTACGTCAATTCTTGGATATTTTTGTTAGAGATATACGTGGCTTATCCTTGGATATTTTTATGTTTATCTGCCAATTCTTCCATGTTTTGTGGAACTAATAAATAGGCCTTTTTTGTCCTTGGAAGCATGTGGTTTTCAGGCATGTTTTATAACTTGATTTCTCATACAAGTAGATCTCCATTACCTGGAAAAATGGACACGAACTTAATTGATGCGATGTTCATTTTGTTCATCTCTTAAAGTCTCTCAGCCCTGGGTTTTCCCCTTGTTGAATCCATATCTCTAAGCATATTAGTATTATCTATAAAAGTTTATCTTTTGATGTGCAGGGAATTGAAATGTATATGAGCTCAGGTGTCGACAAGGTATTTTTTTACAAGGATCATGCTCACACTTGACTATATCATTTTTTTTTTGTACAGAAGAAGCAACTGTAAATCACCATTTAGTTTGACTATGTTACTGGCTTCTTTGCTGTAGCAGGAAGAAGTAAAATTTTCTGTGCCTTTATTGGATATGGATATAAATAAAATGGTCATTGGGTGCACATGGCGGCATCAGCAGAAGATATTCCTACAGGTTTGATTTTCAAGTAATATTGTTCAGGACAAATAATTTGTACCTCTGTGGACACTTATCAATACATGTAGAAACTGCAATATTGACAAAGAATGTAACCTCACAAAAAGAAGATAAGATCCCTTGATGAAAAGCCTACTTTTTTTTCCTTTCTTTTTTACCCCTTATCTTTTTTTTTGGGGGTCAGTGCTGAACAAACCACCTTGTACAAGGGAAAAATGGAGAGAGGATATCAGTGAAACAAAACTTGTGCATACTTTATTGAAAGCCACAATCATATTTTCTTTAGACGGGCTCAACATGCCAATTCCGAGATTTTGTTTAAATTCAAGAACAGGGGCATGTGTTCCCCCTCTAGCATCTTCTTAAATCCTGAAATAACTATTATTTTTCAAAAAACCAGACTTGAGGATTTGTCTTCCACAGCTGTAGGACTGCACACTAATCCAGTTGTTCAATCTTTTTACTCTTCTATTATGTATTTCACTTCCCCCATTTTCTTAAGTGGATTCCGTAATGGATGCAGGTTATATTTCCCATCGGAAAAAAATATCTAGTGGCCCCTTCAGCTCCACGTTTAAAATTGGTTTCTTCTCCTGAATTGAAGGCTCTCTTTCCCATTGAAGATTTCAGGCTTCCTCCATGGTTGAATGGGATGTAAGTTTTGATTAGTATTCTGCTTACACGCATCATATAGCTCCTCCCAGAGCCCCCAATTCCTTGTTTTAAGGCGCTGTATGTTTGTTGCGATGACAAATCCTAATGGTGTTTTGCTTTTCCTCCGAAGGTGCATGGCTGAATATCTTCCCACTTTAGAAGAGATGCTTGAGTCTCAGGTTAGCTGTCTTCTAAATGAAGTTCAGTTCTGGATTTAAAAAGAAAATTAAAAGTTTGGTTTTTCGTGTTGGCATAATTTTTCATCTCTTTTCCTACTTTTTTCACAGATTGGAGATGCAGTTTCATCCATTGAAGTAAGGAGGAAGTTTATAGTGGCATTAGCTCCCCTCTTTGGAAGGCCTGTAGAAGCTGATCCAGTATGCATCCTTCAGATTTTACGTGACTTCATGTGAGTTTTGACCACTTACAAAATGCTAAGCTCTCCCACTGCTTGCCAGGTTTTCTGCAGAAAGGCAACATTTCTAGCTGCCTCTGGGGTGTTCATATTTCTGGTAAGATATGGTCCTGAGTACTCTATAAACAAATTTGGGTTTCACGCTACTACTAAGTCAATGCCTAGATATTATGAGACTCTTGTTACTGTAGGTGCATTTTTCCCTTCCAGTTCAGTTCCCGAAGCAACGACCTGTTCTGATGCTCCAAAGTTCTCAGGTTATGAAAAGTCCCCCCCCCCCCCCCCCCAAAATCACGCGCACACACACACTCTCACTCACTCACTCACGTACACCCCTCTAAGGTCCTAAACATGCATATGTGTAGAAATTCGTGGGTGCATGCATGTTTATTTAGAGAAAAGTGAGGTTAGTTATTGCATATTGTTGAGGAAAAAAAAGTTAATGCATATTGTAAAGGGAGTTAGTTCCCTCATGGGGTTGTAGACCCTATGAGAAGGTTCAAGGGAGTTAGCTCTCTCTCTTTCTCACACACACACACACACACAAACTAGCGAATAACTTGCGATAGAATAAAATACAGATAAATAAATGGGTAAGGTAGCTCCAAAGTCATTAAGCATACATTGGTGGTATGCTCTGAGGGAGTACTAGGTCTTATTAGTGAGCCTTCTAGAGAGACATCAGTACCAGTTATGGATGGTTTGGTTCTCATCAATCGACTCCACCATGACTCCCAAATTGTGGTCATCGCCCCACTGTGTGTTGCTGGTGGTTGTATATTGTTGGATGAAGTGTCTTTTTTTCCATCATTTTGCACTACTTTGAACTAGGTTATATGAATTTTTTTTTTTTTTTTTTTTTTTTTTTTTTTTAAAAAACAAAAAAGTAGGTTATATGAATCATTCCTGTACTGAGCAGGGTTTTCCTTTTTATTTTTCAAACAAAGCAGCACTTCAGCAACCATGGTGCACCCATTAAATCACCTCTCTTGACTGAATATACATGGAGTCCAAGATGGGAAGCATCGGAAATGGCCACGCGGGTCTGGTAAGTTCTTCGTTAATTTTTTTTCTTTTTTGGTTTTGGATGATCATTCCATGCCCTAATTTTTGTGCTGCGAATTACTTTGGCAGTGATATTCTCATGGAAGAATGTTTGAGCTTCAAGAAGTACTGCAATGAAAATATTCTTTAGTAACTCTAGTGTCTGTATATGCTTTTTAACTTCTGTAGAGTTTTTGTATATATGCTTTATGTGAAATATGTGTTATTGCTCTTCGCTTTAATTGTCGATTGCTGCATCAGATCTGGTTTGAGTGTACAGAGGCAATGTTGAAAAACATATTTGGTTAGCATAATTACTTGGTCCGATGATGGAAAGCATTTCGTTAATGTCTCTTGCTACTCTTAGATTAGGGTAGTTGGAATTTATTCTATCCCATAAATTTTTAGTATTTGGACAAATTCTCACGGTCAAATAAAATTTAAAGAAATGAAACCTGTTTAGTTAGTGATCAAATGAGGAGCCAAACATAACTTCTTGTATATTCTGAGTTTGAGTTGTTTTCATCGTATAAAATTTATGTTATGAACATCAGCCAACTTGTCTAATATTTATTTGATTATTCGAAAAAGCCAGATAGTCCAATAAGTTGAAATTTACTCACCATTTTTCAAAAGGGCCTCGATTATTTTCCATTAGAATTGGGACATTATAATTTTGAATCTTGACAATCTTCTAGGGTTATACCATTCTATTTGAATACACTAGCATCGGTGTTGATGGTTTATCTTTGATCGGACTAGAGATACGATTAATCAATGTGTGTGTAAGTTGTTTTGAACATTAATGACCGTAGAAAATAGGAGGAGAAATGGCTTAGTAATTGTTAAAATACAATGGACTTTTGGTCCAATGATATTTTTTGAGGTCAAGAGTTTAACTGTCTTTCTTCCTTTCTCCTCATCAAAAAAAAAATTAAAAATTAAAAATTGTTGAAATTGGGCCAAGCCCAAATAACATTGGATTGACTCTTGCACCTTGCCAATTAATGGTTGTTATTTATATAATAAAGTAGCTTATCTTGACCATCGATTAGGGTGGTCTAGTGGTGGTACTGGTCGTACTCCTTACGTGGAGGTTGAGAGTTCGAATCTTGGAGTACCCGGAGGTTGACCGCTATACTAGCCTAACTAAGTCTTGTCCCAGTAGGTGTTTCAGGCGTGGTCAAGGATTTTATAATCCCACCGTTGAGGGCCTAACGGGGTAGTTGTTGGGCTTGCCCCCACCCATTTTTTTCTCAAAAAAAAAAAAAGTAGCTTACAATTTAAATCTCAAAAGATAAACAAAATATTTTTTGTTATTCGCGGTTGAGATTGCTTTAAATTTTACTTTAAAATTAATCTAACACCTAATATTAACACCCTAAATTTAATAGAAAAAATAAACCCCTAAGGGTGTGTTTATAGTGATTTTTTAAAAATACTTTTAAAAATAATATATTTTTTTGAAGAAAAAACTTTCAAAAAATAATAGTACTTGATACTGTCGCACCATTACCTTTACCCCCACCGCCACTATTGCCGTCGCCCGCCACTACCACCACCACCACCATTGCTCTCGTCGCCACCACTGTCACCATCACTATCACTATCACCACCATTGTAGCCACCACCACAGTCATTGCCACTCACCACAATCATCATTGTCTCCTACTACTACCGCTTAAATTCATTTATCTTTTTTTTATGTTTGTGATTTGATTTTGGATATGAATACAAATATGTTTATTATTTACTATTTTTTTATTACACTGTGCCTTCAGGCACAAACAATAACTAGTAGTCCAATAAGTTCAAATTTATCTACTAGTTACCAAAAGGACTCAATGATTTTTTCAGTTAAAAATAAGGAGAATAAAGACGTTTTGATTTTGAATCTTGATAATTTTTGGGAGTCAAATTATCCCTTATGAATATTGTAGTATCGATGTAGATGATTTGTTTTTTATCAGATCAGAGAGAAGATTAATTAAATTGCATATAAGTTGATCTGAATAATCCAAAACTTTGAAAATAGGATAAAAAAATGGTTCGGTAATTGTTTAAATTGGGCCAAAGCCCAAATGACATTGGGTTGACTCTGGACCTTGCTTATTGATGGTTGTCCAAAGCCAAGCCGACAACCCCCAACCGAAAAAAACGTGAAAACTAACTAGTAAATTAAACTGAAAATGCCGAAATAAATGCACCAAACAGACGTCGGTGCGCACGTGGGACCCACCCCCTTAACGTGCAAACACTCTCTGTCCAGCGGTTAAATTGTCCGTATTCCCGCTCTCACCCAATCACTCATCACAAACCCCTCTATCTCTCTCATCTCTATCTCATAATTTCCCTCTGTACAGTTCCCATTTCTGTCAAACCAAAATAGATCTGAATCTGAACATCAAGAACCAACAATGAGAGAGATCTTGCATGTTCAAGGAGGACAATGTGGTAACCAAATCGGATCCAAATTCTGGGAAGTGATCTGCGACGAGCACGGCGTTGATTCAACCGGTCGTTACAAAGGCGATGGATCTTCCGATCTTCAACTGGAGAGGATCAATGTCTATTTCAATGAAGCTTCCGGTGGACGATACGTTCCTAGGGCCGTTCTTATGGATCTTGAACCTGGGACCATGGACAGCATCAGATCCGGGCCCTACGGCCAGATCTTTCGCCCCGATAACTTCGTCTTTGGACAGTCCGGTGCCGGAAATAATTGGGCCAAAGGCCATTACACTGAAGGAGCGGAGCTGATTGATTCTGTTCTTGATGTTGTTCGCAAGGAGGCTGAGAATTGTGATTGTTTGCAAGGTAAATATTGTTTATGTTCACATTTTTCATATGTAGACACAGACAGGCACAATCATGTACGATTATTCATAAAGTATAATCCACACACACACACACACACACACACACACGCATAGATATATACTGTATGCTTATGTGGATCTATGTAATGCGTGTTGATTTGGTTCAGTAATTGTTTGGTTTGTATTATTTGCTATAGCCTTGAGGTTATATAATGTAGGCCGAGTTTTGATGCGAATGCTCATGACAAGAGTTATCTGATTCTGTTATTGCTTTGAAATTTTGTCACACTATGATAGTAGTGAGGTGATTGGTTCTATTTTGGCTTGCAATACATGTGCAATTTTTTGAGAGTGTGTGCATGTCCGTTTGTGTATTTTTAAGTTTCAATTTTTGTTTGATTCGAACTTGCTGCGGTGAAAATTGTATACTATTAGTTTTCCATGATGTCGTGTACTCTTTATGTTTTGACACAAAGGCATGCCATATACGTTGCTTGAGTCTTATTTTTCTATGATTGAATTTTTATGTATGTTTTTTGTCTGAAGAAATGATTAAGAGTACGTGATTCTGATGGTGTATTTGTTCCCTATTTTAACAACATATTGGATGTATGATCACTCCAATGAACATTTACGTAAAAAAGTCTCACTCGTGAAGACACAGATTTATACGCTAACTGGATGATTTCTTGGAATGCTGTGTTCTGAGAGATTGAGTTACTTATGCTATGGATCGTGAAAAAATTTCAAACTAGAGAAGATTTACAATTTTTTGGATACAAAACTGCTTTACATTATCTTTTTGAATTCATAATGATGCCAAAAAAATACCAAGTGGCTCAGAAGTCACCTGTACGGTTTTTTTCCCTGCTTATTGAGTTGGATTATTTTATACGATGATCCTGAATTTGGAATATGGATGACCTTTGCTGGAGAAGCAAAAGATCATGCTCTCCTGGTGGGATTCGGCCTTTGCAACTGCTTGCAGGAAATGAGGACATAATTATTCTATATGTTGGTTCTTGTTTTATAATCACACCTTTACAGTAAAATTTAATTTGTTCTATGTTAGTATAAATATGTTGTTTGTTGTTGCTCTGGATTTTAGGGTCAAATCTGATAGAAACGTTAAAATTTCAATTATTTAGTGTATAAATTAGGCTGTGAAAAATTGTTGGTATGTTAAAAATATGATGTTGATAAGAGTGGACACCTGATGAATTATTACTAGGCCCTCTTTTGTCTAAAAAGTGGAGAAACTTGAGGTGATAAGCATCATATTCTCCATTTTGGACCCATAAGGTAATAAGAAAGATTATTAATGTTGGCACTGGTTTTGATTGCTCTACCACTTAATATTCAGTTGCACTACTTCCTGCTTCTTAATTGTGGTAACTATGTTTCATAAAGGAAATGTCTACATATTTAATTGTGGGTGTTTTACCAGGACCAATAGGAGTGGACCCTATTACAGTTTTACTGGCGATGTTTTTCTCACTTTAGTGCTAATTTGGTTTGTTATTCCTGTTGCTCTTGTGAATGGGGCAGGTTTCCAGGTGTGTCACTCACTTGGAGGAGGCACGGGTTCGGGCATGGGTACCCTTTTGATTTCAAAGATAAGGGAGGAATACCCAGACAGAATGATGCTCACGTTCTCCGTTTTCCCCTCACCAAAGGTTTCTGACACAGTTGTAGAACCTTACAATGCCACCCTCTCTGTGCACCAGTTGGTGGAGAACGCTGATGAATGCATGGTCCTTGACAATGAAGCACTCTACGACATTTGTTTTAGGACCTTGAAGCTTAGCACTCCAAGCTGTGAGTATATATTTACTTCCAGGATATGTATTATTATATGTCAGCATTTTAGTGATTACTTTAAGTCATACTTTTTGTATCTTTGCTTTACAGTTGGTGATCTGAATCATTTGATCTCTGCAACGATGAGTGGTGTGACATGCTGCTTGAGATTTCCTGGTCAGTTGAACTCAGACCTGCGGAAACTGGCTGTGAACCTGATCCCATTCCCACGTCTTCATTTTTTCATGGTGGGTTTTGCACCGCTTACCTCTCGTGGATCTCAGCAATACATCTCCCTCACTGTCCCAGAACTGACTCAGCAAATGTGGGATGCTAAGAACATGATGTGTGCGGCTGATCCTCGTCATGGACGCTACCTGACAGCCTCTGCCATGTTCAGGGGGAAAATGAGCACAAAAGAGGTGGATGAACAGATGATCAATGTGCAGAATAAGAACTCATCGTACTTTGTGGAGTGGATCCCCAACAATGTGAAGTCAAGTGTGTGTGATATCCCCCCAACTGGCCTGAAGATGGCATCGACATTTGTGGGAAATTCCACGTCAATCCAAGAGATGTTCAGGAGAGTAAGCGAGCAGTTCACAGCCATGTTTAGGCGCAAGGCCTTTTTGCACTGGTACACCGGGGAAGGGATGGACGAAATGGAGTTCACAGAGGCAGAGAGCAACATGAATGATTTGGTGGCAGAGTACCAGCAATATCAGGATGCCACTGCAGACGAGGAGGAGGACTATGAAGAGGATGGTGCTGAAGAGCAGCAATATGAAAACTAAACATCAACTTGCAACTACCAAAGAAAAATAAGTAATGTTTAATGTAGCAGCATTGTTGGTTTGCTTTTTGCTCTATATTTTCTGCTTTCTGTACTTTCTGCTTATCTGTTTGAATGTCATGTCTGAACTTTCTTCTTATTTGTTTGAATGTCATGTCTGAACTTTCAGCTTATTTGTTCGTTATTGTTTGAATCTTCTGTTCCTTAATATCATTTCGTGCTTTGTTTTAGCATTTGAGTAAAGAGTATACCAAGTTTTACAACTACTTTGCAGAAAGTAGTTTTTTCTACATTTTGCTTTTCTGTTTATATTCTCTTTTCTCTTTTTTTTTTAGTCTTTCCTGCTTAGGTCAGCCTGCAGCCTGCTAATGTTTTTCTTTCGAGTTTAACTTAGACCAGGGATGTCTAGATGATACATATACCGAGCGTCACAACAATCCGGGTAACATGATATCAAATGAGATTGGATTTGAACCCCCATATTTCAAGTTCTCAATTCCAAATTGTATGTTTAATTGGTATTTATTTTAAAGTTGGTAATAACATGTGTAGTGTAATATAAGAATAGAACCCCTCAAAGAATCGAGTCCATTATATTATATATTAAATTGTGACAATCATTTTTTTTTAAATGGACAATATATGTGCTTGAAAATATTGCGCAACACAAAATCAAACACTAAGGGGTTGTTTGGTAACTGTCTTTGTCTTGTATTTTGTGTTTTTGTTTTTAATTTTTGTCAAAAATAAAAACAAAAATATATTTGGGTATCGTTTTTATTTTTGTTTTATATTAGTTGTTTAGAAACAAAGACAAAAAAATAGGAACAAAAAAAAAGATGTTTCAAGAAACACAAAAAATGAAGATAGCACGCGCAAAAATGGTGAAAAATTAATGAGATCCAGGCTTCCACTTCTCTTAACAACAAAAGAAGTTTTTTTTTTTGTTGAAGTATAAAAACTCATTTCATCTCTCTCCTCCCCATCGCTTCTCTCTCTCACCTCTCTACATCCACTAGCTCTCTCCCTCCTCTCCTTTCTCTGAATCAGACCACCCGTTACCCACCTTCGCCTCCATCAAACCACCATAATTGTCTCCGCCTCCATTGATGTATCTGACCTTCATAAACGCCTTCGCCTCCATCGCTATATCAAACCACCGTAAAAATCGAGAAGGTCTGTGCATATATACACAGATTCAAGTATCCCTACACTCTTTGTGTGTTGGGCTGCACGTCCCTGTGCAGCAACTCGCCAACTACTTGCACGCCCACTACACGTAAGCATGTCAGGGTCCCACACTCTATCCAAGCAAGAGTCAGCTCTGATACCAACTTGTAACACCTCATCCACATGACATAATATTGTTCGTTTTGGGTCTATTGACCCTCGTAATTTTGTTCCTTCCAGTACTTTTGGGAAAAGATTTTATGTCATGTAAGGCGAGAGACTTATTTATAAGCCTAACAATTTTTTTTCCCTAACCGATGTGGGATATCAGGATCTCACAACTCTAATTGCTGAGAACAATTTTTTTTAAAATTTTTTTTGTGCTTTTTGGCATTAATTAAAAAAACCCTATTTGTGATGGATTTGGATTTAACCATCTCCAAATATTGGGTGGATGTGGTTTTTTTACTTGCTATGAAAATACTGTGTTGGCATCCAAAAAAAAAAAAATGATTGATTTTTGGGATTAAATTGTATTTGAAATTGATTGAATTATTATTTGGGATTGTTGAATTTTTATTTGAGATTAAATTTTCAAATAGATACCAAACATATTTATAATAAGATTTGAAGTAGTTAACAAACATATTTTTTGTTTTTATTCTCATAATTTGATAGACAAAAATGACTCACAAACATATTTTTTGTTTTAGTATTTATCATAAAACAAAGACAAAAATTATGTGTGTTTTTAATTTTTTGAAGACACGAAAACAAAAACGTTACCAAACGGCCCCTAATAATGTAGTATAAATATTTTTAATAACATACAAATAATTTAAGTAGTTACGTCGTTTTAAATCAATGTAGACCCCAAAAATCGATAGAGTTTATTTTAAAAACAGAATATAAAAAATATCAACTTGTGTATTTAATTTATCGAATGACTAACAAATACATGAATTTAAAGAAAATACGACCTAACTCAATATCTGATTCAATATCACGCCTCAATTTTATCTCAACAAAATCATTTAGCAAAAACATAATAATATCAACAATGTATTTAATTGATATTCTTTAATCGACCCATTCTTTTGAAATTAATTGTTAATTAAGATTTCATCAAATTAATACTTCATTTTCACAAAATATCGCACGATGCATGGGCCAAGCTCATTAGCTTAGGGTTTTTTGGTCTTGAATACAATTTTTTAGATTTATTTGAGAAAAAATGTACAGATAAGTTGTTTATTTTATTAAGTTTAATTTTAATAAAATATATTATGTTTGGATACAAGATTCAAATGATATCAAAACTTTTTTACCTAAATACCCTTCCTTAAATTATGTATTTTTGGTTACTAGTTATATATCTAATTAAATATGTAAAGATTTCATTACTCTCTCATTGTCTCTCTCCATTTCTTTCTCCATCTCTCTCTCCCCATTACTTTCCCCATCTCTCCCCTATTTTCTCTTTATCTATTATTGATAATTTTTTTTTTCAAATATGTAAAAATTTAATTTATTTTTCATCTCTCTCCCCTATTTTTTCTCTCTCTCCCCCAATTTTCTTTAATTGTTTCTCTCTCTCCCCCTATTTTCTCTAATCATCTCTCTCTATTTATTTCAGCATTATAACAATAAAATTTTACTAATCAATTACAATTGTCTTATAATACACTAAACAGTTATTTATACATTATAATAAATCAAATAGTTATTTATGCATTCTAATAAATCAAACAGTAACACCAAATAATTACACAAAATTATAACACCAACTCAACTTGTCATTTAATTGTTTACGTAGCCAAATAGTTGTACAATTTAATATCGCAACATTGTTACACTAATTATATATATACCAAGTTTTGTATAATGATAAAGTCTTTTATGCAATGATAAATCCAATTTAGTGTATACTTTATTATATAGAGTTTTTGAACTTATCTATATAATAAGCTACAATACAATTTATATCTCAAAAGATAACAAAATTATTTTTGTCTTTCGTGATTGAAATTTTTTTAAATTATATTTCAAAATTAATTTGACGATTAATATTAACGCCCAAAATTTAATAGAAAAAATAAGTTCCTAAAGATGCATTTGAGATAACTTTTAAAAAACATTTTTAAAACTTATAATTTCTCATGAATACTTAAAAAAAAGTAGTGTTTGAAACTCTGCCACCGCCACCGCCACCACCACTCTTTCTAACGATTGTTACCACTATCGTCCCCTATCACCACTCATCAATATCAACAACTTATTCTTATATTTATTAAGATTATCATCATCATCCCACTATCACTATCACCACTCATCAATATCGACAACTTATTCTTAAATTCATTTCTTTTCTTTTTGTGATTATGATTTAATTTTGAATAAAAATAAAAATATATTTATTATTAACTATTTTTTATTATTTTATGCCTTCAAGCACATGTAAAACCCAATTCTTGGATATATTGTGATTTAATTTTGATCATTCGCAATCAACCACATTTAGATTATTACAACTCTATTGAATTCATTATCACAATTAAATAATTCTATACTGAAACGATCCATAAGAACTCCAAAACCACAAAACAACAATAAGTGTCCGAAAGTCTCGTGAAGAAAAAAGGCAGTGTTAAAGGCTTAAGGCCAATGACATGCTGGGTTAATGGAAAAAGGTTGGTGCTAGTTTTTAACATCTCCGACAATTGCGATCTAAAACCTCGAAATCTTTTCCGGAAAGTGTTGAATTCACTTCATCTTCATGTGTAACCACGAAGAAATTTCATTTAATATTTGAAAAACATTACCAACTGTATCCACACTAATGCAAAGCCAAAGGTTACTAAATATATTTTTCATGGGTAAACAAAGATTGCATAAAAGAATAAATAAGTATAATGTATCGGGCCTAGCGGAAGAAAAAATGATTACATCCAGTGAATGTAAGTCATTCTGGTGAATATTATATATTATTTCCACCAAAGAGAACAAACTAAGGTAAGCAAATAGGCAAAAGAGTAGAGCAAAATTGCATAAGAAAAGCATAATTCCACCCAATGTCATATAAAATTCAAGTATGAAATTTCTATAAAACGGCGTTTGTCATGGGAAAAACAAAAGCTTTAGAAACAGTTCAAACATAAAAAATATGTTACACACACACACACACACATATATCAAACCCTTCTTGGTAAATCAAATATGAAACGCAAATGAAATGAATGACAAGACACAAAAATAAAAAATGAAAGATTTTGGGAATCGATCGTAATGGTACAGAAAGGAATGCATCAGAGTCATGGAAGTATGAGGAACAAACATCGCTCGCTTTGCGAGCTTCTCATATCCCAAAATAATCCTCGTCATTTGCATTACTTTGATACTATATATTTTGCCAATCAAGTGGTAATACAATAATCACAGACACACAGAGAGAGAGAGAGAGAGAGAGAGAGAGAGAGAGAGGGCATTTTGACTGAACGGCTACGAGATTTCCAAATCGAATGTACAAAGTTGGGCCGTCGTAGCGTTTTTATACGTACAACTCAAACCCTATTGCTGTGCCTATGACTATGTGGTTCGTTCGTTGATCTTGGTTCATCAAGGCCTGTTCACTTACAAAAGCCCAATTAAGGGATCAGGACCCATACTCATGTGGACACCAAGCCCATTTAGTATTGCTTTTTATCAATCATTAGGCCCATAAATTTGTCATTGGTCGGTGATATTAATTGTCAATGATTTCAAGTCATAAACTTGGATTATTTTATTTATTTATTAGTTATTAACCGTGTCTGAAAGTATTGTACGACAAAAAAAAATCAACTAAAAAAAATGAAGTAAGAGAAAAAAGCTATGCACATAATGATAACAATAAATATCTATAGTCGATGAATATATAAAAAATGTACAAAATTACCTCTAAAAACATAACTCAAAAAATTTAAACATATACACAATTTACATATTTTATCATCGTACCTTAAAAATCTATTATTCATTAAATATTATTAATTTGCCCATAGTAGTAAAAAAAAAAATTAATTAAGGTGCATATCAAATAAAAGAACATTTTTTATATCAAATAACTACTCTCTCCATATGGTTAAAGTGCAAATCTTCATTCTTAATCAACTTGATCTTACATATAACTATTGTTTTTCAAATACAAATGCACATCATAGAAATAGGTATAAAAGAAATTACGAAGCATCAAAAACATTCAAGAGGCAATCTAAAAAATTGCTCGAAATTTACATTGGTTCTTTGAGTAACTTGAAATGCAGTAAGTTCCAGACATTGATAGTGTACCCAACAAACTATTGAAGCACTATTGCATTTGAAGTAATTAAAGTAATTAAAACCAATCTCCCTCATCTCTCCTTGCTCTCTCCTACCTCAAAACTCTTAAGCCCACATTTTCTTTGCCAACAAAATTGAAACAAAAAGCAATAAACCGAAGTGCAGTAAAAAATATCATAATATGAGAACAATTAAGTACATCGAATCCAATCTGTAATTGCACGATTCATTTGTAATTGTACTTATTCTGCATCACTATTCTGAATGTCCATGTCTCAATACGTATGCGAAACCGCAAGTTAGGTGATTGCACAACCACCTAATTTTTTAGAAAGAGAGAAAAAAATATTAGTCAAATATATTACTTAAAAATACTGTATACTTCGTTGCAACAATATAAGATTTATGTTACCTTATTAGCGTATCTCCATCGTAAAAGCTGAGTTGTATTTATTCTTTTTATCTCTCTAACAATTTCATACCAATCCCCAAAATTACATACAAAAGCTAAAAATAGTAATTAAATATAAATTACAAACCACACAACTAAGGTCATCTCTATTAAGAGAAAAAAGTGAGTTATATAATGATAACAATTAATATCTAGAAACGATATGGACAAAATTACCTCTAAAAATATAACTCAAAAAATTTAGTGATTTACATATAGTTGCAAACATACATAATTCTGAAATTAAATGTCAATAGTACAAAGAATCAAAAAAGAAACTTCCAAAAAATTCAACCAAAATAGAGACATGCGTATAGCATAGATCAACTTCAATTCCCAAATATTATGGACATTCAATATTGAATGTAACAAACACCCACTTTAATATATAACAGTACACATATGACCAACAATTGTCGAAAATATTGAACTACATTTATTTCTAGCTACCTTTGAACACTCAACTCCAACAAAAGATGGTCCAGATACCTTCAAGCTATAGCTATCTAGTGATTCTGACTCAAAAAAATTTACTGCCTCGTAAAAGAAAAACGCATTAGACATATATAATGTAGTGTTTTTCTTGAATGGAGTGAACAACTACATTATACATTACTCAATTTCCAACCAAAACATTCAGCTACTCTAAATCAGTTGCTAAAACTTCACCTAATTTAAGTAAGCCCGCATAAATTCAATCCAAAACCAATTATAGTGTAGCAAAACAATACCCCTCAAGCTAATCACTCAAAATATAGTAATTAGTTACTGATATTTAGATTGCACAAAATAAATCACCATTTGAATAACGTGTTTTATGATAATTAAACTATGCAAAAATGGAAAAAGTAAAACCACCTACAATAACACCAAGTTTGGCAGTGTGGGATTTGGACTTTGTAGATGCAGTTAGTAAAAAATGAGTGGAACATACCATCAAACTCAATTCCTACAAAAGGAATTAGGGAAACCTTGGATTTCAAATAATCGAGATTCTATGAGTTGTGGATGTGGTACCACTAATGGATGTGGTACCACAAATGAAGATTCTGTGAGTTGCAAGCAAAGAGAGAGAGAGAGAGAGAGAGACACCGAGTGTCTTGGCTGTGTTAGAGGCTTTGAGTGGCTGAGAGAGAGATCGATTTGAGTTAGGGCTACAATCGGAGGCAAATTGAAATTCGTCGTTGATTTAGAGTTACAATTGGGGCAAATTAAAATCCATTGATCTGGAATGGAGAGGGAAGATAAGACTTACATTCGATACTTCGTCTTGCTAAGATCGATACTTCACCTTGATGAGATTGATTGCCTTGTTGAGTATCTCACCAATTCAGATCACATGCCTTGATGGTGTGAAACTTAGATCACCTTCCTTGATCGCTTGCCTTGATGATGCCTTGTTGAAACTTAGATCTGAAAAATTCAAATTGAATACTTCTGAAAAACCGATCTATAGGTTGAAAGTGGTGGGTTGTCAATTTTGTGGTGTACAGATTCTGTCTTGGAGTTGCTGGTTTCGTTTCTGGGTTTGGTAGTGATGATTTTCGGTGGCGGTGGTTTTGGTTCTAGGTCACGGGTGTGTCGCTGGAGCTGAAAGAGAGAGTGTGAACATAGAAGAGAGAGAGAAGGGAAATGAACTGAGAGGAGGAGTTCACCGGAGAGAAATCAATGGAGTTTGCAAGAGAAAAATTGTTATTCAAACACTTAGAGAGGAGTTCGCCTTAGGGAAAGAGAGAGAGTTTTGGAGATTTTTTTTTTTTTTTTGGGTCAGAGTTCTGGAGAGTTCAGAGGACATTGGTCAGGAGTTCTAAGTGTGTGAGAACGTGTGAGTGTGTGACGAAGAGATTGGGCTGGAATCTCAAAATTGTTAGATTAACATCAACCCTTACATTAGATTTAGACAAATTTAAAAATAATTTTAATCACGAAAAATAAAAATTATTTTATTTATTTTTTAATATTTAAATTATAAATTATTTTATTATATAATTTTTTCTGCATTTCACGCCTCCGAGAAACTTGATTGATTAGGATCTCTCTCTTATGATCTTATTTTTTTTCTCTCTCATGTTTTTATTTGGCAGATAGCTTAATATTTATTCTAGATAATTATTATGATTTATCTCTTTATTGGTCAGATAGGGTCCAATAATTAAACTAACAAAATATGGAGTGTGATTGACTAGCTAATGGAAGATTAAATGCAAGGTATGAGATTAAAAGAGATTAGCAGGGATGTTAGTGTAAATAATCAAGGGTGGTGAGTCATACAATACACTTTTCATAACCAAAGGCCTCCTTAAATGCATACCACATAGCACTAGGTTCAATTACTACTAATAACATTTTTGGCCGAAATTACCAAAAAAAGCCTACCGTGTAATCAAATCTTGCAAAACTGGCAGAATGACTGTACATGCTCATTTCTCTATCCCGAAAACCTGGACAACAATAACGCATTTTGCTACAAACAGGAGAGGGGAAAAAGGAACAAAAAACCACCCAAAAATATTTTGTTAAATAATTTACAGACTATTTCATCTTCAACAAGATTAATTAAGCAAACGAAAAGTTCGGTTAATGCCTTCAACCTACTTTGTATACGTATGTATACTGGAAAACAGTTTCTCTGCGTCGCGGCCACAAATTAGTCTCCTCTGCCCACCCTTGATGGGGCAGAATGAAGGAAGCAGTTGATTGCTGATATACAAAATTAATCTTCTGCTGTGTCTTTCTTACATATTTTTGAACCTGGAACAAAGTCATCATATGATCCATCATTACAAGCTTCATACTCCATCTTGTGCTTCTTGGACTGATTTGACATAACTGTAGATTTAGATTCTGGTGGTGGTGTCATCTTCTTCGTTGAAACAGGGGAGGAAGAGGAAGATGTTTTCCTTTTGACAGGAATAGTTTCAGCATTTTTCTTCACAGTCACAACAGCTTTCATCGGTGAATCTAGTTTGTGCCGTTGAATCCTTTTCTTTTTCCTCTTGAGAACTTTCTCTGCCACCTCCTTGGAGAGTAAACCAGACTCCATCATCCTACAAGCAAATTGGAGTCCACTTTATTTCAAAGTCACGGCTGAACATAATTGATAGTGATCACTGATGCAAGAAACAAAGCTGAGGTAGCTCAATTGAATAAAACTACAGCAACTCCTAGAATATTGAATAATAAAAGCTTTAAGCAGACTTAAATTAAATTGAATACTAAAAGTTCAAACACTCAAATCAATTGCATAGAAATGTTTCACATAATGTCTTATGTGCAAATATTATACAAAACATCCATAAACTTTGGTGAAAAGGATTCAAAGAGTATACCAACAAGTGCTAGAATCAATCTACGAACAAAAGACATGCAGAATATAGAACCTCACACTATGAAGGGCTTATCTTTCACATGCCAAAAATATTGAAATAATCTGTTTTATTTGGGAGAATAAGCAAAATAGAATAATTTCTTACCAGAAAGCTGCCATTTCGCTATTGGGTGCTTGCTTATACAAAGTTTCATAGAAAATCCTCAGTGGGTGCCTCTGGAAAAAAGAGAATTGCAACACACCTATTACTCAAATAGTCATAAATCAGTTCAAACTAACACACACAACATAATTCAAGGAACGGTTCAACATACTTCATCAGGAGGGTCTCGCTTCTGACCAGGCAAATCACACTCCTTCCTCTTCCTTTTCTTACGTCTTTGCTCAGCCTTTTTGGCCTTTTTCTTCTTTTTCTCATCCTCCTCCATCTTCTTCTTTTTGTGCAACTTTAACCCCAACCCACAACAAATTCAAGAGCCAAACACCAAGGCAAAACATATATTAACAACCAAGGATTAATTTCTAAAACAGATAAAACCCAAGATAAAAAAAGAACGTATAACAAACCTTATTAATCTTGCTTGAACTTTTCTTAGTGGGTGCTTCAAAAATATAGTCTTCTTCTTCTTTATTCACTTTCCATTTCTCTTTCTTGACTTTACCTTCCCTGTGGGAGCCAGAACTGGGACTGGCATGGTCGAGTTTTTTCTTGCGGTTTTCAAACACAGGACCGGGGTTTTCTTCGTCTTCCTCAACCTCCTCTTTCTTTACGTGCTTTGAATGTTCAGAATGCATTTTTTTTAGGGTTTAAGTCGGGTAGAAATTGCAGAAAATGAATGAATTTGGTGATACTGTGAAAGCTCCGGAAGCAGAGTGAAGGAAGTAAGAGAGAGACAGAGAGAGTTTTGGAACCATATATGGGTGTGTCCTGGCGTCTCCAGAAGCTGAACCACACTGTGAGCTGGACTTTAGTAATTGTGCAAGCCCAGTTAATTGGGGCGTGTGCCAATTTCGGACCAAGATCAAATTGGGCCAGAAGACATAATCCTATTAGTTCGTGGGGAAATTACTATTTGATCCTAGCTTAAAAAACAAAGGAACCAAATCCTTAAAAGTTCCTCATGGATCACTAAGCCCTATTACTTTTTAGATAATTTCTAACTACCCTTATAACCAGAATACTATTTGATAGGACGTTTGTGTGATCGAGGGGGACGCAACACCTATCCTCAACATCTTAGTCACAGAATGTTTTCTGAATGACATGTGTCCTTGATATAATTGGCCGTAGAGTGTTCCTTAGATGACACTTGTTTTTGGTATCTTGTTCATAGAGTGTTCTCTAAGTAACACGTGTCCTCAACATAAAGTCATTTGCTCCGGTGGAACATGAACAACTATTTTGTCGCTTATTCCCTTGTCAAATGATGATATTAAATTATCAAAGAAAAAAGGGGAGGTCAGCTAATGCAAGCATGTCCACGATCGAGGTCAAGCAAAACATCATTACTTGGGAATGGGTTTGACTATCAGTCATCAATCACTCTTCTCAAAGCAGTTAGAATGGTTACAAAGACAATTTAACAACCAATGAAGAAGACGTACGGAGTACAAGATATGTAATTCCCGACTCCTTGAGGGGTGATGGACGAAAGTGCTCATGTGCGTGCACAACCACAACCAAGGCTCATTAAATGACCCAAGAGAAGGATTAAACATATTTATTGCTCAGCAAAATCAAAAAAACAAACAATAAATGTTCGGGAATCCGAGCATTAAATGCAAAACCTTCGGTCATGTGAAAAGGAAGGTGCTCTACTCAAGGTTTGTGCAACACAGTGCTCTACTCAAGGGAGCGAATGAGAAGTTTTCCCTCCAAGGGACCCAACTATCCGTAATGATTAGCTCTTGAGATTATAAATAGCACTCTAAAATTCAAATCTAAGATACACAAAATCTTTACCCAAACAATAGAATAGTGTTTTCCAAACGCTCTCTCACATACTGTCTTAATCATTAGACGAGTCACGACCTTCTAACCATCTTTTTGAGTCACAAGATTGTAGTTGAGGACTTACGAATAAGTAGACCGTTTGCAAAAAACTTCATCATCATTCATCACGATTTCTCAATATCCATTTGTTGCGGGACATTTGACTTTCTAGGTAGACTTGAGTTCATCATATGAGAGATTTACTTTGAGAATGGAATAAGATTTGGGTTAATTTAGAAAAAAATAAATAAAATAAAAAATAAAATAAAATTTATTCATTGTGCCAAAATCATCCCACACAGTATTCATGTTAATAATGGTAACCATTACTTCCCATTCAAGTATAAGTGACTCTTAGAAAGGATGCCATGAACACAACTATTCAAACTCAACACAAGACAATTTCCATGCGAAATGATGACTTTTTAATACGTAGACGAGTTATAAATATAGAAACAATCGAGGAATAAAGTGTCACGTGTGATGATAAAGATAACTGAAGATCGAGTTAAAAATTCAAATTCAAATTCATTAGTGGTTAGGTTAACCCTTTACCCTTGACATTTATTATTGGCTGCTTAGACACAACCGCTTCTCTGTAATTTGGGAATATTTTTGTAAACTTAGGGGAATTTTTTTTTTTTTTTGGACTTGAATGAAATGGTTTGCACCACGGATGCATACCAATCCTTCAGAAAGGGAACCCTTTCACTAGCATCCAATAAAACAGCAAGCTCTATTCAAAATATATATACTCTGAAATCAGGATGAGCATATGTCATTTTTCTTGTGACTACATTAGATTACATAATAATTTTTACGACTTCCAAGACAAAAAAACTGTTGAATAATATAAAAAAACAATAGACGTACAACATAAGCAGTTGTAAAGCTTGAGAAACATACACAGCCGCTCTCTTTGATAAACAGCAAGGAGGAGATCAAATACCATGCGGGGATAATTTCTTCAATTTTGGTGGCTTAAAAGTTGAGGAGAACAATGTAACCTCTGAAGGGAGAGTTCTGTTGATTGCTTTTCTCTTTGAACTTCTACATTCCTGTAAAAAGTCAAGTTGAAATTTAATAAACATATCCAACCATAACAAAAGATGAGACAAGTGGTCCAGTTCAATATCATTTCAGCTCATATTATTTGTGCTCAAACGATGATGTCTGTGGAATGACAAAGGCACACTGTAGTGAACCATCAGACTTCAAAATATAAAAATGCCCTTTATATAATATTCCAAGCGGTCTTGAATTAGAAGCTTCTGACCACCCATCAAACTCTGCAAGTACGCTCTCAGATTTCAAAATAAATCTGCTGAAACGATAATCCACACCATGAGAGCTTGGACATAACTCACTAAACGCAATACAATATCGAGATGATCATGGACATAGAATTTCATCTTTCCACACTGAAAGCAAGAATATCTGGTGGGACCAATGAGCTAGAATATTCTCTCATAACTGCAAACTAACTTCATAAAGCAACTAGTCAATTCTCACCCCAACTAACAGTGTAGATTATAAAATCACACTTGCATGACCTCAAACGAAAGTACCAAGTGCCTGTTGCCAACTAAAAATTTCATTTGTAAAGTAGCACTTAAATGACACCTACGAAAGCATCCTCAAAGTACTAAGTGCTCCAATTCACTAAAATGGAACCAAGGGAAGTATCATCTAGCACTAAGCAATCAAGCCGAGCACGTTTAAATCACAAGCCCACCTTCCTAAGCTTATTAAAAAACTCCACAAAACTGCTAAGATCACTATTACCAAAGTAATCACCAGAATTTCTGGTTAATGACAAATTAGACATGATAGAGAAACTAAAAATGACAAACCAACTTTTATGATCCCCAAAGCACTGAAAAGAGATTTGTTATATAAAATTGATTCTTTTTATGCACCGGAACTATACATATTGTTAACAAAGCACTTACAAAATTAAGCTTTCAGGCCCTATTATCCCTGAGAGGCTCAGCAATGGGCTCCTCATAATGTTCCAAACTCAATTACAAGATTTTTGTGCAAGCACTGCATAATTATTTATATTTGCACGAACATAAGTGATTTTCTACCAGTTTTTGTCCTGGAAAACTTCACAGAAGTGCACCATGTAAACATAATAAAAACAGCTAAATAATTTCACATGTGACACTGTCCAACATGGGTACTGGCCACAATATCCTATGCAAATAGGTGTGACCTGAGATACTAATACCTGAACATACCTACGGTCATATTTATTAAAGCCAATGGAAAATTGAAAGAAACTATTACGAGCGCTGCAACAATTTTTGCTAAGATGTGAATATATAACAGAAGAGCAAACCACCACTCACACTTTTCTGGCACAACCACTGCATGTTGTGTACACAGTAGTGTTAACCATACACTGTACAAGCAATGCATCCAAAGTAAAAGCACTGTTTGAAAGTGTCACATGCATGAGGTAGCTCATATTAAAAAATGCATGATTTACTCTGCACATATTACAGTCTGCCGAACAACACGCAGTTATTAGGTTTGTTGTAATCTTCATATTGCACCAAACTCTCTCATGCATGAAATATTTACTCAAAATCAATAGCTTGAAGGGAAGTCTGGGGTAACACAATCCATAAATAATGCTCAAACCAAAGTAACTCAAACATTATCAATGGTTTTTGAAAGAAAAGTTCTGTTGAAATGCATGAACATATAAAATCGTCCTCTACAAAATTTGATACAAGTGCATGGTGCAAATTTAGTAAAAGAATGTCTGCCATTCTCACTGACGAGCCAAAATCAAGTCACATATGCACAGGGAATAAACTCATGCTCTACATGTATCAAGAAACAAACTACTATTTCAATAATGCAGCTCTTAAGAAACGATCATTTAACAATTACCTTTTCAGAGACTTCTGAATATGATTCTTTCTTCGTAACTACTTTTTCATCAAATCCACTGCTCTTGCTTCCCAGACAAGATTTCCTGGGTTCTGCCATGCACCTACGTAGCACTGGTGTCACAAGGACACTTCTTGACCTACTTCGCAATTCCAATTCATTGGAGAGTCTGGATATTTCTTCATTCTTTTTAAGTAAGTCGGCCTCCAGTTTAGCCATGCTAGATATCAATGTTGCAATTGTATCATCCTTTTCGGTGTTTGACCCCTGTAACTGCTCCATGTCCATCAGTAGTGTCTGTATCATCTCATTCGCATGTTCAACTTCGGTACGGGTACTTCTTAACTGATCGGTCAAATTGCTCTCCATCTTGTTATATTGGTTCCACACAAAATTTCTCTCTAAAAACAGAGCAGATATCTCAGGATTTTTCTCTGAACTATTCTTCTCATTTCCATATTTAGGTCTGTTAAATTCACTTTCCATTGCCTTACTTCGGTGCTCTTTGCCCTTGCTCTGAGCAGTCTTCAATGTGTCCTGCAAATCAATGAACAACAACTCTTGATTTCTTTATCAAAAAAAATTAACAAAAGTTTCAAAAATTTGCTGTCGAACATACTGTTGGCTCAGACAACTTTTGAGAGAGGAGATCAAACCACACTCGAAAATCTGATAATTCACTGTCTGCATTATCTGCATCATTAGGACAAGAATTCAGCGTTCAAAACAAACAAGCAAACCCTTCATTATAACGGATGTCAAAATCCACAATCTCCTATCTCCAAACAACAGAAAAATATATGTTTATCTGAAAAAATATATGATTTCAAGATGGTGTGGGGAAAAAATTCTCATCAAAAGCTCGGACAGAACACATAGTCAAGTTTCTTATATTTCAGCAGCACTGTAAGTTCGTTGGCCATGGTGGCATGATGACAAGTTAAGGTGACACCTTGCACCCATGCCAATGAGACTATTCACGCATATATAGTGATATTGCCCTGCAAGGCTGCAACATTTACTATGGCACAACACGCAGGCAGAGATACAGCAAAAATCAGTGCTAAAACAGATTTTCCATGCTCTTTTCTTTCCTAATAAAAATTGAAAATCTTGCCCCCTCTTTTTAATTTAGTTCCAACTATGATTACAAAAAAAAAAAAAAGATTTTATTGCAGTGCATCAAATCACATGGAAAGACAGAAATTTTGGACTCGTTAATCAAAATTATCCAGTTCTTCTCACCCAATTTTCCAACAATCGAACAAAACCTAAGCGAATGCGTAATGAAACCCCTATTCACAAGAAAAAGGGACTAACCTAACTTAAGCTTGTACATAAAACCCTCTCTTTGCTTCGAACCTATAATCAAATCCGACTTCGCTGCCTCTACCAAGCTTTCCATCTCTTGCACAGTAAGATCCCTTTTCATCTACACACGAAATTCAAAAAAAAAAAACCCGACGTTACCAAAAAAAAAAAAAACCTAAAACCAACAAAAAAACCCTAATTTTACATCAAAAGAGATTACTATTTTCAATTGAGTTAGGGATTACCTGAGAGATTTGATCTTGAAATAGCTTAACGTCGGATACCCACCGTTCATACTGTGATTTGATTCTATCTTCAAGAAGCTTTCTCTCTGTCGCGAGATACTCAAGCTGTGTGTGTTGCGTTTGCAACATGTGTACAAGAGCGTTGAAGATCTTGTTCCATTTTTGCCGATCCGTAAAATCGTTACGAGAGTTTTTGCGCGCTCCCATTGTAGGAATTATTGAAGAAAGCTGCGACAATATCACTAGGGTTTCGGAGTTTCAGAGAACAGTAGAGAATAGATCAAAATATGACCGTTTGATGCAACAGTGGCTTGCCGTAGAGTTAGAGAAAATTCAAAAGTGGCTCAACGGTCGGCTAGTGGCGACTTTTAAAGACGGACGCCTGAGTCCCCTGATATCTGCTGTTGTTGATGATGCATAAAGTAATTTTTAGGTTTAATTGCACCGTTGTTAATCTTATTTTGTTCCTTAATATTTAAATTATATTATTTTAATTTATAAAATATTAAATACTTTTTATGTGATCACTCAAACAAATACCGTCCAAATTGTTAACGATTTTTTATTATAAATTGGTCACCTATATAAATTACACAGTTTAAATCATGAGTTATCTAAATTTTTATCAATAACTACTCATATTAAATATTTTTGGTCAAGAGCTACTCAAATTTTATTCAAAAACAATCCAAATTTTAGTCAAGAATTACTCAAATTATTTTTTGTCTATATTTATATATCATATAACACATTTATGATAAAAAAATTATTAATAATTTAAATGTCTGCTTGAAGGACCATATAAAAACATGTTTAATACTTCATACATTAAAATATTAAAAACCAAAATGAGACAAACTCTATACTTTAGGGACCACCAATACAATTAATCCTAATTTTTAATTACAATAAGTTTATTTGATATAGACATAATTTACTCCTAATCTATCTTAACCATTAAATTAGTTATGGTCCAAACAAAGATTAGGCCCATTACCAATCTAATAACTATAATTGATTAAATTAATCAAGTATATCCAAATAATATTGTTTTAGGTGGTATTTTGATCATCATGGGAGAATTGGATTGAATTGAATTTGAATTCGAACTCAATCCAACCCAATGCAAAGTAGTCCAGATTGAAGGATTATAAAGTTCGGATTTAAATCATATCTCATCTTTAGATAGATTTTATTTGGTTTGTGGACCCATTCACATGTGAAAATAAAACATACTAAGATGACCATCACACCCTTGCATAAAAACATGTTATCCAATCTTATATCATGTTTGGAATGAAATGAAAGAAAATCTAATCTATTATTATTGTCTTATTTAGGAAAAAAAATATAAATCAATAAATTACACATTTTTACAAAATATTGCAATAAATATTTTGTTCATTTATTTAATTTAATTTGTACAATACACTTTTAATCACAAAAATCAAATGCATCATGTAAAAAATAAAAAATAAATAATTTTCAACACAAAAACAATACACTAATCAATACAATTTATGCCTAGGTCGTTATTTGTTTCTTTTTAGAATATTCGAAGTTCTGTGTTTAAAAATAAAACTTAAATGTTTTTTTTTCAATAAAAAGAAAAATTAATCCGAACCATATTAAATTTTTTTAATGACCCAAATGCAATTTTATTTTTCATGAATTTTAGGGCATTTTAATATTATTGTTTGAATTAATAGCCCAAATCAGGTCGATTTAAAATATATTGCTTTAATTAAAAAATTAATTTTTGGGGGAGTTCATCTATAAAGAGACAAAATTTTAGATGTAATGAGACGCAACACCACAAAACAAATGTGATTTTTTAGTGAGACTAAAACCCTTTCATTCAAACTTGACTTAGACCGAATATTTTCACATATTTACTCTCAACATTTATGTAATTAAATACCGAATATCATAAATTAAGTAATATTTATTTAGAAGAAAAATTATAATGTAGTATATAATATAGAGTATAAGCAATTTTTTAATATTTTTTTTTATGTTTTGTTTTAGTACACTAGATCAAAAAATTAGAAAAAAATTTAATTTATTTTAAACACATAATTGCTGGTAACAAAAATCCCAATTGTCGAAAAATTAAAAAAATTGAGATAGACGGAGTGAGAAAAACACACACAGAGAAAAAGAGAGATGTAGAAATAGACAGAACAACCGTATATAAATTTCATTTATCCTCTTCTTAAAAAACGATACCAAAATTTTTCATTACCGGGAAATATCCATCGCCGGATAATGGTTGAAAAATCGTTGGAAACATCAACCGTCGAATAATATCGACCGAAAGACAGAGTGCGAGAGAGGGGGTGAGACACAGATGCCAAATTTTATTTTTTTGTTGTTTTAGTAATAAAAAATAAAAAAATTTACTCTTATTGTTGAAAACTTTTGTCGGGCAACTTGAAAGAGGTACAGAGAGAGGGTGTTTGGGTTACCATGAAAGGATGGAAGTTTTTAGGGAGGGAGAGAGAAATAGAGATGGAAGTTTTTAGAGAGAGAGAGAGATAGGGGGAGACAGAGAACAAAACTTAAGAGTTGGTGTAACTGGAAGAAAAAAAAATAGTTCAGTATGTCATCCATGGCCACACATAAACAAAAATGAAGAAAATGCAATGTGCAGAGAGACTACTAATGAGTGGTGGGGGAGGAACAGGTGAGCCGATGTGAGGAGGACAACAAATGGTAAAAAAAAATTAATACTAGTTCTAAATGTTGAGGGCAATAATGTCAAATGACATGTTGTTCCATCTGTGGCTCATCCGAGTAAATGAATCCCAAGTGTCAGGTGGGTTTCATTATCCAATTCAAAGGGATTAGTTCATGAATTCCATCGGCCAAGTAATTTTTTTTTTTTTGAACAATCGGCCAAGTAATTCAATCCCCAACGTTTGTCCCATTGCATTTTTTGGATCCAAAGCTGAGATATATTGGCCCCCCGATATTTGAATCCAATCCAACATATTCTATCCACCTTTATCCTTTCAAACAAACACCACCTTATTGCTTTTTTAGGCCTCTCTAATAGGACTGATAATTGAACTGAGCTACTTGAGTTCGGCTTTAAGAGGACTCGACTCAAGCTCGTATTCTAAATGAGTGGAATTTAAACAATTTTTTAGATTCATTTAGAAAACGAGCCCAAAAGACTTGACTTGAACTCTCAAAATTAAACTCAATTATATATAAAATAGTCGAATTATTCGGTTTGAATTTAACTTAAACTTTATTCATTTTTTAAATGAGTTGTGCTTCAACAATTTGTTAAGTTGACTTGAAAAAATGAGCCTGACTTGTTTAACTGTCCTACCCTCCTCTGTTTTGCTTTGGTTTTGGGCCTTCTTATCCTAACTCTGGGACGTATCTAGTAAAACTCAATTGACGGCCCTAGGCAGCCATTAAAGTAGTTGCCCTTTGGGCCTGCCTTGGGTTGGAGAGGCCTGGTGACCGAAGATAACTTCACTAGGCCGCAACAAAAATTACAATATCACCAGCACCAATGAAAGATGGATAAACTGAAGAAGAAGATAATCAACTCCGTTATTACATGTTTTAGAAAGGATTAGCTGTACTTTACTTCAATGTAACGTGCGATTGTTTGTATGACTCAAACATGTGGTATTTATGCAATTTCATGAATTCATATTACCACGTATTATTTAGAATGCAAGTCAATTAGTACTATATTATAAAAATGTTACACTTCACTATCCTGAAATGACCGAGCGGTGTACAAGCTCTACCAGTTCTTGGGCAAAGACCGACATGAGTTGCTAAGAAGTATAGAGAATTGAATCTAGATCTTAAATCAACAGGAGATTCTTGTTTTCATAGATACTGTAACAAGGCTTGGGACCGTGAGGGTTCTAGTGTGACTTGAGAATCTAGCCACCCGAATTAAGTTAGTGATGGGACACTTTGGTGATTAGTGAGGGAGCGACACGCGTTGCATACATGGTCCTTGACATTTGGACTCGTGTGCATGTCGACGACGTTATGCACTACAACATCCGTGAGTGAATCACCTCGGTAGTATAGACCCTCCTTGGTTGGAGACGCCTTTTTCACTTTGGCGTCCGAGAGGTGACTCACCTCTGCGCCGACCACCTTGCAAGAGTACAAATTTCGACTTCGAAGATAAAGATGATTGACTAAGGTCAACACGCCCATAGTCGAGATAAAATAGTCTTTGAGTATTACAGCTTGGAGGCAGGATTGACTCTCAGTTATTGGCCCCCTTCTCCAAAGAAATCAGAATGTTCAAAAAAGTAATTCGATGACCAATGATAGAGGCATACACTATACAGAACAATTAATTCATGATCCCTCAAAGGGGTGATTGGCGAAAATGTCCATGCGCATGCACGACCTTGTCCATGGCACATTAAATAATTCGACAAAAGTAAGAGACACATTTATTGTTCGGCAGAGCTGAGAATGATACATTTAGTGCTCAGGTTTTCGAGTGCGAACCTGCAAAAACACCTGGTGCAGAGAAAAGCAGACGCTTTGATCGAGGTCCGCGTACCAGATGTTGTGCCCTGTACGAACCAACCAGGAACTTTCCCTCCAAAGGGGCCAGCTGTCTAGCTCAATAAACTTCTAGAAGGTATAAATAATACACTCAAACTCAAAACAAAGGTATGCAATCCCTTGTCTAAGTAATACAATAGTGTTCTCAAACTCTCTCTTGGAGACTAACTTAAGCATTGGAGGGGTCAAGTCGGAGAACACTCCGGCGCTCTTCTAACCTCTTCTGTTGAATGTTTACAGAAGAGGCTTCCACCACTGTTCATTACCCATAGTGCCTAAGGTCTTGCTCGCAACTCCATCGCTATTGACTGTTAAAAACAAAAGTGGGGTTTCGTTTAAGAGAGGTTCCAGACAGACGTGAGCTCACCAAGAGAGAGATCTATCATATCATTTATTATGCAGAAATCACCCTGCACAGCTAGCTAAGGGGCGTGTTGGCAATTAATCACCTATACATGTTGTCCTTGGGTTTCAGACCATGTGCTATTAGTTTTGTAACAACAAGGATGTTGTTCTTCAAAACAAAGTCATTTCATATCAAAATAATATCATTTTATTAAATAAAATGATATAATTTAGATGTAAAATGACGTTGATGGTGTAAATTAATGTGGATGAGTAGAAAGTGTAGACGATATAAGACAATATGAATCTGAGCTATGAGGCTCGTGTTGATAGTTAAGAAATACCTAGGGGGTTCAGGGAAGGGGGGACGTACTCAATAGAAGTATAGTGGTTCACCGGCATGGGAGCCAGACTAGTCTACTATTCAATGGAGGCTCATGCTCCCTTTTTCTTTATTGATTATTGGGATGCTTTACAGTGCAATGTAGAAGAAATTATGGTTCTCCCTCTATAATGGAGGTGTTATACAGTATTTATTGAGCTATTCCTTGTTTTTTGGGATCTCTGTTGAGATGCTTGCCCTTTATGTGTAAAATTCTCTTTGATTTTTGGAGTGGATCGTGATTAGTTGAGAGTTTCACACCTTGATTCTAGCTTTTCATTGCTTCGGGAGTGTTTGCTGTCACACTGCTGTTTCTTTATCATCCCTATTGTTAATTCACACAGGAAAAACTCTAGCCTCGATCCTCTGAGCTCCAAAAATCTTACCTGACCTCCTGATTTGCTTTCCCAATCTAGGATTAGATACTGACCTCGTACTTTACTGAATTTTTTTTTTAGATATCATCAAACATGATTTTAAAAAACAACACCTAATCTATTGTAGAACAGAAAATTTGAACTTGTGGTTCTTGCATGGTACCAAATGATGAAATTCCAAGGTTGAACTAACTTTCCTATAATCTGCATGGTTGGTATCAGATTCATAGACTAGGTTGTTCCTTCATCAAAAGGTAAAATCTAACAATTCAATGTCATGCAAGTAGAGTCGGCAGAACAGTGACTACGATTTGATTTGCCTATGACATAACTGGAGGCTTTCAGATTTTTATGTTTCGACGTGTGTGGATTAATTGATTGATCTCAATTCTCAGCTGGTCGTTCTATCTATCTTTGTTGAATGCAGCTAAACCATAGCTGGCCTGGCCTCTTCATCCCTATTTCGAATTGGTTCATATATCGGTATCATAAAACTATGATATGATGTTTAACAACCTGCTTTCACACACTTCCATTTTGAAATGGATATATCCGTGACATATTTCATTTATTTGTTCTATGATTGTTATAGTGGGGCATTGCATTTTGTTGGATTTTATGTTATTTGAGGTCCGTCTATGTCAAATAATCATTTTTTACTTTGGTTTTAAATTATTTATAACTATTTATCACCCAAAAAAAAAAAAATAAAGTGGAAAAGATAAAATTAGGAGACTTCTATATATTAGATAAACATAACCTATTATTTGTAATCATTTAATGAAAATATTGAAAAATAATCATTTGATATCATAATCTAAGTCATACCCACCACCCTCTTGATATAACTTATTTTTACTTGATGTTTCAAAGAATTTGCATGTAATTTTCACGTATAAATCACACGGTACTTGGTATGTGAATTTGTATTTTGTAAGATGTCTAATTTATAGTTTATTTTTATTCTCATTAGAACTATTATTTTATGTTAAATTATAAATAATTTATCCCTCATAAATACTTTAATCTCAATTTAGATAGTCTCTTTTTAACTAAATTGTGAAAAAAAATTAGTTAAAATACGCCTAAATTAAAAAAAAACTTTTCACCGTTAAGAACAAAAAAAAAATCAATTAACATGCATGGACAAATTAAGCGATGGGATTGTCTCATCTCATCGTCGCATGGGCCCCACCCACTTCATTGCTCTTTGTTTCTCCTCATAAATATAGCAGCACCCTTCCTAACATTTTTCAACTTAGCTCCAAATTATCATACAGCCATGGCCATCTCCAAAATTCTGATTGCTTCTCTGCTCCTATCTCTTCTTGTTCTCCACTCTGTAGAAGCTGATTTTATGGTAAACTATAATCTTTCCTTAGTTCTTTCGTTTATAGTTTTGTTTTTTTCACTACACATACATAATTTGTCAACTCCTGTTAATTCGAAACTCTAACTGTACATAGGAGTTACAGACAACAACTACTGGTGCCAAGAATACTCCTCCGAAGAAAATAGGTAGACACGTGTTCATATTCCAAAATTGCATTCGTTAAATTATTTAAATGCTTAAATTTTTAGAGTAATTGGTTAAATCTTATCACCGATGTTCATGTGTCTAATTTAAAATCTACTGTGATTGTATAGTTTTGTTTTGAATTGTTCGATTTTCTTTTTCTCAGATTGTGGTGGAGCTTGCGCTGCCAGGTGCCGGTTATCGTCAAGGCCAAACCTGTGCAAGAGGGCATGTGGGACTTGCTGTGCCAGGTGCAACTGCGTTCCACCGGGCACCTCCGGTAACTTGAAGGTGTGTCCCTGCTATGCCAACATGACCACCCATGGCAACCGACGCAAGTGCCCTTAAAAAGTCACTTCGTTTTGGTGCTTCCAAGTTCCAAGCAATTATAAAGGTTATGAGACTGCAAAGGTTTATATATAAGGAGTACTGTTGTTTAAAGCATTACACATGATTGTGTATGCCTTACCGTACTTAATAATGGAATAATAATACTGTGTGTGTGTGTGTGTATGTAAATGTGTTAGAGATATTGCCATCTAATCCTTATCTCTAGCAGAATGAAAGCTTTGACCGAATCTTTTGGGGGTATTTGGACTCTGTTACCAATGGGAAAGGCTATGAAGTGGAGGAATTTGACAGTTTGAATAAAAAAATTGTGTGAGATAATAGGGATGAAATGTAAACATGTGAACTTAAAATCTTGACAATATCTTGGGATCAAGTCAAGTTTGAAAGAGAGTTTATGAGACTGAAAAGATTGGTAATGAGGACCATCGTTTAAGGCTTTTGACACAATTTTGTGTGCAATAATATTGCTCAGACTGGTTTTTCTTACTAATTTTTCTTTGTCTAGTGGTGTTGCATAATTATAACCATCGAATTTTCGTGGGATTCAAAAAGACCAACTAATTCAAGTATAAGAAAATTTGATAAATACTGAACACTGTAATCTTATTGTTGTGGATGTTCTATAGTAAGGAAATCAAACTTGTTTTTAGGCCTTTTTTTGCCTCTATGTTGGTTTTTTTTGGGGGGGGTGGTGGTGGTTCTGTGATTGGGTTTATTCTTTTGTAACTCAGACTCTCAAACATTTCAAGCTTAATCCCTTTCTACACCCATTACGGGCTAGTCACCCTCGTCTCTTTGGAGACTTATTCTAGACCAGCTCAAACTAAAGTGGCCAACTGCTGAACTCGAAAGAATAATCGATACAAACTTGAATATCGTGTAGCAAAAAAAATGGCCCCCGAAGCCACCACACCCTTCCACTCGACAATCTCTACAATTTCACAACACCTAGAAGAGGAAATCAATGCACACAGGCATCCAACTTTTCAATGATTAAAAAAAGTGATCTAATCTACAAGGCTCTTATCAATGCGGTGTCAAAAAAAATTAGGTATATACAATCTTATCTCGTATCCAAAAAAATTATTTTTGCGATTTAAACTCACTTAATTTAGAGTAGAACAGTCTTGGCACTACATCTACACAAAGGTCCACCCTAGTCTAACATTTCTATGATACAGTATACATTCCAATCTTCCTGGTTTTGCTGTTACAAGAGTTGAATCCCTGGTCCATCTCAACTCATGTCAAGTGAATGGACGTGTTATATGACTACAACTAAACTTGAACGTAAGGCAATTGTTTTGTTGGTTACTTTCAAGTTGGACCCCTCAATATTGTACTTTGTTTTATATCATTGGCTTAGAGGGGATTGACCATACAACAAGTCTCCTATGTTACTGCTTGCAATCATTCGGCCCACTGCTATGGCGTTTGATTCCATTCTTTGATTTATTAAGGAGTTGGGGCCACTCTTCGAATAGCAGATCTGACATTGCCAGCTATTCTCCTATAATTTCTTTGTCACAATACTATGATTTCAAACAATATATTAAATTACTGTTATTTTTATAAAATTATGTTTCAAAAACACACTTTATACAATAGTCGTGTTTTAGAAACATTCTTTCAATGTTTTTTACACCACATATTAGGGGTGTAATTTGGGTTAGGCAACCCGAGCCCAACTCAAAAAAATTAGGGGTTGGACTAAGATTTTTAATACTTGAGTTGGATTTGGATCAAAAAAATTCCAACATGAATTCAATTTGGACCGAGCTCGGGTTGAGGCATTGAAAACCTGAATTCAACCCGAACCCGACAAATTAAAAAAAATTATATACATATATATATATATAAAGCATTAGCATTTTTTTTTCATTTTTACTCCATCATCCTTTGTGTCTTGTTGCTTGCTATCATGTTATGCGTAATTAGTGGTAATAGTGTAATGTTTTAAGTTTAATGTTTTTATGGGTCTAATTTCTATGTTTTTCTGAGATTGTACTTTGAGATCACTAGTTTTTTGGTGTGAAAGCAGATGATCAATAATAGTGCACTGTTATAAATGAAATACGTGGATTGTTTTATGAATTTGTAATTATTCTCCATCTCTTTGTCTCTGTTGCAGTGAATCCGAATTCAACTCGAGCCTGCCCAAATTAAATTCGGGCAGTGCTTTGATTGAGTTTTTTAACCCGAGTTAGGGTTAGAGTTAGGGTTAGGGTCGAAGATTATATACTTAGAGTTGAGTTAGAGTTGACTGTCTAACCCGCCTAACCCGCCCGAGTTACACCCCCACCACATATAGGTTTGTCAATTATTTCAAGTGAGGTGAATTCGTATTAAGTCTTTGTGAGTTTTTGTTAAAAAAATATATTATTTATACTTAATTTATTTATTAATTCGTGTCTAAAAAATTATGTCATATCAGATTCAAATTGTATATGAATATAACTAGTATGTAGACAAGTCGTATTTGTATATTTATTTTAATTCACTTCACTCATACCAAATTCTTTTATTAATTATATCGTGTCGGATCTATTATTTTACGAAACGAGTGGCTTAAGGATGATTCAAACCTTCTAATTTCATATCTTATTAATAGATCATATCATATTTTGATATCTCTAACTATAGACCCCGAAGGTAATCCAACTAGAATAAACTTGGAACCATATTAAGCCTAATCCCCGGCCTATATCGATTCACATATCAAGTATATGGACACATATTTTATGACTAACTACTAAACATGAACCCAAAGCAATAGTTTTGTAGGTTAGTTTCAAGTTGGACCACTCAATATAAGTCGAATGTTAGTGCTTCCAATCATTAGGGCCAGAAGAATGGTCTAATGGTTAGTGTTTCTCTCGCCTTGCCTTTTAGTGCAAGGCGTGAGGTTGGTCAAGTCCTTTTCTCTTGTATGGATGGTAACCAAAAAAATGAAAAAATGCCATGCATGTCAAAAATTTTCTTAAAAAGTACTTTTACCAGTTTTTTTTTAATTATTTTTGGACCTATTAAATGCTGATCAATTTTTTTTGATTGGATATGGAGTTACTAATTTATTTAGATAAAAATTTTGGTAAACATAACACTACTAAAAAAAAGTCATCATGCCTACCGTGGCATTCCATTCCGTTCTTTGCTTTATTAAGAACCGATGTCCACTCTGTGAACTCCATAGCTTAAGTAATAATGACGATGAATTTTAAATTTAGTCATTCTAAATTTAAATTTTGATAATTTTTTTTTCTAAGTTAAAAGAAATTTATCTTTCATTAATAGTGTAGTCCCGACGTAGATAACATGTCTCTGACCGAACTAAAAATGAGATTAATCGAGATGCGTATAAATTGACCCGAATACTCCTAATCATTAAATAAAAAATAAAAATAAAAATCCTACGCATTTTAAATTTGGAATCTCAAATGTAAGGACTCAATCAGTAATTCTTTTATATTTTATTTTATTTTTTGAATAGAACCCACTTATTAACGGTTTTTGCGAAAATCAATTATAAAAATTTTAATTCGTTGGATCTTGGGGTCGTGGTTCATCATTAGGATATAAATTAGTTCCCATGCATCCATGATCGTTCCATTTCTTTTGTTCGAAGGTAACCCTCACTGTCCTAAAGTGATAGCTTTTGCGGAATTTTATTTTGTCATAAAATCAATATGTATCAACATCCAATGATAACTAACTATAATAAATTTGACGGAAAAGTCTACGTCAGAAAATAAACTAATGAACAATAGGCCACTGCTCAACCTAATTTCTGAAAGAGATTTGAATCCACAGCACATAATGTGGACCACTCGGGTTGGGCCCATGATAATAATGACCCACTAGATTAAAATTTCTTGGGCTACATCTGTTCTTATGGCTGCATCACCAATAGTGTGAACATCGAAGCGGCTCGAAGGGTGTAGTCTCTTTCTTCTTTGTTATTTATTCTCTCGCCTTAGGGTGTATTATATAAGACGCTACCTCACTTTTGCTTTTAAACAGTTGTGTTATAATATCCTTCAGTTCAAAAAAAATTCAAAAGGTGGTTCAATCTGGGTAACTTACTCCCCTAAGAATGACTCTTATTACTCAAAAGGTGTAGTGTGTTGAAATGCATGTGATACCTCTTATGTGTAGGCGAGATTTACTATTTATAAGCAAGTAAAGTTGGTTTCGAAGGGCTCTGATTGAGGCGTCATCCAAGTAATTGATTTTGTAAAACTCGCCTTATCTTCATAATGGGCGAGGTGATAGCAGAGTAATTCTTAAAAGCTTACTTTATCTCGTAACGATCGAGGTGATTTCGCAAGATTGACGATGTGCCTCCAAATTCCCTCTCCTCGAATAGAGATTCACATGCACACTGATGATGAATTGCACCTCTTTAGAAGATAGACTTGATCTAACTAAAATTATAATCGAGTCTTCGTTAATCTGTATCTCCGAGTTAGGCCTATCATTTAGGATTTGAGTCTTATCTAGGCCAGGCCTGTTAAAATAGAAACTTTTTTGGTGCCGATTTTTCTCTATCCAAATGCTAACCTTATTCCAATTGGTGAGAAATCTTTAACTAGATTAATTTATTTATTTATTTTTAAAAAAATGATGCAACACGGGACTAACCAGATTCGTTTATGTCCCGTGAAGTCGCATATATATTTTTGATCCAAAAACAAGATGTATAGCATTTCATTAAGTAGAAAAGTTTGAGTTACAATCAGTAGCAATGAAAGCCTTAAGCTCGGGGGGTGGATACCCAACCCATCCACACGGGAGTGAGTTGTTAATCTTGGCTGAAGCCACCCAATGAG
>CM042193.1:1503917-1527473 GCA_023539305.1 Ilex asprella
TGGTACACCAAAAAACACACACTAATAACTAATACACCACTCACAACACACGGGTCGACCATAATCCATGGGTCGACCCACGACCCACACAAATAACCCATGATCACATGGGTTGACCCACGATCCATGGACCAATTCATAACTCACAATCAACCCGACCCATTATATGTGTATTTTTTTTTATTAAATGTGTTTTAGTTTATTTGTTAATATATATGTGTTTATTTTTGGTGTATTAGTGTGTATATTTTTAGTGTATTAATTTGTGTGTGTTTTACTGTATTAATGTGTGTATGTTTTTATTTTAGTGTACTAGTAATGTGTATGTGTGTGTTTTGGTATACTAATATATCTACTAAGAATTTTAATTATTTTATGAGTTAATCGATTTAACCCAATCTATTATAAACTCAACTCATTATAACTCATTTATTGCGAGAGTGAACCCATTATAACTTATTTACTACGAGAGTGAAAAATAGACTAAATTTATTTTAGCTCAATTCAATTTAACTCAACTCATAACTAACCTAATACATCCATTTACCACCTCTAAACATGATCAACCTAAACTAGCATATATGAAACCCACATTTTTTGAGCTTGCCCAATCTCATATATGTGGATTTAATATTTCGGACCATTTACGGGTCAAGGTATAAATTTGGAATTTAAAAATACTAATCAACGCATAAAATTAAAATATCTAACTAACTATTTTACTGAAATCCGCTATTCACTCCATCAAACAAACGAGAAAATATTCATTACAACGGTGATACCACGTGACAAAGTGATGTGGTATCACCAACTAATAATATTAAAACAAATAAGTGTATGAATCCCACAAAAATTAATAACTAATCTGTCATGTAAGTAAATAACTTCCCACTCTCTTGTCATGTAAATCCTTTTTCGATTTAGAGTTTTATTATTGGTTGGTGACATGGTATCACCGTTGCATTCAATATTTATTCCAAACAAACAGATGTCACAAGAGTCTCCCTACGTTTTGTATTGCCACCTCTAACTGTGTCGTGTCACATTAGTTCGGTGCATTTTATAACTCTAATTATACACAATAATAATTTTTTAGAGATTTAATTTGAACACCCAATCAACTATTTAATTCAATAATTTGATTAGACTTTAATTTACAAAAAAAAATAGAATTTTTTATCCTCAAAATAAGGTACATAATTTAATACGGCGGACCTGCCAAGCACCTCATAGTAGACGCTTGAGCGCTGCACATCATTATATGCATTATAGTGGCATCACATCACATGCCGCCAATCCTACTATTGTCTTTAAGACCTTGAAGAAGGCTAAATTGGTCATTTAACTCATTCTCCACGGATTTGAAAATGGGTGTCACGCTGCACACATGACTCTGCCTTGCCGAGTTGCAGAGAATCAAATCATCACATACACCCCCCCGCCTTCAAATAATCGCCGTACTTTTCCCGCAACATAATCGCCGATGAATATTCTCCGTCGTCGTACGTGACCCTAAACTTTCTCTAGCTAAAGTCTCAGAGCTGTCAGAAAGATCAACATTGTTTCCATACATCCCCAAATAGTTCATGCCCCAACCAAGCGCAAGATGAATGTTCTAGGCCCCTACGATTTCTACGTGTACCTCACGCGCCTTTCAGGTGTTATTGCTTAGATTTCAAGTTTATAACTGTTTTCCTCAATGCGTAGCAGAAAATGATATACCATCTGACGGTGAAAATGGCCCTTGTTTTCGGATGACAAATCGTAGCCGTCAACGTCATGATTATGCTCCCGCCACGTGGAAAATACACGTCGGCGTGTTATGCGAAATGCAGAACGGCTGGGTTTGTCCGATGTGGCTGACACGTGGGACTTCACTGACAGGTGTTGTACGTGATAATCAAACGGCCTTGTGAGACCAAAGCATTTAAACCGTCGATTAAAGGATGACGTAAGCCTACGACTACTGTATAAGTTTGAAGATTAGAGAGAGAGAGAGAGAGAGAGACAGAGGCCGTTTTGTGATGTGCCATTCATTTACAGGCGATCTTGGAGGACGGGGAAGCTTCGGTTTTTCCGACTGTTGAGGAGGAGAGAGATTCTGAGCTCAGCTCTCTGTAATGATGTAATGTGAAGAGAGGGAGAATCTGATCGTTAATGTGTGATCGTTGAGGTTTCATGGGAATTGAAGGTTGCATTTTTATACTAATTTTCTTTGCGAATTTTAGCTGTTTATGAGTGACTTATCGGGATTATGATTAGTACACTTTGTTATTGAGATGCTTTGATTTGTCTATGCAAAATTTTTGCTGTTTTTGAATGCTCTGGATACAAAAAATGGAGTTTCTTCTTCTAAGTGTGAGTTCACCTGTATTTTCAATGCATGTTTTTCTGCAAATGGTTTTTGTTGACAATGGGTTATCAGAGATCTGAACAATGAGAGAGATTGAATAGTTTCTTCCATTTGCTGTGGGAATATTACTATTCACGAATAATTCCATTAAAGCATTGATAGTTTTTGGATTCATTGATATGGGTTTGTTCTATTAGATTCGTAAACTATTGAAGATATATATTAAATTAGTATTTTGGCTTTGTAAATAATCGATGAGATCCCACTGTTACTCTGTACATCTCATGTATTTCAACTGCGTAGTTTATTTTTTTGGCTTTTCTGATCTCTCTACTTTATTGTTCTATTTTGTGAGTCCTTTGCGTGCTTGTGCGTCTCTCTCTCTCTCTCTCTCTCTCTGGGGGTGTGTGTGAGTGAGTGAGTGCTTTATTTCGTGAAGAACCCGATTCTCTGAACACAAAGGACGAATTCACTTTTCTTTCTTCTCTTTTAACAACCTCTTCTTTACTCTTTTTGTTTCTGCTCCTTCACCAGGTATTTCATTTCTTCAGTCTCGAGCAAGAGCCCTCGCACTCAATATGATTCCAAAAATGCATGCCCACAAAGAATGAGAAAGCCAATACACACAATACGAGAAAGACGCTCACAGATATCTCGCAACTATCTCTCTCTCTCTCTAGAAAAATAGTATATGCTCTTAGATACAAGTAACAAATAAAACCCAAAACCCAATCCCCAACTTTCTCGCCCTCTCGTATTTTCCGGAACTTTCTCGCTCCTCTTTCCGGCAAACTTTACGGTAAAAACCAAAACCAAATGCCACTCCAAGCAATCGGTCCTCTCGCCTTCCAATTCGGTTTCAGTTCTTCACATTTCCCTCTGTTTTTCTTCACTTTGTTATCCGGTTTCTAAGAATTCTGAAATTAAAACCTCTTGGTGTAGAGAAACAGAGAATGAAGATCTGAAGAGTTCGTTGTCGGACGCATTTATTGAATTGGGTGCTAACAATTTGGGGCCTAGGAAGCTGCTTTCAGTTGGATGTCAGTATTGTTATTGTTATCGCAGAAATGGACAAGACTCGGGACGTAAGGCGTGTAGCGACGAATCGGTTCTCTCCTGCTGCGAAGCGACAGATCATTCATCCATCTGGTAATCAGATGGTGATCATTAATTGTCGATTTTGAGGCCTTTATGTTACTAAGCAACAAAACTCATCAACGGTTGTTGTCTTTATCTGTGATTATTCTAATTCATATATTTTGGGCTTTGTGATAGAGTTCATAGATAATGAGTCTGGTGTTATCTTCTTTTGGGTTCTTCTTTGTGTTTCTTTCTCCTTCTCACTTGGTTTATATCCTTTCCCTTAATCTCATATGAATTGAAGGTTCCGGTGATGGTAATGGGAACGCTGTAGTTTCAGAGAAAGCGAACAAAACGAAACTCAGAAGATTGAGTGTTGTTGGTGGAGTTGCTTCGAACAACGAAGACAGCGACATGGTTCTTGTTGGGTCCGATGGTGAAGATGAACGTCGTCCCACTGGTATTAGTAAAAGAATTAAGTTCCCCAAAAAGGTAAATGATTTATAATTGTATATGGATCAGAGTATGAGCCTTCATGTATGTAGTTTTCACTTTGGGGTCAATTGTTTGAGCTAATTGTTTTTTTTTTTTATTTTTTATTATGACAGTATTTTGATGACTGCAGTACTGTTGATCATGCCTCTGTTCCTCGAAAGCTACGGTCAGGTGTGCAATTTGTGAATTGAAATGGAAAAAATTTCACCACCTTACTTTTTTCTTGTTTATGGAAGTGACTTGTTTGTTTTTGGGTAGATTAGTTGGAGCCCACAGATTTTAATTCGGTTTTCAATTTGGTGGGTCTTCTGGGAAGTTTCCTTATCTTTTGTGTCTTCTTGTTATAGATTAGAACTTCTTTCTTTTTGCTTTTACTTTCTTTTTGTAGCGATGGAGGAATATGCGTGTGTATTTTTCAATTAGAAATATAGAAGTATGTGATCTGCAGTGTTCATTCAAATACTGTATAACCTATGAATTTGAGTGGAAATTTGACTTTTTTATAGTCTGATGATTGTTACTTTTCGAATAAAATTTGAGGCTTGAGCTTTTTGTGAATCAAATAGCTTTGTTATAAGGAAAGATACGCTCGTGGAATGTTTTGAGCTAGTGCTCTGGTATATTTTGTGTTTCACATTACAGCCATGAAGAAGCGCAATCGCGAATCCGATTCACCACCTTTGCCAGATTCAAATAAGCCAAACAATACGGTCAATGGAGTTGAATTAATCAGAAAGGATGACACTAAGAGATCCAAATTGAACATGGTAAGTCATCTTGAGCTCCAAACTTTTGCTTTTATTCTTTATCCAACAGAGCATGTTAATGTTATGAATTGGCTTTGCTTCTGCCGCAGCAAGGAGACTCGGGGGGGTCTCCAAGTCATGCTACTCTCGGGCCAATCACCAAAGATGAGGAAGAAGTAGTGGAGACCTTGTATGCTCTAGCAGGAATGTTCCCGGACACAGACAGGAGTGATGGGACTAAATTGGATGATGGTGCATCAGAAGCAAAAGTTCCGGCTTTGCTAGAATCAGAGAATTGTAAACTTGCATCTAAAGGTTCATTTCATTCTAATGTTGGTGAATTATTGTTTATTCTTTCTTTTTTGGTTCTGCTGTTTTAAACTGTATAGTTTGTTGCATTCTGCAGTTTCCAAAGTGCAGGAGGAGATAAAGACATTCTGCTCCACAGCTAGTGGTGATGTTACTAAATATTCTACAAATTCAGAAGGGTCAGCTGGAGAAACTGTGAAAGTCCAATCTTTGAATGAAACTTCACTGCCTACTTTGCCAAGCAAGCAGTTAGCTATGGAGTTTGATAATTACATTCCTAGAGTAGATCACCCATTAAAGTCTCTGTTATCCAGGACTGAACTTACTACTGAAAGGTTGTCCTGCAATTCTCTTGTTTTCGGTGGCCCATCTGAGCTAAATCTGGATAGCGGGTAGGTATTTTTCTGCTTTGGACAATTAGTTTTGTTCCTACTGCTTTATTACGATTTTTCTCTGTTATTGATAATCTGGCAGGATAAAGCAGCCTGAACCTGAGGGAACTTCAGTGAGTGGAAGAAAAGTAGAGATTGCATTTGGACAGGTATGCTTCTCCTTTAAGTATGAGTCCCATGTTTTTTAAGCAAGCAAGCCTATGGTATATGACATTGGTTTCGGACTATTTTCAGGTCAAAGCTCTTGGACTTCAACACGGTCAGCGACATAACATCAAGAAGAACACAAATAATGGTACACTTCTCAGATGTCTAGCAGTTGGTATTTGACGAGTGTTGGATGCTTGCTTATTCTGCAGAACATCCTATCTTGTTTGTCATTCATACCAATGACATTGGCATGAACTCGATCTTTTGATTTGTAGATTCAGCATTGTGGCCAGGCTTATCTTCAACAGGGGAACTTGCACAGACACAAGAAGCTTCCTCGCAGTAACTTTCTTTCTTATATGTTCTTTTATCACCTTGGAAATTTAATGGCATTCGCCTCTCTCATGCATTAAGTTATTTCAGGTCATCCACTGCGAAACTTCCTGCTTGGTTGGGTAATGCTACTTGTCCCACGAGGCCTTATTTATCAAATAATGTTCCCATAACTGAAAAGGTAAATGTAAGCACTGGCACTCTTTTATTGAGTTGGCTGCCGTTAAGACTTAACAATCGTATCTCTATCCACAATTAGAAGTATAGACAGGCAATTGTCCAGGTTAATCATTTGCCCTTGATTATGCAGAATGATAGAGTCTCTGTCAATGGGAAGAAGTCATGTAAGAGAGGCTCTGCTCATGTTTACATAAGTCATCTTATTAAGGCCTTACAAACTACAGAGAGAAAGGACAGCGTGCCTATGCGGCCTACTCAATTGATATCTGATGAAGGATCAAAGCAAGGGGCTGTTATAGCAGTCAACAACCCAAATGGGGGAAAGAATGGTTTTAATGGAGTTGTTGCCAATAGAAGCATAGTTTGTGCTGCTGCTGAGAAGAATCCATCCGAAGTCAGAAATGCTATACTTCTGCACAAGAAGCTCCTTCAAGATCAGCGGCAGGCTTCTACAATATCTGGGCTCTACAATCCAAATAAACAAGTAAGCTTAACATACACATTACCGATGATTTCCTTCTTAACCATACCATAAGACACTGAATGTTTTAAATTTTGGCAGAGTATTGATTTCTTGTCTTTGTCGGCTGGAGGCTGTGGGCTGGAAGCTCATAACAATACTGGGATGGAACCATTGACACAAATTCATGTTCCTTACCTGCAACCACGTGCACAGAGTCACATGAGCATGCCTTTCTCGACGCAATCAAATTGTTATTCCTCTGATCTTTTCTCAGACCATCTTTCAGCAGCTGCAGCACAGCAGGTTATTTACTTTCTTTCACTCCCTGTCTAAAAGTTTGCCTTGGAATATGTCACCGAATGAGGTTTTGCAACTAACCCTTTCATATTGATTTTTCCTCCTGCTGTCTGGTCACAAGCCAGTATTAATCTTATGTTGTTGTGGTTGATTACAGGTCCATATACAGCTGCCTCAATATCTTGGCAGTACATTTTGCAGCTCTACTCATTTGGGTACCACAGCCTCACCAAATCAGCAGCAACTTCAGTGGACTCAGCTTGCATCTGAGTACAAGCTCGGTGGAGTTGTTGGGCCTTATATTCCAAATTGGCAAAATGCGGGACAAGACTCGCCTTCCCTAATTCAATATGCTCAAGCTATCTTTCCACATCCCCGTTCTTCTCTAGACTTACTCGGCCCCAAGTATGCACCAACCTTGCCACAACAGCAGCAGCAGTTTATTGCAGTTAATACATCATCGTCCCCTGCCAAATTGAAAAGGCAACACCATCCTCTCCCTCCTGGTCCGGGCTATGAAGTAAATGGGGGTGGATTCCATCCTGGCAGAGCACCATCGATGCAATTACTATGCAACGAACATATTTAAATTGGAAAGTTGTAACCGGTGATCATGAAGTATAGGGTGGACCATCTCTTCCTGTGCATATTTGAGACCAAGTGCTCCACGATGCATTGGGAAACAGCAAGCATATTGCAGTTGTGCAGGGCTTTGGTCCCTGCAACAGTACCAGAAGAACATCATGAAGTGGAAAGAAAGCCTGCCAATTCGGATACAAAGGCCAACTAAATCCCAACTGTTCACCATAGGTAAATTTGGGAAATTTTGTAGTGTCTGCTCTTACGAACATATTTAAAACAGCATTTCTGTCAATTTATGGGGCGATTATAAGGCATAGATGCATGGTACAATTATTTTATGGTCTTTTGGGGTCAGTGTTGGGCAAGGATTTTCCTCGTCTATTTCCTGCCTTGCTGTGACTACTCCACAGATGATGTTGGGTTGTGGCAACTGGATTGACTCAGTTGAAAGGAATTCGCCTTCAAGACTTTTAAGTACACGATGACATGATTATTTCTGTTCATGAATTTGAAGATACCTTTTTGCAATGCTGCAGAATGGCCTTTCAACATAATAGGGTTTACCTTGGCTGAACATATTGTAATTCATTACTCTTTCTCAACTAAAAAGCAGAACGAGCCCTTGATATCTATCAGAAGATGGTCTCTGAAACGAGCACTTTCAGCAGTAGTATGAATAGTATATTTGTAGTTCTGTCAAGAATGAGAGCTATGTACCTCAATTACTTAAGTAGGACGGAACAAGACATTTTTAAAGAGAAATGCGATGGATCTTGGGTTCACATCCAATTATCGGTGTCGTTGCTTATAGGCCTACTCAAGAACTCGGATCATCACATGATGATATTCAAGCAAAGTTAGAGAAATGCCATTCGCTTCCTCATTCCCCTTCCACACACGGTGGGTAGAATGTATACCAGAGGCCACGCATCAAACCATCGTTGACTAATCACTGTATTTGGACGCAATAAGATTTGCAAAGCCTGAACAACTTGTTGCGCAAACCCTGAACTCTGCAGTGCTCTACCCATTGTTGCCAACAAACTGGTGTACATCACACTTGCACAAGGTTCAGTTTGCAGAAGATTACGAATATAAAGACCAAGACAATCCAAAAAGTGAAAGAATATATGGATCAACCTCATCATATTAGCATACAATCTCATCCACGTGAGAATCGTTTTTGACTATATTATGAACACCAAATGCGCAAAATTTTAAAAACAGAAATTCATTAGCAAATAAGAAAGAAGCTCAGTCCTATTACGAGTAGCCTTGGCCTAGAATGGCTCAGAAAATTTAAGCACGCAAACACTAAGCTGCCAGATAAATCTTCACTCCTGCTTTTCCAATTCACCCATTCTCTCGATGATCGCCTGCAGGTTAAAGTCAAAACGGCAGTGCAACAGCAAACATAATTTTTTGGAAAAAGATTATAATGGCATGGGACCGAACACAATAAGAACTTATTCCATCAAGGGCTTGTTTGGTTGCCGTATTAAAAATAGATGAATTAAATAAAATAATTCAGTCTAATACAATACAGAAGGACAAAATACAAGACTAAATAAGGTATTAGAATAATACGTAATTTTATATAATGTTTAGTAATGCACAACATAAATGTTGGATAGTAATTATTTAATCCACTCGGTTGTTTGGTTAAAAAATTATTTTATCGTATTAATGTTGAATTAACAAAATTACCCTTAATCAGTGTTTGTTACATTGATGACAATTTGATTTTATCAGTTGGGGGTTATAATGATAAATGTGTAAAACAATTTTTTTGAACTGGATTATAATACCACATCTTTTAATGGTATTAAAATATTTCTACAATACAAATCTAACGTATAAAAAAATATACGATAAATATACGATTAGTATACGTTTTTGAAATTAATACAATATTAAATTTGCTTACCAAACAAAGTAGGCCTGACTAAATAAAAAATAGTACAATCCATTATTTAATACCCTCGTAATACGTCTACCAAACAAGCCCCAAGTCTACTTTAAGACGATTGCTCAGTTAAAGCCGTGAATTAGAAAGCAAATAAATGATCAGGTTTGTGCTACTATTGTTCTTCTGGAAGCAACAGAAGTGAGCTACAATGGTGACCAAATCAATCTGCATATTGTTACCAGCAATCAAGGAAGAAAAGGAATTTTGAAACTTTTGGTTCCACACACAAGCAGAGAATAATAAAAATTCTGATACAATCCATACCTTCTTGCTTGTTTCTTGGAGCTCCCCAGCAAGAATGAACTCGTCTAGTATAAGATATACCTTTTGAAAAAGATATCAATCAGACCAAACAACACAGAAAAGATACAATGCACGGTATTAATGTCCAAGGCACTGTGATAAACAAAATCCACTGAAACAAATAGGGTTACTATTTACTACATGGAATTTGCATGCATCTGTTGTTTCTTTTGTGATAAGAAATTTAATTATGTACATCTTAGGGCAAAACGAAACATAGATCTCCTCTAGAGCTCCCTTGGGTTGGTAGTATAACATAATTAGCTCAAACAGGTATCATACAGCCACAATAAAGAAACAGACAATGTGACCATCACATAAGACACAACATAAATCAAATTAAACGAATAAGCCATCTATATTCTCTAATCAGTTTGAGTGGTACATAAATGTTTCCCCAACAATATCATTCACACATCACAATGCGACTTACACATAAACACTTTTTAGTGAACAAATGAGATATATACACTTTGTGAAACAAAGATACAGAAAATCAGCTGGATATCAGAGTAGAAGGAGCTAAACAAAGTTTTCAACCCACAATTAGTTGGAGTGGGAGTTATGGTCTCATACATGAGCTAAAAAAAGAAGCACTAATCAAATACCAGGTGGGCAGTTATAAAAAATCAACCAAATTGTTTTGCAACAGGCATAGATGCAAGTCAGCATATGAGCACAAAGCAAACTATATTTTCCCACAAACAATGATCAAACGAAATCATCAAAATCAACAAACCTTGTGGAAATTGAACACCAAATCTAGTTCGCACACGTTGCTGAAAAAGTGATCCAATATCTCCACAAATAAGTGGATGCACTCTAAATATGCTAACTCGTTATCAGTTATATCAACACAGAGCGAGAAAAATAATCCAGCATATCGTCTGTAGATAACCTTGTGTGTACGGAACTGCATGAAGACAAATATGTTACAGACTGCAAGACACCGTATGAAAGATGAGATAACTTAACATTCGAGACAAATTGAGCTTGATGAAGACCAACACAAGGTCCGAAAGTACATTCCATGTCAACAACAAAAGTCTAAACAAATGTGCTTGTTACCTCATACAAAAGTTTGGGTATCAATAAATCATTAAAAGTATTTTTTTCAGGTAAGTAACAACTGAAATGAGTAGGAAGTGATGTACAAAAAGAGATATGTCTAAGTAGTAAACATGATTATTAGTCTGATTACAGTAAATATACCAAACGCAAATCCACCCAAAACAATAAAACAGACAATGAGCTAAAGAGATCATCTTCCTGTTATTGATTAAATTGTTCTCTTTTTATCTCTCTTAAAACATAATTACTTCAGTGTTTAAAAAATTGAATACAAACCTCAACGAAATTGGTAAACTTGGGATCTCTGTTCACAACCAACCGATGAACCTACACTCGCAAATAAAATTATATTAGAAAATAAAACCCTAAGATGAATGCCTTTAAAGCAAAGAAAATAATCAAGAAGACCGAGGCAATCCAGATATTACGATGAAAATACCTCGTATTCAACCTTGTGCTTCTCAGATTCCTCAAGAGGAATGTAATACTTTGCGAGCCGAGTCTTCCCCTGCCTGTTCTGAAGCAATATGAAGCGGATCTGCCATTTTAACACAAACAAAAAGGATTTTTCAGAGAATTAACCTGATTCAATAGTCGGTTTGAAAAAGAAATCATATCGAAAAGAAGAAGCGAATTACCATTTCCGCAAGATCGAAGAAGCTGGTGACGACAGACAAGCGAAGATCATACAATTCAGGGAGGCGCAGCGAAAGATCGAACTGTGTTCGTTGATTTCGTCTCGCGGAGAGAGAAAGAGAGAAGTCACAGCTCAGACATGCAAGGAAAAGTCAGTGGTCAGAGAGAGAGGCGATGTGCGGGAGCGTGTACGGATTAATGGCCGTTGATTACTTGCTGATTTGATTAATCCAACGATGGTTGTAAGACGTGGATTCTTTTTGGGCATGCCACACAATACATAAGTTGATGCGGAAATTAAAAAAAAAGGGGGGCAAACGATAATTAATTCCTTGAATTAATTTTTTTATCAAATTAGTGCCTAAATTATATAATTTGTCTCAACTTGATATCAGTTTTACGTATGGTCTAAACCGTCCTATGTCAAATTACATAATTGAACGGGTGAATTGACACTCTAATTAGTTTTTTTTTAATTTTATTAAAACACACAAATTAGTTTAAGGATCAACGTAACACAAATAGCTAAACTTTACCGAAAAAGCAAAAGTGTGATTTGCACTCACATTTTTATAATTTCTTAAATGTGTTTACAAAACAACAGTTTTAAGAATATGTGTTGGAATAATCATCCATGTAGAAACTTCGCATCAAAAGAAAAAACTCTTATTAAATCATGAATTGTTACACACTATTATCCAATTGAATTGGGATTGTTTTGAAGAGAAATAAAGAATAACAATGACAATTTAGGGGTAAAAATGATTGAGCGGAGCTTAAAAGGATAATATTGAGAGTTGATAAGAAATAAATAATATTATCACAATTTTAACGGTGAACATGTATTAGTTTGAAGAGTAATACCTCTTAAAAATTAACTTAATTCAATAAAATTAGTGTAATGGTAACAGTTAATTTTTTTATTAAGACTTTATTACTAGTAATAGACATATCATTAAATTAATAAATTATGTCAATTTTTTTAAAATTCAATAATATTACTGGATGACACTCGTGTGAGTAGGTTGATTGATCATAATTCAAAGACTTGGAATATGAGTGGACGAAGAGAGCTTTTTTTGGACTTTGAGGCTAAGGTAATTTCATCCGTTCCTATTTGTCCGAATCTCCCTAATGACAAACTAGTTTGGCATTTATATGAAGTCGGGGAATTTTTTGGTGAAGAGTGTCTATCATTTAATTTTCGACCAAGGATTGGATGGTGGTTCAAGTGGCAATAATGTCCATTTACAAAGTAGGTGCGATGTAATTTATCGTTGAAGCTGCCCCAAGTTCCTTCAACTACTTTTCAATGTAACAGTCTCAAAAAAATTGTCCTCAAAAGATGTTTGTTCTACTAGTCCATTTGGTTTAATAAAAACAAAGCTAGACTATAGCAGGATGTTCAATGTCCTTATTAGAGTGTAGATTTCGTTAGCTCTTATTTGAACTAGTATTTAGAGGCCCAGAACCGAAATAATAAAATCGAGAAAAGAATCTTAGAAGCCGATTATCTCATGGAACTAATTCAATCTTCAGCTGTACACTTGATGAAATTCTCTTCCTCTAGGGTAAGAAAATCTGTTAATAGTGTGGCTGATGTTTTGGCTCATTATGCATGTCAATGTAATAATTCGCCTATGGAGAGAGGTATTCTCTCTTCCTTAATGATTTTTCAATTTAAATTTAATAAAGTTGTTACCGTCTTTTATAAAAAAAATAATAATATTACTGATGTGGCATAGGGAACTCCAACTTATTTGTCAGCGTTAATAATCAGCCAAATCAGGCCCCACAAAGAATTGTCCAGCGGGGAAACTGAGATTTGTGGGCCCATTCCGTTGGTCGTATGGGTGAAGTGTCTCACTCCTTAGCCTAACTCTCCTCTCCTTTTGGGCCCATTAGATGTATAAAATCAAGCCCATACAACCACCAGCTTCACCTTCAAACCCCTATAACAGAATTCCAGTGAAGTGGACGCGAAGAAACGAAGCTCTTCCATGTTCTATATTTAACTCTCTCTTAACAAATCTCCTCGCTACAACTCATAACTATTCGCTCTCTCTCTCTCTCTCTCTCTCACACACACACACACACATCAAATTGAAAGGTGATTATTGTTGCCAACATCATTCGATCCACGTTGAATTCTCCTGGTGTTGTAGGGCTGAGCATGGACAGTGAAGGTGGAATGGTGATGATCAGAAACGCAGAGATCGACACAAGAGCACCATTCCGGTCAGTGAAGGAGGCCGTTATGTTGTTCGGGGAGAGAGTTCTCGCCGGGGAGGTCTATGCCAATAAACTCAAAGAGGTCAGATCATGTGACTACTTAACTTAATCACTCCATAGCTTTTGTTCTGCAATTAATACAGTTTGTTGCTTTCATCAATTCAATCTCTCTCTCTATCTATGAAAAACTGCTGGTATATCCTGAAGAATTTTCGAGTTTCCATTTGCATCCAGTTGTTCTACTTCGTACACAGTGACAATTAATTATATTTGTAAAATCTCATAAAAATTGCACCGAAGAATTAAAAAATTGAATTATATGGTTTCCTGCACATAAACTGTACGATAGTTTGCCACAGACATTGCCTCTTTTTAGGTGAAGGAATGTACTTATACAATATAATAACGCTAATGCATGTGTAGAAGCTTACTTTACTGAAGAATCAATTCACTTTGGTATTGATGAAGGATTCGAAATCAAATTACATACAGTATAATAAAGTTAGCTAATTGGGTACTCATTGGAAGGGTTGGTACGCAAACACCATGAATCAAATCCTAATCCTGATGAAGTGTAATTCTACTGATGAAGAAACCTACCTAATCAACTTTTATCCAATCGGATGAATTATCATATATAGGAGAGTCTTCGTGAATCAAATTCATCTATATCCTCTCAAATCATTGGTGATCATGCGCTTCCTTATATAGGTGTCGGATTCTTGAATAAATTTAAAGATCTCAAGTTTAACTCTCTACTCGTAAACTGGGCATGTTACAAGTAAATATTGGACGTGTCATGGTTACATAATGTCATCACGAGATGACATGGTATAACCATCCAATGTGGATGGTTATATCATGTTAGCGCCATCATCTAACCGTGATTATCATGTTGCAAAACATTTTTTTCTCTGGCTCGATATTATTTTCTCTAGAATTAATTTGGTAAATTGTGTGCAGATGCAGAATGAAGCTAGTGAAAATGGGGAAGCCCATTCAAGGCTTGGAACTGTGACGGCTGAGCTAGAGGAGACGAAGCAAAGCCTCCAAAAGGCACAAGAAGAGAGCATGCTAATGGCTACTTGCCTCTCTGCGTTACAAGAAGAGCTCGAACAGACGAAAATAGAGCTGCAACAGCTAAAAGAACGAGAATCCGCGAAGCAAGTAATGGAGTCGGAGATTGAAGACCTCAAATTTGTTGAAGATTCACCAAAATTACAAGTCAAAACACGAACAAGTGATGAAGGAGCTGAATTTCAGAAGAAGAGATATGTAACTTTTGCAAACGCACCATCATTAACGCAGGTTATAATGCCACAAGCTGCTGAAGCTGTACTAGAAAGGCACCCATCACTGAAGAAGAAGAAAAAGAAGCCATTGATACCAATGATTGGAGGGATCTTTTCTAAGAAGAAAGGAAGCTCTGAAGTTGCATCATCACGAGCTTGACAATTGAAGAAATGATGCAGTTCAACTTCAATAAAGTCAATTCAATTTGACTCGGTATAAAAATCAGCCTCCAGATGAAATCAAAGTCTGAGTGAGTTACTTACGTTTTATGATCAGAAAGTCATTAGATCATTAATGTATCAGTATCATAAAAAAGAGTATACATAGTTTCTTTTCTTCGTGTTCCATTGACTTGAAAGGAATCATTGACCATGTATTATGAAGGCTGAAACAATTTTTTCTTTGTTCACCGAATATTACTTATTATTTGCTTTTTATGTCAAAAAATCAATACATGAAGGCAATCGGCCCAAAAAAACCAACAAACTCAAGTTCAGGTATCACATTCAAAAAGGCCTAACATTTGGAGAAATTGATAAGAGTTTATTAATCAATTTGAAACTCTTATTGCAACTGATGTAAAATTTCAATTCATTTTTTTTAAGAACACACACCTATGATACGCACATCAAATTTGGTGATCAAATTCATTGTTAACATTGAATTAGAAGCGAGACGGAGTCCACAATTAATGAAGAATGATGGCGGATTTAGTTAATAAATTTGATCCAAATAACTTTACTATTTTCTCTTTCCTATTTTGTGATCTTCAAAAAACAGATGAGTTGTCAATTGATTTTATGCCCTTCTTCTATAAACAGAAGATGAGTTATCAGACCAAGATCCCTCAGAAGAGGCCAGCACGAGTATTTATGGGCACCATTAACCCTTAATAACCTTACAACCAAACAACATAAGGAACAAAAAATGCTAACAGAATCAATTTATTTTCTCAATATACAACATATAGAAGGCCAGTTACAAATAATGAAACTAGCAAAGTTTATGCACATACTGCTTGCGGGAGTACCTTTCGTTGTATGAAAGAGTTTTTGTTTAAAAATCTTAATTGTACTTTAATTTATTAAGTCAAATTTACTTATCAAAATTATTGTAATCGCACGACTAACCGTAGATCTCAATATTACATAGAACCCACTACTTATTTAATAGTAATTGTGGGCTCGAACAACAAATTTAATCAGTAAATTTTATCAAAATAATTTTTTTCCTTCTTTTTTTTTTTCTGTCTGTTTTTGGCCCGGGTGTGGTTTATCAACCGATTTCATAGTCTTTTTCATAAACATATAGGTTATCAGACCAAGATCAACCAAATATGGCCATCATATGGATGCATAAGCTCCCAAACCCACTGCGTAGCCCTTAATAATAGCCCTACATACCAAACAACCTAAGTAAAATAAATAAATAAAAATTCATATAATAAATTTATTGTTCTCCTCAATATACAACACAGTACAATCACGTGAATACTTCTCTTTGTATGTCGAGCCTTAGCCCACAAAGTAAGGAAGGGCAAGATATATCAAGTTCAACGATGAATGTAAACGAAGTTGGCAAACAGATCAGACCATAACATCAGATTTCCTGGCATCAAAGATCCCCTCCTTCGATGACTTATTGAAGAACTCAATGCAGTCAGCAATGGCTTCATTGTAGTGCGAGTTCGATGAGTAATATGAGCTGCATGAGGTCTTTGGAGGGTCAGACTCAGGCCTGTCACATGACCTTCGTCTCGGAACCGACCCCGCCGTCGCCTGATGAGATCCTCTAGAACTTGAAGGGAGTGAGAAAATGAACCTCATTAGAATCTTACGGAAGCGATCAAAGATCTTCATGGCAGAGAAGTTGAGCTTTGGAGAAGCCCTAGTTTGAGGGACTTGAAGATCTTCTTCACCTCTTACTTGTATGAAAAAGCTCTCCCTTTGAGACATGTACATTCTCTCTCTCTTTCCAGATAATCTAGGGGAAGTGTATCTCTATTATACGTGTAAGGGGTTATAAAAAGAGTTAGGTTTTCTAGGCCTGGTTTTTTCTATGCAAGAAGACTCGATGAGAATATTTGGAAGAGTAAACATGTTGTCCCAACCATGTGACCAAATCATTTACATGGGCAACTCTTGTCCTTACCAAGTACAATAGTTTATAGAGTTTCTTTGATTATCTTCAATTATAAGGTGAGTTCCCAGATTACAAAACTGATTCTTCATGAGGAGTATATGTTTGAAAAATCAATCCAAAAGATAAAGTTAATGGAAAGTGTGAGATGTGGATTAGGTTTTTTTTAAGACGATTTGCACTTTTTTATAAAAGAAACAAAATATAGAAGATAGAAGGTAGAAGTGCGTCGTCCATAAGATACAACAACCTAACCTAATTAACTATTGTTTCACTCAAATCTATATAATTGAAGTAGAAGCTTCATACGGTACATTTCTATATTGCCTAGAAAAATAGAGCAATAGTGAAGAATATAGAAGTGTATATTTATATTATGAAATATCTAAATATATATATATATATAGAGAGAGAGAGAGAGAGAGAAAATATGGCTATTGATATTCCGTAATTACTTCCATATTTAATTAGATAATAATTGTTAGAATTTAATGAGAAAAAGACTCTTCCGTAAATTTTGGAAATTTGTAACTCCTCCATTAGTTCCACTCTTTTGTTAGTCTTACTTAATTCAATAATTAGATAACACTAATATATATATATATATACTCAAATATTTTTAAAAATTTGTCGAGGATTGAGTTTCCCACATAATATGCTTATTTTATTAAAATACTCTAACAGCTCAGGTGGCCCATGATTCGGATTTGTTCACGATTTGTCATGTGAAAATTGAATTATAGCACTATGTTTAGAATGCAACCCACGGGTTGACCCAAAAGATGGTGTTTAAATGGACCATGGGTCACATTGGCCGGTCACGTGGTAGCCAACCGTGGGCCAGTGGGTAGACCATGAGCCTTTCAATAGACTCATTAGGATCTGTCCGGTGGGCAGTCTTTTGGACAAGAATTCTGTTAAGAGAATTGACTTAGTTTGTTGACCAGTCAACGATTCACGATCCAATCAATGTTTGCGCTCAATTTGAACTAGCAGGTTCATAATGTAACACCGAACCATCATATGAAAGATGGTCGAGTTGATTTGCATAAATCCTTTTTGGCTAAAGATTAAAAAGCGAAAGAAAAGAAAAAGTACTTTGAACGTAAAGGTGAAGAAACATGGCCCTCTAATATTTTTTTTTTATTCAACGGTTAAAGATATTCGTGTCAATTTTTGTACATTTTAACTAATTTTTTTAATTTAATTAAAGACAAATAATTCACGTCAAAATTAGGATATTCACGAGAGATTTTATATGACCTGATCCGAAAGAGTTGCTAAGTTCGAACTCTGGATGTCTAAATTTACAACTCATCTTTGTTACCACTTGAGTTACATATTAAGACTAGGTCACAAGAAATTTTATGACTAAAATTTGAACCGAAGACGTCTAATATTGACTTCATTTATAATTAAGATTCCTTGATCAATGGTTATAGCCGATTACATTTCTAAACAATATATATTATGTCTTGACTTCATAGGATGACTTGGTTGCTTGAACCTGAATATATATGCTGAGAAAGCATAATGACACTTAACGCATATACAATTAAACTCTTTAAAGGCCATAGAAGAACTATAGAAAACGTAACAAAGTTGCCCGTACTTGGTCCTGCTAGTTAAAACCATGGCACTTATTATAGGCTAGTGGTTTAATAATGGCATATTTTATAAGCAAATAGCTTGTTTAATCTAAAGTTAGTCATCACTTTAATGTCTAAGTTGATGAATATGCCGGTTGATGATTGGCTGCCCTAGTTTAAAAGCAGAAACTTCAAAGTTAAAGTGAATGATGAGTGACCTGCTTTGTCGAATATAATAATTAAGAGACCATTTAGGTAGCCAATTAGCAATTTATCGGAATATAAAGACAAAAAAAAGGGGCAGATAGGTTAGAATAAGTGGTGAACTGCAAGTACCCAGCAAGAAAAAGGAGAATTAGACTTGTAATACTACTTCTAATCTACAAATTGATGTCAACCTTTGTGTTTTGAAAGTTTAGGACAAATCAACTGCTGCTAGCTAGAACTAGTAATCACAAATTAACGCGAATTGTTAGAATCTTATTTCTTAATTAAGAGGCTTGAACATCGCTTTGTTGAGCCTGTGACATATATCGATAGTTGGCTTGTAACACGGGTGGCTCACGCTCACTCTTCACATTACACCATTGGTTTGAATTAATCACCTTTAGAGAGGAGGAGGAGGAGGAGGGAAGGAGGGGAGGGGGGGGGGGGACATGGCCTATGACAATAATGATGTGAAGAGAGACATTATTATTGTGCCTTACATCTTTGGTACCTCAAGAAAAGGATATAATTTGTAGAGCATTTGGTACCATGATGCCACTATATATGACTGATGACTCATAGATTTCTCATCATCCAACGTTAATTCATTGACGCATTTGTAGAAGAGAATGGCAACTTTTTCGCTTCATCATGTCTGTTGTTGCAATGAGTCAAAAGAGTTCAACTTTTTTTTTTTTAAAACTAAAATTCTTTCGAGTTCAGTAATTAATCATCGTGACTTGAGTTGGAGTAAAATATTTTTCTTTTCAAAGATAAAGGTGATTAATTCTTAAAAAATATGATAAATAATTGAACTTCAGACTTCTAAATCATCAAATGTCAAGTTTATCCATGGACCACCCACGAGGACTTTGATGATCAATTTGATATGAAAGATAGAAAATATGATGGATGAAAAGTAGGAATGATATATTTTATTTCTTTTGTATTTGGAAGAATAGATGAAAAATAAAAAAAAAATTAATTTCTTTTTTAAAAAAATTAATTTTAATTTTTTTTTTGAAAAGGTATAAATATATGTTTATAATTGTATTTATTTATGAAATTAATGTATATATAATATATGCATATATCAAATAATATATAGACAAATAAGATATATTTTAACACAAATAATTAACTTTTTATACATTTTTCTTCTAATTTTGGAGGGATTGATTTTGGTGAATTGGAAAGAAAACTCATTCATTCATTTTTTCATCCTTCATATTTTTTTTCTTATCAAACATAATATTTTATCTATCCCTCCAATTTTTCATTTTTTTAACTTTTTATCTTTTTATTTTTCTATTATACCAAACAAAGCATTAATAATAAGGAAAATGTTATTTGAACATTATTTAATAATCTAATTATGTACAACTATTTGATTGGTTATGAAATCTATCTAACATTGAAACTCACAATTAATCTAATAATTACATTAAAATCATATTATTAGGTCCTTAAATAAGATCTTCAAATAAAATCAATATAACATTGCTCCAATAATAAAAGTGTCACTAATTCTTAGAACGTAAACTTTTAAATCATCATATGTAAAGTTTAGCTGAGAAGGATTTTGAGAACATGGGTTGGGGAGGAAACCCCCGTAGATCCATATTTGACAAGTATGAAGTATGGATAAGATTTCAAATCCGGTCCGGTCATCAAACTCTGATACTTGAGTTTTATGAAACCCAAAGAGGGGTGAGTTTCATATGTAGATTTGAGGATTTATCCTATAAATGACATTTATACCGATATATATTGTATATACCTCATATATACAAATTAGTTAGGGATAAAATAGTCATTTATATACAAACATATTATCATAATAATTATATATCTTTGTGCATATTAAATATGGAGATGAATAGAATTGAATGTTAAATCTCATCTTTAAATTAAACCCGAATTAAGACAATCTAATCTACAATCCTCCCAAAAAAACATACCAAATAAGTTACTCGGTCACTTCACCTCCAAAATAAGGGCTTACTTGGTCTCAGCTTACTCGCTCACTTCACCTCCAAAAGAGTCAAACTTGCACGGAATTCTCATGGTAACAAAATGTGCTTGCTTGCGGAGCCCCGCCCGATACTTGGTACAATTAGACTAATGAAAGTAGGGAAATTTGAAAGAGAGTATACAAAATTAGATTTAATTATTAAAAATTACATAAAAAAATTCACTTCAGACATTTCCATTTTATTGTAAATAAATTTCCTAAAAAAGATTTTCAAAAAACACCCCACATTTATATATATATGAGTTCTAATAAAACAAAAACCTAAAATTTAAGAAAATCAAAACTTATAATAAATTATTTTCATTTTTTTAGGGATATGTTTCAAATTTTTTGGTAATTTTTGAAATTTGACAACTAAAATTAAATTTTTTTAATTATTTTATCTTAAAACTACGTCACCAATATATTAACACATATATACGTCATCAAATAAAATCTAATATAAAGTTAATTTTTTTTAATTTTAGTATTTTATAAGATAAGATAATTAATTTTTTTTAATTTTAGTTGTCAAATTTCAAAAGTTTTCAAATATTTTAAAAAATATCCCTAAAAAAGGAAAAAAATTATTATGGATTTTGATCTCTCTCTCTCTCTCTCTCTCTCTCTCTATATATATATATATATAAGTGAAATTGTATATTTGAACACAATTGTGTAACTTTTTACAATTTCACTGATTGGAAGGGCACTTGATGCATAGACCCACTTGATTTTATATTGTAAGGTTCTTTAGAAATTAGTACACTTAGGTTTGTTTGGTTGCTGTATTAAAGATGAACAGATTAAATAAAATAATACAGATTAATACAATACAGATGGATAAAATACAAGATTAAATGGGATATGAGAATAATACGTAATTTTATCTAGTGTCTGGTATACACAATACAAGTGTTAGATAATAATTATTTAGTCCAATCCGTTGTTTGGTTAGAGAATTATTTGATCGTATTAATGTTAAATTAACAAAAATAACCTCAATCAGTGTTTGTTAAATTGATGACACTTTGATTTTATCAGTTAGAGGGTTATAATAATAAATGTGTAAAATAATACATTTGAGTTGGATTATAATACCACCTCTTTTGGTGATATTAAAATACCTCAATAATGCAGGTCAAACGTATAAAAAATATACGATAAGTATACGTTTTTTAAATTAATACTTCATCAAATTTACTTATCAAACAAAGTATTAGGCCCGATTAAATAAAAAATAGTACAATCTAATATTTAATCCCCTTATAATACGTCTACTAAACGAGCTCTTAATTAGACTTAATTATATGTATCCTGTCGTGGCCCACTTTTTGGATTGGTGATTACTGGGCCTGTGGCCTCAGTAAGTGAGCACAGATGATTGAGTGTGCGTAAGACCCCAGCATTACGTTTTGGACTGTTCTCTTTTGTGGACTGTGGATGACAGTGGACTGTGGATTAGGTATAATTAATTAAGTAATACATAAATGAAAAGAACTCAAACAACTGCCAAAAAATAATCTCAAAGTAACGAAAAAAAGAAAAAGTGGCAAACAGTTTGAATCCCTTGAAGCCATGTCTACAAAAACACCACTTTCTCATGCATACCGCTACACTCCATCTCTCAAAGAAGTATTACCAGACACCAACATGTCCATCTCTTCGAATACCCACCTCCTCCCCACCTTTACCCTTCATTACTCTCTCTATCTCTCACAAAAAAATCAAAAAAATAAAAATAAATCCATAAATAAAACTTGCTTATAGGTATCCACGACACGCTTAAACTTCTTGTATTACATTGTGCTCATAAAAGTGGAAAAAGAAAAGAGTTGGTCGGATTACCGTAATGCGGTTTCAGAAAATCTCTTAAAAAAAACTTTCGAAAATCAAGAGCGTGATACTCGCCCATGTAACTCACTTATATTTTTTTTACCAGAGATCAATGCGAACGTTTAAATTAAGCTTAGGCAATGATATTTATTGACAAGATTTGGTAAAATTTGAATTAGTGAATAATAAAAATCTAGTATTATATTAGAATAATAGCATTAAATTCAGATTGAATTTAAGTAGAAATCCAATTTGTTGTCCAGTCTAGTCCTAATAATAAGTCATCTGACATATATGTGCATGAGTGAGTGTATTTGTACATAATAAATCGAAATAATAATGAAAACTAGGTTGGAGGGGGTGATTAAGATTAACCACCCAACCAAAAATGTTTTTTATTCCATTCTTAATTAGCAAAGTGACCTGGACTAAGAACACAGACTAATCATCATCCCGTCAACACATGTTGATTGGTAAACGTAAATCTCACTTAACCACAAATCCAAATGACTTCCCCGAAGAAAACAAAAAACAAAAACAAATGCAAGTGAGATCCGTTGGGTGACAGCAGGAAGTTTCTTACGAAACTAGTTTAATTATTCAGTGATTATGTTCTACAACTGCACTTCTTGCGTATTTATAAATAATAATAATCTCTCTCGGTTAATTTGTATAAAATAAACGCTTCTTTCGATGTCCAAGTGCTCAAAACAATGAACCTGCATGTGTAAGTGATTATGTCATTAAGGGAAGCTTGGCTTAGGGAGTGCTTATCGGTCAGTCAAAACAAGACTATCCCATGTGCGGATGTGCCCCTTCATCATCTTGCTCCACCGGGATATAATTGAACCCAATTCATTGAGTGTATTTATTTCTTATGTGTGTGT
>CM042193.1:1537473-1577794 GCA_023539305.1 Ilex asprella
GCATGGTCTTCAACCCCTTGGTAGATCACTACCATAACCAGTTTTTAATCGGGATAAAAATCCTATAACCATTAAATTATTGGGTATGGAGAAAAACTTCAAACTAGTGTTTCAATTTGTTGGGCATGGGCTTCCAGCTCATAGTACTCGTGACTTGGTCCAAATTTATGGCATCATCAATCGATGTGAGACTCATTTGACACCTCAACAATCCTCCTCTCGAATGAGACTTATAATGAATGATTATCATTATTCTCTCATCCAACACAAGAAACCGAGTTCACACAATAGTTTGGGTCATGACTCTATTACCACTTGTTAAGCATGAACTTCCGGTCCAAAAGACACACCTAATAAGTGAAGGAGTGACCATTATCTAATTTCACAATAATTCATATAATATCAAATTAAAATATGTAAAAGGTGAAGAAACGTCAAAAAATTTCTTTATTGTATTTATCTTGACCCTAATTTGATTCTTTAATTATTTAAGCTATTTACATTCATGTTTTTAGTTTCAAAAATTAATATCTTACCCCATTAATTTTTCATGTATTCCAAATTTCCAGTACAATGCTAAGTGGCGAAAGCTTTAGTAGGTGGGCCTAATAGTAAAAGGACTCACAGATTAGAGCCTCGTAAATGGGCTTAAAGTCAATGGACTCACAGAACACTAGCTCCGGAGAGACATACGGTAGTACCGTGCACTACTGGGCCTATAAAGGGTTTACATCCAGTGTGTTGTTGATTTTTCCTGAGGAAGTCCTACACATCTACTAATCGATCAGCTACTTGATTTCTACCTTAAACTCTAATTTTGTCGCAGAGAAGTCTCTTTACTCTTTAATTTAACCTAATTGTTTTTGTAATTCGGAGATGTCCCAAAAGAATCCTGAAGAAGATTCAAATCAAAACCCTAGAATCACCTGGGAAGGTTGCAGTGTCTTACTTGACATCAACGACGGCGACCGTCTGGTTTTTGCTCGCCTCACAGCTGCTTCGTAAGTAGTTTTACTTAATGTTCGGATGGTTTCGTTGCTTCGTTGCATAGATAGGTTGATCGTTCACGGAATTTGCAGCTCTTTGAAAATTGGGAATAAAAATTGCAATCTTCAGCCATTGATTGGTTGTCCATTCGGGTCGTTGTTTCAAGTAGACAATGGAAAAGAAGGTCCATTTTTGTCCCGTATTCTTCCAAATACACAAGGTAGCTTATGGATCTTATGTTGTTCTTGAAGTTGTACCGGAAATTATGTTTTTTAGTTAATTGTAACCTTCTCTCCGCTTTTCTTGCGCCATTATTTTCTGATTACCGATGTGTTTGTTGGTTTTTCACTATCAGGGAATAATGATCAAGTAGAAGGGGATTATTTAATCAACAGTGAGTCGAAAGACAATCGGGCTATAGTTGATAATAATACAGCCCAAAGTCTTACTGGTGAAGATATAGATGCGTTGCGGAGGTTAGAATCTTATGTGACAGATAGCGAGTCATTTGCATTGATTTTGAATTCTTGCATTCATGTGGATGTGTATGTTTCGTTTGAATCCATGAATGGTGCTAGGACTGTTACATAAGCATTTATAAGCTTGCATAATCATGGAAACTTTATGAAGTTGATTTAGGATATTATGATTCACAATATGTCTAACATGAATAATATACCTTGGAATTGCACATGATTTGTACTTCACCTTCATCTGAAGCTTGTGTTAGGCAATGGCAATATTGTTGAGGTGAAATACTACAGACCTAACTGGTAGCTCCTTTGTATGGCAATGCATGTTTTTGATTGGTTTGGCATCTAATTTGTTCAGTTAAAAGCTTAAAGACTAAAAAAATGCAAACAAGTTTGGAGAAGAATTCATGTGGTCTTCTACTGTACTGCAAGAACAAAGATCTTTCTAGTGTGCAATTACTATCAGTCAAACTTGTGTGCCAAACTGCCATTCTGTCCAAAGAGAAGTTGTGTGCCACTAATTGAAAACCAGGGAGAGGCATAGGAAGCAATATTTGGAGTTAAATGGAAGATTGCTTATGAGAAAGCCAAATAAAATTATAGCTTCTGTTATTGCCATTCTCTTTCCTTGAGACTTCAGAAAAGAGAATTTTTTTAAGAGGCTTCCTCTGTATCTTTCCCCTATTCCCTTTCACTTAGAGATCAAATGACAGAAACAGTGATGATGCTTTTATAGATGTGCCGTAAGGAAATTGGTCCTTGTTGGTATATTCCATTTTTTCTGTTCTAAGTTGATTTTCTGTTACATGTTTATTGCATATCATCTATTTTTCACATATTTCCTGCACAAATCAGAGCTAATGTATGTCTTTAATTCAGACAGGGTGCAACTGGAGATGAGATAGTTCAAGCTCTGATTTCTAACAGTGCAACATTTGAGAATAAAACATCATTTTCACAGGTGAGCTAGGCATATGGTAAACAAGCATACTGTATAAGGGAAACACATGCTGAACTCTGATCTGCCTGCAGGAGAAATATCGGCTTAAGAAGCAGAAGAAATATGCACCACGAGTACTTTTAAGACGTCCTTTTGCACGCAGGTATGCTCCAGCTTTATTAAGTGTAGTCCTCTGGAGACTTATTCGGCAAGCTCAGGAATTGGTTCATTAGAAAAGCTCCATTAACAACTATGGTTTTTCTTTTTGAATTAACAGCATTCAATAATGGATATTGGCTTACAGTTACTGCTGACCTACCAATCATACAACTTTTGCGAATCTCTTTGTTTTTCTTTCTTACTTTCTTAAATCATTGCCAGCTTAGTGTGAAAAACCAACTCAATAATGCATATTCAAAAGCCCAATATTGCTTTTAGTAGTTCAATACCCAGGACTTTTCAGTCGGTCAACATGGACATTAATTTTGCTTGAGGAAAAAAAAAGGATTTTATATTGAAACTAATATAAGTTATAACAAGATGTGAGCGGAATTCTATCCTCAATCAGCTTCTGTCCTCCACGCCCCTGGAGGAAAAGAAAGCAAAACACATACAGATTTAATTGTAAGACTTTATTGGAGATGATATGCACTGGAGGCTGTGCTGTTGAATCTGAAATCTTTTGCGAAAACAGTTTGTGATTGATGCCTTTTTCTCAAATTCAGACCGATGTTCAATTGGGCAGTAAGGTAGGCCATTATCTAGTGATTCAATATAAAAGCAATAGGGCTGGCCATCATTATGTACTAACATAGGAATATTGGCTATTATCTGCTGTGTACAAGTATAATAGTAAGGCTTGCCATTGTGTATTAATATTCTCTTTGGAATGAAAAAAATGATGTGTTGTAGAGATATATGTAATTGAAATGCATGAGTGGTTAATTCTTGCTGTCTTCCACTAATCGCACATGGTTTTATACCTTTTCCATTTGCTGACTTGTTTTGCCCTGTTCCTTTCAGTATATGTGAGGCATACTTCAAGAAATATCCAGCCAGAATTGGGTAATAAGATCATCACTAATGATTTTGTATTGTTCATCCTATGTTTTAACTTTTTAAATTTAGTCCATGTTTTGATGTCATATATGTTACTTACCTTCAAAATGCATTTTAATGGACTACAGAACTGGGAGGACATTGTTGTTTCTAACCTACTACTTTTTACTCGAATGCATAGATATGTAGGCTGTTAGACTTCCATGTGCGCCCAAAGTGGCTGTGTTCACTATTATTGTGTTGACCTTCTCACATGTTTAAGGTTCTAGTTGGTACTATGCGTTTCTTCTTATTGTAACCTTGCTCATTAGTGGACTTTCTGTATCCTCTGTTCGCCTCTACGCAAACAGATGAAATCATCACGTTGTGTTGGTCTTTTGATGTGTTTAGTGCCATATAATATATTGAAACTTGTTGCGTAAGAATGATGCAAGTCATAGTTTATCATGCTGCTATGCCTCATTAGATTCTCAGCTGAACCCATTCCTCATGTGCTGGGAAGAAGTAGGTATATTGGAGTTCATATGTATGATTGACATAGCATTGCTTTTGGATCTCAATCCAATTGGTGAAGCTCCGCAATTTCATATATAGACTCAATAATCTTTTTATTCTTGCAATATACATAGATTTTATTTAGCAGCAGATCGGCCTGCAGCCAACTGATTCTCATTACTTGATACTGCGTTAAAACCATGTGAGGCCGGTCTTGTCTTATTCATTGTATGGACTATAGATAATTGTGTGTGTGTGTGTGTGTTTACCTATGAAGAGTCTTGTGTTTGGCATGCTGATACTTTCACAGTAGAAAAACATAATATGGGCTTCCCATGTATAAGTGGCAATATTTATACAATTTTTTTGCAAGAATTAGTCTAGGTTTCTCCTACTTCCAATTGTAAGTTGTCGATGGATGTTTTGGTAGAAATTAGAGGGTATGACAGTTTGGTTGGCTTCTTGTGTTCCAAATTCATTTGTTTTGGTGAATATAACATAGAATCTGTGTTACTTTTTTTCGACTATGAATTTCAGGTTCTTGCGAGTGGACACTTTATCTCTTCTGCTTTCTATGGCTAATGTGACTGCACACTCTGATGTCCTTGTAGTGGATATGGTTGGTGGTATTCTTACTGGTGCTGTGGCAGAACGCTTGGGAGGTCTACTTTTTTCTATTTATTACAATCTTATAACTTCGCTGTTTAAAATACTCAAGGACTTGGTTATTTTTATACAAGATGGCAAGAGCTATGCATTAAAATAAAATTTAGGTAGGGATTTCAGATATGGGAATACAATCCCCATATTGAATTCCTTCACCTGCTTGTACACTCAATTGTTTATTGTTCTCCTTTTTCTGTATTAAATTCAGAATTTCTCATTCTTTTCTCACTTTTTTTTTTTCTTATTTCACAATAATGAAGCAACAAGTCCTTTCTACAAAATGTGGATTTTTACGGGGAACTTCGGTCAAACCTTGGAGTTGCAAAGGCAGTATCTGTATTAAAAGGAAAATTTCATAATGCTTGGATATCAATCTTGTATTTGTTCTCGACTTCTGTTGTTTCTCTGTTTTTTCCCATTTATCTTGTTGTAGTATAACTACACATTCGGTATCTTCTGGATTTGTATTTTACTGTCTGAGACTTGTATTGACCAACTACTCCCTGAGCCTGAACTGAGCTTTTGGTACCTTGTTATCTTGCGACATTTTGGGAACAGTGTCATTTTAGTGGGACTGATAACTCTTCAAATTGGAATTTTTGCATATGTTGAAGGATTTATATGGGTGATGGATGTGACCAAAATATATGTAGCACTAATATTCTCATGTGTAGCTACGTCTTTTGTAAATCTTCAGGTGAGAGAGTTTCTATGATAGTGTCAATTGATGTCAAGCAACGGTTTCCTATCCTAACATTTGAATAGTGTTGTCTGTTTAACTTTACCAGGTACTGGTTATGTGTGCAATTCCTACCTGGGAGTTACACCGTATCCTATGAATATTGTGAGGATATTCAATTTCAATAATGAAATCTGCCAGAGGTACTTCTTCTGCCAAGCCTGACATTGAAGTGTAGATATTTTTTGGGTTCTTGATTTATGGATATGTTTTTTTTAGCTGAGTGTTCAGTTATTTTGCTTATTCCCTGAAATTGTAGAAACGAACATCTGTATTGTTTCTCTGGTCAGGATTCTGCAGTCTCCCCTCGGTGACCTTTGTTCAGCTGAAGATAGAACTATTGTGCAAACTGAGCAGCTGGAAGTTGCCTTAAGTAACCAAAGACAGTCAAACGTTAGTCGCAGTTCTTATTATCTCATTGCATTTCATCTTGTTGGTTCCCTATGAGTACAATAAGATGGTTTGTGCAGGATGAAATAATGTCTTCTGATTCACCTCCAAACTCCACCAGTATGGAAGGGACCTGTCTCTCTTCTGAAAACGGGAGTATGGATATCAATACTGAGACAGCTGCTTCTCCGGTTATCAAACCTTGCAAAGCAGCAAAAGCTGGAGAGAAGGCACCACAAGAGGCCACTAAGTTGTGGAGAGAAAATGGTTTTTCTAGGTCAATAACTATTCGTTGATCTATTCATTGAACTCTGGTTTATTGCATTTGGTTAAAATTCTGACTTCTGAATCCTTGTTCAGCCTAATAATTGCTGCTCCAGATCTGGATCCTTGGAGCACCGTCAAAGAACTCCTCCCACTTCTGGCCTTTTCAGCTCCATTCGCAATTTATCACCAATATCTTCAGGTCATTTGCTTTGAGTTCCTAATAAGTTGTAAAAGTTTTACTCTAATTATGGAGTCTTTTGCTTCTTTGCCTTCCTGATGGGAGCAATTATGTGAAGTTGATAATTTTTAAACTTCCTGATAGTTGATGTGGTAATTTTTTAACTCTTTTGCTTTGAGTTCCTATAAGTTGTAAAAGTTTTACTCTAATTATGGAGTCTTTTGCTTATTTGCCTTCCTGATGGGAGCAATTATGTGAAGTTGATAATTTTTGAACTTCCTGATAGTTGATGCGGTAATTTGTTTACTTTCTGATATTACTTTTCCTTTTTTTGACTTCTTCTTGGTGGGGAATTTTGCATATTTGTTTTTTGTTTTCATTTTTTGTTATTTGTATGCCGCTTGTCTATTATTTACATGATTCAATGTTACTTATTCTGTGTACAAGAAATTGTTTGAGGTATGTTTTAGCAAGTCATGTTTGTAGATCTACACTCTTCCCCTTTTAGATGTACCCTTTAATGTGATTTTCTGATTTCTGGATATGCTTGCACTCAATGAGACAATTGAACCAATGCAATTTTAATATTTCAATGCAGCCTCTTGCTACGTGCATGCACAATCTACAGCTTGAAAAAATGGCAGTTGGCTTGCAAATTTCAGAACCCTGGATACGTGAATATCAGGTTTTCTTGAATCTCAAGTTTGTTTTGCTTTTTAACCTCTCATTATTTTTCTGTAATGAAACTAGATAAAAGCTTTACTTTATCTCCTCTTTGCCTACCACATTCTCTTTGATCTCTAATTTGTTTTGCTTACTTTCTTGTTATTTATTTGTAATCAAATTACATAGAAGTTTTACTTTTATCTCTTCTTTGCTAAACATGTTTTCTATTCTCTTGTTGACCACGTTCTCTATTCTGTCTCCACATGAGATATGAACCTTCTGATATTTTTAGATTTTGTGGTATTAGAAGCGCTTATGCTGATGCTTTTTTTTTTTATATATATATAGGAAACAAAATTTTTATTAATAAATAAAGTAGTTACATCCTAAATGGTTGGATAAGAAATCCAACCAATTTAACATAAATCATAAAACTATGTATTACATGAAGTTTGCCATCCCGTCAAAATCCCAAAAAGTGGGATTCACCTTAATTCTTTAGTAACCAAAGCCCAAAATGATGCCAAGGAATAAGTATGATCCCATTAAACCTTCTACACACACAACTCGATATTCAAAGATTCTTTATTCTTATATTTCTTTCCTTCCAAATAACCCACAAAGTAGCAATAATAGCACAATACCAACAAACAAAGATGTAGCTGAAACGGGAACCATCCAATTCAATTCCACTAAGCTAAATAACTTGTGCCACGAGGACAATGCAATAGGACAATTTAAAAATAAATGATCAATGCTTTCATAATCCCCTTTACACAGAACATACCATAGTAGACAAAGACAAGAGTGAGGCCTCATCAAAGAAGCATATCCATTGTATTAATCTTACCATGTGCAGCAATACACGCAAAAACTTGCACTTTTCTTGGCACTGTAGCCTTCCAAATCATCATAGTAGGTGTAAAAAAAAGACCCAGAGGATCATCTATTAGAGATCATAGATGGATTTACATGAAAAAATATCTAAAGACTCAAAAACTCATCTTCTATCACATGACTTTTGACACAAAGGATCATTAAGAATATTCAAGAGCGATAAAATATAATGCATATCCCTATCATCAAAATTCCTACGAAAACTAAAATTCGAAAAATACAGTTGATTATAAGAACCAATCATAAAGGCAATGGTCGAACCATGATACGAAGATAAATGATGTAGACGTGGAAACAAAAAAGCCAGAGATGACTCCCTTGCCCAAACATCCTCCCAAAAATAAACTCCCATCCTATTACCCATTACAGCACTACCAACTACCAACCTTAGTTCTTGGGAAAAACTTGTCAATCTCTGTAATATGAATTTTCAAGTGCTTCGAGAACTTTCCCTTTCAACCATACTCGTGTCCCATCCATTGGTTTGTAATCCATATCTGTTCTTGATAACAAAATGCCAGAGAGTATTTTGTTCCAAAGGAAACCGCCAAAACCATTTATCCACTAAAGCAATATGTTTTGCTTTCAAATTACCAATTGAAAGGCCACCTTTATTCCTAGGTCAGGAAATCACCTCCTACCCAATCAATTGATATTTTTTTCCATCACCACTACCTTCCCACAAAAAGTCCCATATTATTACTCTATCTTCATAGCAGCTTACTTGGCAGCCTAAATAGGGATAAAAAATACATGGGAATACTAGCTAGTACCGACTACATTAAAGTTAACCTCCTTTCCCTAGATATGAAAGCTCTCTTCCACCCATCAAATTTTTTTTCCTACTCTCTCCACCCCAAGATTCCAGAAAGATAATGCTAATAGATTCCCACCCAAGGACAAACCTAAGTACTTAATAGGCTAAACCCTAACTTTACATCTCAAAACACTTATAACTCTACTAATTTTATCATGATTTGCATTTATACTCATAAGTAGACTTTTATCCATATTCACCTTCAGTTTTGACACAATACCAATTACTTTCACAATATTCTTGAAATTTAAAAAAAAAAAATCCTCACCCCCATAAAAAAATAGTGTATCATCAGCAAACTGCACGTGATAGTGTTATCCTATCCTTTCCCACTTCAAAATCTTCAACAAGATTACAATTCTCCGCTCTCTTCACTGGCCTACTCAATCCATCGGCAATTAGAGTAAAAACAAATGGAGATAATAGGTCACCCAGTCTTAAACCCTTTGTTGCTTTGAATTACCCCTAGGCCTCCCATTAATCATAGTTGAAGTGTTCATAGAATGCAAATGTCCTAGAATTCATTTTCTCCATCTTCCATCAAATCTTTATTTCATGGACATAATCTAAATATTCTTCGGCAACATGATAATAGGCCTTCTCAAAATCAATCTTCAAAACAAAACCGTCATTTCCTAATCTTCCACTACCTCATTAACTACCAAAGTAACATCAAGAATTTGTGCTTCCTGCACAAAAGCTCACTGACACTCAGAAATAAAACTTTTGCAATGAGCTTGTACAAACTAAACACCAAACTTATTGCTAAAAAATCCTTCAATTGCAAAAACTTATCCTTCTTAGGGATTAAACAAATAAAAGTTGAGTTAGTTATTGCATTGACTACTCTATTTTGAAAGAATTCATTAAAAACTCTCATTAAATTTTTCTTGACAACATCCCAACAATCTTGATAAACAACTAAAGTAAAGCCGTCTAGACCTGGAGCTTTATCTCTTCCACATTCCAAGACAATCTTCCTCAAGAGGCCTCTCCAACCACCTAAATTTACCCTCTTCAATTGGTCTCCACTCCAAGCCCTCGACTAGTTTAATATCCCTTGAGAAGAGTATAACTGTATGAAGAACTCCACAATTTTAATTTCAATCAATGTCATTCTCAATAATCACACAATCCTCAATTTCAAATTTATCCATACACTTCTTTTTATTTCTCTCGTTTGCAATTTTATGAAACAACTTAGAATTATTTTCCCTTTCTTCCTTGAACACCATTTCCTCAAACTTATTCCTAAGTTCCTACCTCTCTTTTCTCAAGCTTTCATCTAAATCCACATTCCCTTCAATGATATCAATCTCCCCAATTCTATTTATGATTATACTTTTTGCAACTCTAATATCTCCATAGACTTCCTTATTCCAATCTTTTACCCTTTGTTTCACAAACTCCAATTTTTTTATATAAACTTAAAAACTTCCCATCCATCAAAACTTCTTTCCCTGCACCACTCCTCAAACCTTACTCTAAATGCGTGATGCTCTAACAACATATTCTCAAATCTGAAAGGACTTGGACCCCATCTAACCTTGGATGAATCAATCACAATAGGACAATGATCTAACACTACCCTTGTAAGAAGCTCTTGCCCAACTCCTAGATAGCAATCCTCCTATTCGATAGGAAAAAAAAATTTATCCAATCTATTGCAAACTGGAATTTCTCTGAAATTTGATCAAGTGAAAATTCCATTATCCAATGGTGGATCCCTAAGCCTTGGATCCCTAATGAAATCATCAGAGTCCCTCATTCTCCTAGTGACCTCCTCTCATTTAATTTTTCAGAAATATATCTGATAACATTGAAATCTCCACGCATACACCACTGAGGATCACCTCATACAACCCTGCTAATTCCCCCCAAAGCCTACTTCTCAACCTAGTTAACCACCACTCAAACCCATCACTTGACTTAATCCTAACAGACAAGGTAAACTCATCCTCCACTATTTCTTCCACTTTAATAGTCCTCTCATCTTATCCCACATGATCAAAATACCACCTGAGCTTCCTACAGAAGGCAAGCATACCCAATTCCTATATATAGAACCCCTCACACTCTTAACCACTCTACGATCAACCACTTGAGCTGCTCATATGCTGATGCTTTTATATGAGCTACATTCCTCACTGTACTCTTCACAATAGCCCCTTTGTTCTCTTGCATCCTTTTGCCCTCACTCCGTGAAATGCTTTTTTCATATTTGTCATCTAGAATATCTACATTATTTGTCAAAAGCATAATTTGACGCTGCATCCAGCACCAAATCTATCTTTTTTATCAATTTTTTTTGTTTTGTTTCGTTTCGTTTCTTGAATCAAGTAGGGATTTTTGATATTATTGTGTTCATTTTGATTTTGTTTTTCTAGTCAATTCTGGTAACTCAATCTGGCATGACTGATATTTTGGAAAACATGCAGGTTCTCCCATCAAGAACCCATCCACACATGCAGATGAGTGGTTTTGGTGGGTATATTTTGAATGGTACCAGAATATGTAGCAGTAACCAACGACCTCAACCAAAATAACAGATTTAGCCCTGCCCTTCATTCATGTAGTCATTTTCTCTTATCTGAAGCAATTGCCTCCCAATTGGTCCCCGTGTCGTTTGGTAAGATGTGTACACCAGAGTGACTTACAACAATTCCCCAGTCTCAGGCTTCATCCCCAAACGCAAGGGTCGTGAATTTTGACATCATAATTTTTTTTCCTCTTTCATCAACATAAAGTATTCAGATAATCTATTTCTAACCTGATTTTCAAGCATATAAATATTTCTGTAAATAGGAATTTTCAAGCAATTGGTTTGGATTGATCAATGTAATGTAACATTTGCGTCTTTGAAGGCCTTGAGGCTAAGGACGTTTTGATGACCAAAGTCATATGTCCAGCAGATAAATGGCATACCAGCCACAAGCATAGAAAGGACAGTAAGTTCAGATGCTTATAATCTATTCCTGGCCCAATCTATTTAAGCCCATAACCTGCTTGTGGGCTAGGCATGTGGGCTTTGACTAGTCAATGGATTATGACCGTTGGTGGGCCAAAATGGGCTTTTAAGGGGCCAGTTCTAATGGGCCACTATTTGGGCACCAAGCGGGCTTTTGTGTACAAAATTATTTTTATCTAAAAATTACAAAAAGACATAAATTCATAAAATTGGGCGGTGTATTTGTATTTTTATAAATGAAAGGGCAAAGAGCCGTTGTTTTTGGGTGTTTTTGTATTTGTTTAAATGAAAGGACAAAAGAGCTGTTGCTTTTGGGGGGGGGGATCTGAATTTTTTTAAAATAAACTTGAAAAGATATTTAAAATTCTAATGGGTATAGTTTATTGTTAACAGGTGGGTTAATGAGCCAGATTATTGGGCTCTTAATGGGCCAGCCTGTTGGGCCACCAGCTTGAAAAACACATAATCCAAGGCCTGCTAAGCAGGTTAACAGGCTATCCAAAGCCTGACCCATGTAGGGGCCGGGCGGTTCTTCTGCTGCCTACTATAATCTATGTCCTGAAACGCCAACGTTCCCCATTTTTTCCTTGTCCTTTTTTTTGTTTCCTTGCAGAGTGGACCTCCGCCCTTCTTCTTTTGAAACATGCTTTTCTCTGTTTTTTTTTTGTTTGCCTGTAGAAGGGTACACTGGACCACAAGGCCAAGTATCATATAGTTTAGACAGTGAAAAATTATTTTCAAATTAGCCTGTGCCAATTAATAATGGATATCAGTTTTTGCTGAGTTCGTAATGTTCAATTCATACTGGTTAAGATTCCCACGAACTAGCAAAAATCCAACAGGATTATCCCTGCTAACATGAGGTCTGATTTGTCTTCAATCCAAAGCTAGCAGGGACTAGCTTCATCACCCACCCCCCCCCCCCAACACACACACACACACACCTGTTAACCCCCAGCGAACCCTGATCCGTGCTACTCAATTTTCAAAACTTGATTGAAAATTTACTCTTCAATGCACAATAACTACCGCAGCTTAATAACTACCGCAGCTTGCTGGTTTCCTACGCGATTTCAAAACTGGACCAACAACTTGGCCTTTCATAATGCTAATCAATGAAACCATTGACCATACCCACTAAAAGTTCCCTGTTGAAAAATCATGGACAACAAATGAAGTAATGAATAGAACAACAAATTTACATCAACGTCAACAATCCTGTGAGTATATGTCCAACTACTGCCTAAGTACTCGCATACTACAAACTAAAATGTGGACGAAGCAACCTGATTATTTAACGATTTGATGCAGCTCGGGTTCTCCTTAATCTGCCACGTGTAACCCGAATGGCTTCCTCCATGACAGTTTGTTGTTGGGGAGGGTTTACAGTTTCGGTTGCTGAAGACACAGATTCGATTAGCATTGCTTCTACTTCATTCAAATCCAAATATTTGGTGGTTTCAATGGGGGTTTGCTTTCCAGTTTGTTTTTGTGCATGCCGGTCAGCAGCAGGGGGAACTTCGGCAGGAACTTGTGAAGGGCCCACCTCTTCCATTACGTCATCTTGGTGTTGACTTGAAGATGCGCTAGAACTAGGGGAAGGAAGTTCTTCTGCCTGAGGCTGTGCTATGGCAGCTGGTTGGGGTTTGGCTGCTACAGTGGATTGGCCAACTCTAGCACCTTGTTGCGTCTGTAATTTCCAAGCGAGTTATCGTTCATGAAAGAAAAAATGGGCTTTCTAAACTGTAGCACTGGGTGTAACCGTGCTCATTTCAATGATGCAACAAGATAATATTTATCATATTCGGCATCATTATTTGAGAATTCTAAGTGACAAGTTCTGCCAGCCCCAAACAAGGCATATAACAATTGATTATAAACAAGCTGTTTTAAGTAACTAACAGTCTAATTCTATAGCACAAACACGAAACCAGTTATTCATGTAAAAATATCCACATGAAAATCATGGGGCTACCAATTTAATTTTATTTTCCTAGTAAAAGTTTCTTTAAGTTTTGGATGCTCTGTCATAAGTCCAAAATTTTCACATTAAACATAGAAGTCCAGTTAACATATTGCAATTGAAAATTTTTGGAAAACGTTCAGGTAATACTTCAAAACACCTTAGCTAATTATATACGATGGCAAAGCATTTAGAGCTAAATATTAAAATGCCCAAGAAAAAGAAGAGAAATAATGAGAGCAATGTTGAGACACAAATATATACTAATTCCTTCTCACGTGCAAGAAATAAGGAGAGGCTAAGTTCATAGCACAATAGTCTTTCAAGACAGGGAGCGCTGAAAATAATGACCAGTATGAACCAACCAGAAAATAACCCAACCTAAGGAGAGGAGGGAGACCTTTCTATCTGCAGTTCGAGGGTTGCTAAATTTGGTGGTTCATGCTCACTATTTAACTAGTACTCCAAATTCGGGATAAAAAACATTAACCCTGCATTCTACATGCAAAATGCTTCAACCCTTGCAGTGTGTTCAGGTAAATTAAAAAATAGCAAATTACTCATGAAAGTTTTTAAGGTATAGAGTTTTGAGGGTAAATATGTAACCTTTACTCTGATAGAATCACACTGAAGAAACGTAGATGTGGATCGGGAAGCAGTAGTACTCATGATAGGTTTTTTATTCTTTTGTGGCGCAATCTTAAGGTTCACAGTGCACAAGAACCAGAACACCAGATCATTGAGCAGGTTACTAGGTCAACTATGCTGCACTGAACAGGATGTAGTCTATAAAGATAACCCGATACTGTGATTGATCCCTAACAATATTTGATAATACATACCGGTGCAGGGCGAGGTCTTGGAGTTGATTGTGAAGCAATATACTGCAAAATATCAAAAACTCTTGTCTGCCCATAGCTTGCAGCTTTTTGCCAGTACAAAACTGCAATATCTCCAGCTCTAGTTCTCAGTTCGAACAAGTTACGATCAATTTCTGTCTCATGCTTTGCAACATATGGTCTAAAGAAGGAATCATAAACATATGTTGTTCCCTGAAAGAATTGAAGCCAAATAGAAGACATTATTTTATTAAGTTGGAAAACACAAACTATTAGGCAGCCACGTATTAGTTCACAGAGAAGAAGATCGTGTACCTTAGTCTTAGGATACCACAAGTATATGAAAAAGGCCAACTTAGCTTCACTGTAAATAGGAACCCTACACAAGGAAACGACATAAGAAACAATCTCAAACCTAAAAATCTCTCAAACTCAACCTTGGATTCCTTACCAAGAAACAAAAGTGTCACCAATCCGCTCACAAACTGTCAACGCGGCAACTAGGATCCTGAAATTTTACAAAAACAAAAGAAAGAAAAAAGAATTTTAACACTATAGTTTGCACTTTGTAGAAATGACACTAAGTGACAAGAATAGTGAAAAAAAAATAAAACTACCAATACTGGCACCAGAACCGAAGTTGCTCAATGTCAGGCTTATTCATTTCCACAGTTTTGAAGCACTCATAAGCTGGATAAGCATAACCAAAAACAATCCTGCCGAAGAAAAGTGCAAAATTCAAAGCATCTATGATAACAAAAACTATTCTAATAAAAAATAGGAGATATCGGGAGACATACGCAAGGCCTCTGGTAAGAAACGACCCAATCATATTGAATACCTGGTGCAGACAAAGAAAACATCTGGTGAAATTAGATTCTGCAATTTGTGAACAAGTAATTCTTACTAGTTACTATACTTGAGGAAAACTAAGTAATGTTTGGCAGGATGGAAAACAGGCCTTGGAATGGGAATTGAAGTTAAAACTAGTAAGGTCAACTGGTGTTAGATCAATACGAAGGCATTCCTAATCACCTCCATCAGCCTAAATCAGACACCATTACCATTTGAAAAAAAAAAGCATTATCAATCGGAGAAAAAAATAAACTAGAGCGAGAAAAAAGCCTCTAAAAAACACAGAAGTACAATAAACAGATATCATTAGAATCAAAATCCATGTCTCGATCAGAATCCAACGGAAGAGAATTTATAATAATCATAACAATTGAATCCAGAACTCAATAGGAAGGTAATGAACAGGATTTACCTTTTGACAACTATATCTTAAACAAACAGGAACAAAAATATTATGTATGTATAAATCGCAAATGACAGTCGATCGAAAGTGGTCGACCAAGAAGAATGCAAAATTGGAAGCACTGAGACAAAGTATAGAGATTAGAGCGGTTATAGAAACACTCGAAAAGAACGCCGGCGTACGGACAAGCGTGGCAGACGTTGCCCGACGGCGAACCGTTACTATGTCGGCGGGAAGAGTGTGAAGCGTGAGAGAGAGAGAAAGCGTAGTTTTGAAATTCCCTTCTTTGAGATTAGATGGAAAAGCAGGAATCTAGTGCGCGAAGAATAATGAGAACGGTGTGAATAACCGTGTTGATCACCGTTGATTTATAACGGACGGTACGGGTATACCCATCTACAGTGAAACTGGACACAAGTGTAAACTACGTTTTGATATCTAATCATCTCCTCTACTAGTTAACGTTTCACCTCCACTCTTTTCTGACGTGTAAAGTAGCATGATAATTAATTAACTAATAATATTATTTAAACTTAATTTATTAATATAACTTATTATTTTAATTCATCACAATTAATAGATTGTTAAGCATCCGACTGAACACTTTATTTATTTATTCTGATAAAAAAAACACTTTATTTATTTATTTATTTATTTTTTTGGGAGGGCGGAAGGAGAAGTGGGAGGAAGAGGGAGACTTGAACCCTTAATCTCCAAAAATAGAACTTTCACAAGGTATTAAGTACCATTGAATTAAAGGCTCATTAGTGCTGATTAAACACTACGCCTGCTATCAATTTAAAGTTTATAAATAATTAGATTAATAATTTATGGTTAAGTAATGTTGCTCTTAATTAAAATTCTATTACTAAAATTTAATATTTTTTAATTTAACTATTTATAAACTATTTTTTATTGTATTTATCGACCTATAAATTTTAAATTACTTAAATTTTTCTATTTAATTTCTTCTCAATTAGTTATTAATAAGGTATGGTGTCATAATTTATTTAAGGATAAATTACAATCACACACCGGTATAGATTAGCTTAATTACAAGATACTCACTCTATTATATAATATTTTTAATGGGCAAGTTCTAAATTTTTGTAAAAATTTAAATAATTTCAATTAACACTCAAATTTTTTTGAAAAATTCAGTCCCCTACTTATAGATTAATCTTTAATTAGTAGTGATTTTCTTTTTCTATTGGAAATGTTAAATTTTGTTTCCTTATTTTAAGAAGTCATCTGGTCTTTTCTTTGTTTTATGGTAAATGATACATGCTATAGACTTTGTAAGAAATGTATCAATTGGTTTGTCGGGTGATCTAATAGTCAAGTTTGTCATATTATAAGAAAGATATCTTAGACTCCATATTTTCTACACCTATTTTAAGGATTGTGCACCCAAGTTCCTTAAAAGATACAACTTGAACTATGACAGCTGATTTTATAATTTGAGGGAATAATCGATCCGAGTTTAACCGTAAGAAAAAAAAACCCAATATCCCAACTTGGTAAGGAATTTGTGACCTTTTTTTTTCTTATGTATATAAATTTCCATATTCAAATTTGTGGTTGAGATTGATCATCGCCCACACAGAGAGATTGATCATCGTCCACACAGAGCAGAGAAGACTGCAACCTAGCTCTCTAGTCTAGCCTGAGAGTCTGAGACTTCCATATCCTAGACCACAAAGAAAGAGAAAAGAAGAGGAAATGTCAGTTGCTACTTCACTTGCTCGCCTTCACTCTCCGTTTCTCTGTTCCCCTCCCAAGCTCTCTTCTTCTCTCCCCGGCAAATCCGCAAGAAATCACCGCTCACCAGCCTCTTATCCATGCGTTAGAGCTGTTGATCTTGACCAAAACACGGTGATCATTTTCCTTTTTTAATTGTGTTGTATGAAGTTATAGTGAGTTATTCAGTACGGTAGAGTAAGGTTGACGATGCTCTGAATTTGCAGGTTGTAGCTATAACTGTAGGAGTTGTGAGCATTGCAGTTGGGGTTGGAATTCCAGTTTTTTATGAAACCCAAATCGATAAGGCTGTAAAATTCCCCCCTTCTCTTGTTTATTTTTTTGAATTCTACTCATAATATTGCATTCTTTATGCTATAAGCCCCTCTAATCATATAAACTTTGAGACACATATGTAACTACAGACATATGTAACAGGCCAAACGAGACAACACGCAGCCATGTTTCCCCTGCGATGGATCTGGTGCTCGTAAGTGATTAGCTCTCTCTCTCTCTCTGGTTATTTCTTATTTGAATGATAAACGAGGTAGATAGGAGTTTCACCTTCTGAATTTTGGTGATGAATGGAAAGAGTAATGCCTGGTTGTCACTATTTTTAGGAAATTTTGCTCATTAGCCCTCATTGGCGCACTCCGTACTTGGCTCCTTATAATCCTTACTGTTTGTGCTGATTTAGGATGCAATTAGCTTTTCATGTTGTTCTAATGGTGGCTACTACTTTGACCTCTAAGATTGGGATAAACAAACACGAACCGGAATTATAATTCAATGGTTTGATCCAGAGTTACCTGGATCGTGGGTCGCTTTGGTACGTGGTACGAGTACGGGTACATGGTACAACAATTCTTAGGTACGCGATACGATGGGGGTAGATTTAGTTGGTACGATATTTTGGATCGCAATTCGTTTTGGAACTCTCATGTAGATTGTTTTCACTACTATACAACATTATACATTACAAAACATTCATAAACATTAAATTAGTTATCATATATTTTATAATTATGCTTGATTTTCTATTATCTAAAATAATATATAATTATAAATCTATATACATGTAGTCAATTAATATGTATTTTATATTTGTGCTGCATGTTCTGAAGTAAATTGAGTTAAGGTTAGTATTACAATTTGGGGTCGTCCATTTTGGTGATCCAGATCGCGAACTCACCTCGTTTAGGATCGATGTACCTAAATCGTGGTTCGTTAAAGGTTTGGTGAATTGGGATAACCATGGTTTGATCACTGCAACCCCTCTTTCTTAGAAGCTATGATTGGTTTTCCTTGATTGATAACAAGAAGGTGCTAGTTGGAATCCCTTCTGTTCTTCCCACCCTTAATAAAATGAGAACTTAAATTTCTCTTAACAGTCCCTCTTCGGATGGAAAATGCATATTTGACTTCATTATAGAAGATGCGTCTCTGTAGAGTGAAAGTCCAGATTCTTAAAGAGAAGGGCACTCAAAAAACAAATGGGAGTGATTTTCATTGGCTGAACTACAGAACACAATATGGGTCAATATTGGTGGAGTACCAATGAATTCTATCTTTAGTACTCAGTCGCACCTTGGCTGCTAACCACAATATTAGATCTTATTACGTGGGGAAGTTGTCCAATAAAAGGATATTAATATGAAACTTAGCATATTCGATAGACAAGCAACATATCATCAGATTTTTGGACATTAGATTGCATAGTTAGCAAGACACCATTAGTTTAGTGGATGTGGTACTTCAGAATCCATATATAGCCTCCAGGACGATAGGTGATCTTTGTGAAACTTACAATAAATCTTTCTCCAGAGAGATGCAGATTTTGCATGGGGAGTGGCAGTGTGACAGTACAGCTTGGTGGGGAGGAGAAAGAAGTCTCACGATGCATCAACTGTGATGGTGTTGGTTCCTTAACGTGCACCACATGTCAAGGCACTGGCATCCAACCTCGGTACCTTGATCGCAGGTATGGGAACTATCGTGAAACAAATCAGAAATCAAATTTGGTGTTTTCATCTAAACGTATCACTGCAATTTTAATGTACTCTCAATGGCTAGTGCTTCGAATTAATATAGGCACAACATGTAGAGATTTTATCTTCACTACTTTGCTTAACTGTCATTGCAGACTTAACGAACAATCAAAACTTCAAATGTTCTGAATTTTGATTCTAATCAACCCTGTTCTTATGCTTTCGCTGGATGAATGAGTGTATTTATCAACAAATTTTTTAGTGTGTGCGTGTGTGACTGAGAGAGAGAGAGAGAGAATGCAGTCTGATCTTTATTTCTGATGAGAGTTTGTGCTCTGTGTTGAGCAGAGAATTCAAAGATGATGACTAGAGCTTTTCAAAGAAGCACAACCGCTAATTCTGAAGCACTTGGTGTCTAATTGGCTCATATATTTTAAGGATCGAGGAGGGGCAAACCCATGTTGACGTCTTTCCATTTTTCTTCCTTATATTCTTTTTTTCTTGTTGAGTTCAACTGTTTCTTAGTCGGCCAACTGATGTATGATTTGAACAAGTGATGTATCATTTTCTTTCCTTTTCCAATTGATTGTGTATAGTCTGGCTGATGTGGATAATGTACTTGTGGATTTTCATTGGTTTCCTCCTAAATGACTCCCACAAAAAGGCTGCAGTGGTTTGGTTTGGTGGTTTGTGAAGAAGTCTGTTGCTGCTTCTAAACTCTACCAACATTATGGAAAGTTCAACAGGACAGCCCATCCTACAATTTTCCGTACGAACACCGACCAGTGCTTTCATATATGTTCTCTGAATTAAATGCTCTTAGTTTCATGTGATGATATGAGACTAGTTTTCACTTCCTGTTGTATTTTTACTCATGGCCAGGGGATATATTGCATGTGCAAACATTCTGGATCAACATAAGGTGTCTGAGAATTATTGGGACATCTAAACTTACTTAGAGTAGCTACTATGCCAATAATGGCAATTTGTTGGTTTTTAATCGAGAATCGAGATCAAAGCAGATAATACAGCAGCTGATCGGGTCCTGTCTAGACCCAATTGACTAGTCTTGAGACTTGATTGAAGACCAGGGTTGGGTAGGTCTCAGCTGCATAGGAATCTTTGTAAACAGTTATTTTTTAACATACATTGGATAAATTGAGACTTTCGTGTCTTTGTTGGCTGCTAGGTGGACTGTGGTCAGGGTGGAAAAAGTGTGTGGAAAGGAATCAGATCACCACCAATCCGGGAAAAAATAAGGAGGAAAGAGGAACCAAACAAAACAAAAGGAAAATTGGCAATTTTTGTAATTCTATATGGCCTTGGAAAGCAGAAAAAGAAAAAAGAAAAAACGTCGACAGCAGGGTTCGAACCTGCGCGGGCGAAGCCCAACAGATTTCAAGTCTGTCTCCTTAACCACTCGGACATATCGACTTTTGTTGAAGACAAGTTAACATAAGTAATAAAATATAATCAGAAGACAGAAAGAAACGTTTTTAAGGTTTTAGGGTTTTACGTAGGCCTGTCAAAATTCAACACGACACGATTAATCGACATGATTAACCGCTGATTAAACGGGTTTGGGTGAGACCTTAACGGGTTCGAGTGATAAACAGGTCAACCCGTTTAACACGTTTAATAAACGTGTCTTGTTCGGGTGAGACATGCTAACCCGTTTATCACCCGTTTACCCGTTTAAATAAATTTAATATAATAATAAATTAATAATTATTTGAATAAATAAAAATAATTAGAATTTATTAAAATTAATTATCCACAATATTTGTACTCTCTTAATTAAAAGATTTTCAATTAGTGAACACTTGCAAAAACAAGTGAAAAAATTGAATAATGAAGGGAAAGGGCTTCCACCTTTTTATAGGCAAGGGAGGAGGTCTCCTTCCCTTGAATTTTCCGATGTGGAATTCAAGTCAAGAAAGCTTTTTATAGGTAAGGGAGGAAGCCTCCTTCCCTTGCCTATAAAAAGGTTGAAGCCTTTTCCTTCTTGACTTGAATCCCACATTAGAAGATTCAAGGGAAGGAGACCTCCTCCCTTGCCTATAAAATGGTTGAGGTCTTTTCCTTTCATCATTTAACTTTTTCACTTGTTTTTACAAGTGTCCACTAATTGGAAATCTTATATTTAAGAGAGTACAAATATTGTGGATAGTTAATAGTTAATGGAGTTAAAAATTTTAATAGAGTAATTTTTTTTTGTGGGTTAAAATTTTATTAAAATTAAACGTGTTAAACGAGTCGTGTCGTGTTAATCGTTTATTAAACGATTCGTGTCCGTGTTTAAATTTTTTACCCGTTTATTAAACGTGTCGTGTACGGGTTTACATGTTTTTCACCCATCATCCGTTTAACCCGACACGTAACCGTTTAACCCGACACGTTTGACACCCCTAGTTTTACGTGATCTCTGTTTCAAATCAAGCAAAATTACTGGGGCTTGTTGGTCTTTGATCTTGGTCAAACCCGAATCATCAAATTGAAGAAAGCTTGAAACCTAGGGTTTTGAGATCAAAAAGGAAGAAGGAGATGTTGTATGTAATAGGTTTGGGTTTGGGAGACGAGAAAGACATTACTCTCAGAGGCCTGGAAGCAGTGAAGAAATGCGACAAGGTGTACATAGAAGCATACACTTCTTTCCTCTCTTTCGGCCTTTCCGATGGCCTCTCCACTCTGGTCGGTACTTCTCTTTCAATGACATCGCTGTTTCTCATCTTAAGAACTTCTTTAATTCACCCCATATTAATCTAACGTCTTTTCCTTCAACCTCCTCTTCATTGCTTTGATTACAAAAGCATTGTAAAGTTTGAATCTTGGGTGCTGGTGGTGTTGGGGATTCAAAATTAAAGAACATGCCATCAAAACAACAATCCGTTAGTCTCCTGGTCGTGCTAATAATTTTTTTTTTTTTTTTTTTTGCAGGAGAAAGTGTATGGGAAACCAGTGACTCTCGCAGACAGGGAAATGGTAGAGGAAAAGGCAGATGGTATACTTTTGGAAGCTCGTGGGTCAGACGTGGCTTTCCTTGTTGTTGGGGACCCGTTTGGGTATGGGACTGCTCAAATTTTGTTGATCTGTACTTCCATTGATTTTGGGTTCTATTCACTTCTTTGTGTGCTCAAAATAGACAAACAAAACTGACCTTTTTTTTTTTTTTTAACTTCTGGTTGTTGTTGTCCATCGAATATATTCATACTTGCTGACATTGGATGTTGTGTGATCCATTGGATTAAGATCTCGTTATTTTGATATGTGTAGTAGTTTTTTAATTGCTGGCCATGAAAATTGTTGGCTTAAATTAACAAACATAGACAATCTTGCATTTTTAAATTATACACCTGTCTTGCTGTTCATGGGTATGGATTTTTTTTATATTCTGCAATGGTGTTCTTTACTGGCTTTACTAACTGAGTTCATTTACTTTTATCATCCACAGAGCTACAACACATACTGATCTTGTTGTTCGAGCGAAGAAGTTGGGGGGGATGTGAAAGTTGTACACAATGCATCGTTGATGAATGCAGTTGGAGTTTGTAGTCTGCAACTATATCGTTATGGAGAAACGGTTTCCATACCATTATTTACCGAAACATGGAGGCCTGATAGTTTTTTATGAGAAGATTCAGAAAAATCGAATGCTTGAGCTACACACTCTCTGCTTGTTAGGTGAGGTTATCGAACTGGAAAACTATTAAGTAGTCATCTCTTTTGTTTCTTAGCTATAGCAGTATTTGGTCCTTTTAGCATGTATTATTAGGAACAATGATCTTTAACAGATCTTAGCTGTGTTAAGATAGCTGATAGTTGCTACCATCCCTTCAGATGGGAATCATCAACTTTAACTGTTTTTGAGCAAACAAGTTCTCCTGTATTGTTCTAAAGCAATGATATGAAAATTCCCATGCATCAAAACATCTTCCACCAGAAAAAGATACTAAGATAATGAAGAAAATCCTCTCACTGCATCAACCTTAAAACTGCAGATGTACGTGTGAAGGAGCCCTCACTGGAATCCTTGTGTAGGTAAGAAGTTAGCTTGAATCCGCCTCTTCTTTTAGCATAATGCTCATATGTCTACTTTATCATCAGTCTGGTGGTGTGGCATCTGTGCTACTGCTTGGACCTGCTCTTTTAACTTGTCTGCTCATAATTTTCCAGAGGAAGGAAGCAATATGAACCACCAAAATACATGACAATAAACACTGCAATTGGGCAGTTTTGGAGGTTGAACTAGGGCGTGAAGAAGCTGGTAGGTTTTGAGCTTCTATTTCCTCCATCTTGAAATTTCATTTTCTTATTTTCGTCAGCAATTTTTGTTCTGATGAAATTTATGTAAAGAGTCCACTCCTGCTGCCTGATTATCGTAACTTGCATGAACTACCATGTGCCAAATTATTAAGGACGCTCAAGATAGTTGTACTCTGACTGAGATCCTTTAAGACCTCATGTTTCAAGTTAAAAGTTTTATAATTGATTTAGAGAAGTTCGAACAAATAACAAATTAGTTGGGAGGATTAAGGACTATGAGTCATATCATTAGTAGACACACATGATTGGGTTGCAGTTGCTGTAGTTAACTGTGACTCTCTGCTCTGTGTTCCAGCTATGCAATGAAGTCTGGGGTCCTTTTACCTACTGTTGTGACGCAAGGGTCTTGTTTCTGATATTTCTCCAATGTGCTGCGTTTCAGAATCTAAGTTATCACCAAAATTTCCCATGTCAAGTTTTTACTTATTGGGAGAAGCCAATGTGAAGAGAACTAACCTATTGTACTCACTCAAATTTGTTGCAATTTGCAGCATACAGTGAAGACACTACTTGTGTTGGTTTTGCCCGATTGGGAAGTGAAGAGGGTTCAATGAAACAACTGCACACAGTGGACTTCGGACCACCCTTGCATTGCCTCGTGATAGTAGGCAAAACTCATCCAGTTGAAGAAGAAATGTTGGGGTTTTATAGACTTGGAGATTAATCAAATCAAACTACATAATTCACCTAACAATATACATTTTTGAATATTTATTTATTGTTACATTGGTGATTTGTACCTTGTGATGTCTTTTGGCATTTAGGAAGCTGTCTCTTGATTTTATTCTCTAGTATTGTTGCGATTGGATTAATTCACATTCAGCTCAACTGGATAATCTATCCAAAATAAATCCAAATACTGGTCAAATGACATGATACGATCAAAATCAATCACCACAAGGGTATTTGGTAGTCTGGTTCCTGAAGAATTGCTGTTGGTGCTCAGGCATCTTCACTAGTAGCTTCTCTGACGCGTTGTCCTCTGGCTGGCCTCCTATAAAAATGGACACACGCGAATCTGATTCTTCGTAACCATCAAAAAAGAATAAGACCTAATTTCTTCATGGTTATGGATTTGATTTACAGCAATCAGTACCTTCAGTGTAATACCTACAGATACATGAGGGCACTGTCCCTCTGTGTGCTACTTCATCTTGCCTTTACTAAAACACATCATCCTTCTGGCTAAGCAAAACATTTTATACGTGAGTACTAGAGTCATACTATGATCTGATCTACTGAAACAAAAATTTTGCAGGTAAAGAATGATTTCTAAACTAGAAAAGAAAACATAAAGAAGATGTCATTCCCCTAAATTATGAGGCGGCACTACTACACTTCCCCTGTAACCAAATCAACCGTATATTGTTGCCCTTAAGAGAAAGGAACGTCTCCCTCAGATTAGGGTCATCAAAGAGCTCCAAAGCAGCATAATAGATACGGTCATCAATGCCTTCTATCTCATCCAATGCCCTAATGCAATTAGTTATTGTGAATCTTTCATCACTCTGTGGCATTGTGACAGCCCGCAACCTTGAAGCAGCAACCATCTCTAACATAGCTTCTGCCATAGCATCATTTATTTCTTGATCCCTCCTGCTTTGACCTGAACTAGGGCCTGTCTCTGGCAGACACTTTCTTTTTCTCTCTGCAGTATTCTTGCTCATGTTTTTTGATGGAGAAGCATTTTCTTGTACAAATCTTGATGACACAGTTTTAGGATGTGAATTTCCGCTTTCTGGACATGGAGTTAACCCTACAGAAGTCATTCCAATGGAATTGTTCACCTCTTCATAGTGGCTTGATTGGGCATATTTCCCGTCAGCCCCCGAATCCGCAAAAATAGTGCATAGTTGCTCGTAAATAGGACAGTCCTTGATCTTGGTTGTTTCAGGCTTAGGTTGCACCTGGAAGTGTAAAATGAACAGGAACTTATCAGCAAGAATAATTGTAAAAAGAACAAATTCCAAGAAGGGAAGAAATGTACCTCAATGTCTTCCCACAGATCAAATCCAATGCAACAAGAATCATCCATAGCAAAGTCATTTTGATCAAAAGAAGACTTCAGATTATAGTATCGCGTACGCAGAACATCCAAGTGCTTCCTCAATTGGTTGTTGTTGAAGTTAAGATCTGTCTGTCTGTTGAATTCATTGCGTATGTGGTTCCATGTTTTCTTGTCAAAAATATTGTTTGGCCTGTTACCCAATTGAATCTGCTCTACTACAAGGTCTGCAAAGATCTTATCAAGGGTTGCTGTCCACCTCGTCCTTAATCGTTCTTGCTTGGGTTGATGTTCATTAGCTTCACAATCCATCTGCATTTTCATAATGATGCATTTACATGTCAATCACCAGAACATCGAGGTCTCAAACATCTAAGAAGACTCCAAATTCTGAGATACCAAACTAGTGACAAGTGACAACCCAACCCCAACCCCAATCTGAATCTCAACTCTTTTCAAACAAGACATTTACAAAGTTAGAAACATAAGATTTTGACTTTTACACAAACACGCTAGAGATGATGCCAGATATCCAACTAAAGGATGATAATATGTCACCTCAAATGCCAAGTAGGTTTGAGAACGAGATGACATGTCACCAGGCTGAAATAATAAAGACAGCAGGGTGCTTAAACACTGATGAGTAAAATTGTAAGATTACGAACATACGTCACAATGCTTTTCACAAGATTGGACAACACTTACTGGTATACAACAGCCCAAGTGACAAGTTATGGCCAAGAGGTTAGGCATACCATGGGCTAAGACACTTATGAGATTGGCAGGAAACATGCGTCAAGTGATCAGGGAAGAAACACATTCATAAAACATCAATTCCACACAAATAGTACCTCATCCCCACCATACCTCACACAAGTCTGTTAGACTTACGGCATGACAATATACAAGCTACAAGATGGAGATTCAGGTAAAAACTAGAACAGAGTCAATAGTGCCACATAAGTCTTATTATTTTTTACTATTAGCTTGCAATAAGAATTTGAGAATATTGGATTTAAAATATTACTTAAAAACTCACTATAACAAATACGGTAATACACTTCATGTTCTAAATCAACAAAGAAAAAGGGTATGTGTTATGTAAGCTACATATTTATAAATTTGGATATAGTCAATGTGGCTCTTTATTGCATAATAAATCAATTCCACTAAATGTATTACACCAACAGCAAAAACATAGAACTACAGGCAGACTTATGAACTGAACATTTATCCTAACTAATGTGATGCCTGCTTTATCACAATTTTTCTGAAATATAATGCAAATTTTCTGTGATCGAAAAAATAAAATTGAATATAAAGCAGGAATTAGTGAAAACGACCCTTTGATTATAAAGCAGCAACTAGTGAAACATGGATATCAAACCTTGAATGATGACTTAAATTATTCATAAACTGCATAACTCCGGCCAGATGATTAACAAAGAGATTTCCCTGCCACCGCCTAGGTGATTGATTATGCATCAAGACTGTTGCCTATTTCATGTACCTCTGTTACTGCTTAAAATCAATCACACAAGAAGATTGCCAGAAAATACTCGAACTTTTCAATTGAAATTGTACTAATGAAACTTATTCGTACAATGATTACACAAACTACCGCGAATTAGAACTTGTTTAAAACAAAAATGCACACATCAAGCTTTGTTTGCATGTTAAACCCTAATGGAGTACGATTCTCCAAAAGAGGACGCTTAGTTACCAAGAAGAGCGAATAATATGGAGTATTTATGCTGACGTGATACCTGATCGGAAAATACAAGCAGAAATTCACCGGGATATCGATAACACCGACGCGGAAGGCGAATGGGAGACGGAGCGGCCTCCTCCAAGTTCCGTTTAAACAAAATAAATAGGAGAATTACATCAAGTTTGTCACTTAACTATTCAAACCTCTAATATTTAAAATATTACTTACAAACCTCTTAAAATTTGATCGCGCGTAATAGTTAGATCTCTAAATATATCCTTTAATAAATTATACACAAACTCTCTAAAATTTATAAACATATATTATTTAGACTCATTAAATTTAAAATATTATACTTAAACTAAAAATATTTCAATTAAAGATAAAATATCAAATATTTTAAATTTTATAATTAAAATTCATGTTCTATTGTATCATTTATTAAAATAAAATCAAAAATAAAAATTCAATATACAATTACAATTTTTCTTCTTAAAAAATTGTAATTAATATACAATTATATTGTTTATTAAAATTTAATTTGATCATTTTAACTATATTAAAATACCAAATTAAAGATAAAAAATATTGTGTCAATTATAGTTTGACTCTTTATTTAATTTTTTAGTTCTATTCTAATAGATAGTATAATTATATACTAACTATAATTTTTTTTTAAAACTAGATTTTTATTTGTAATTTTATTTCAATAAATTGCATAATAAAACATGAATTTTGTATGCAAAGTTCATGTTTTATTATGAATGACTTAGATCCCTTATTTGATTTTCTAGTTTTATGTCAACAGCTAGTATAATTGTATACTAATTAAGTTTTTTAAGAAAAAAATTAAAATTAAAATTTTATTTTAATAAATGATACAATAGAACATGAATTTTGGTTGTAAAATTTAAAATATTTTATATTTTATCTTTTATTAAATTCTTTTGTCTAAATATAATATTTTAAGCTTAAATAGTTTAAATATTATATATCTATAAATTTTAGGGAACCTAAGTATAATTTATTAAATGCTACACACCGCTGAAAAATCTTAAGGGTTTAGGTGTAATTCTCTCAAATAAATAACACGTTTTAATAGGGGTTAATTTTGTAATTTGATTTTGGAGACGACGAGTTATTTTATATGATCCAACAATTCAGGTCGAGTTTGTTTTAATTTGTTTAATTTTTGTAATGAATTTAATTTGGTTAACTCATTCTATAAGCAAATCAAATTCAAATAAGGTGCGACACGATTTGAGTATGCTCTGCTTAGAAAGGTTGTCATCTAACAATAATTTTAATTTTATTGTTAAATAATTTTATCCAAAAGTTGAATAATCCTAAATTTGACCACAAATAACTACAGACTCTCAACGTTTCTCTTTTATTCCATTCTTTAATAGATTTTTTAAAATTTGAACTTCTAAGGCTTTATTTTATGATTGATTGTATTGATTTTGTGGAATATATGTTGAGAAACTAATTTTTTAAAGACCACTTATTAAGTTACATGACTTTATTTTTTAAAACTATTATTGAAAAAACGAGCTCGTTTTTCATCTAGAATGATTATAAGATATTACTAAATTGGGCTTAATCGAGAATTTAAAATTAGTGGCTAACTTTAATCATTTACAATTAAGTAGAACAATTGAGATGTGTAACTTGTGTACACACATTACATTAACAAATAGGAGACGTGCCTTGAGTTTCTTAGGATATGATCATTGTGTTGGTAGAAATAAGTTGGGCATTTTTTTTTAATCATGGACAAGTCAAGGAAATATTTTTCTCCAAAAGACAAAAATTTGGTACAACATTGATATTGGCGACAGAGATCAACAAAAGAGAGAAGGTCGGATTTGTTGCTGGATTCGATCAAAGATGGGTGTAGAGTAAGAGTTTGTAGGAAAAAAAAAAAAGATGAGATAGAAAAATGGAAGGTGTGAGAGAGAGTGGTACGGAAAGTAATGTTTCGTTTGGTATGATGAAAAAATGGAAAGATAGAAAGTTAGAAAGATGAAAAGTGTACGGGATAAATCCTGCAATCGATTTGAGACAGCGATCGAATGACTGGTGAACCCTGAAACAACCACAAGGTTAGGAAAAAGGGAGTCAGGCGTCCGCCCGGCTTATCCCCTTCAAAGCTTAAGTCAGCGAGGGTAGGAGAATGAAGCTCAAATCACTGAGTTTTTCTGGGTTTGATTCCGCGTACCTTTGTTCATATTTCGGAAGGGTATTTATATCTGGACTTGGAATGATTGTCCTGACACAAAGATCACCTCAGCATTTAATGCCCATCAGTTGTAACCACGTGTAATGATTGACTTCCACTCGTACCTCCGTGCCATCAATGCTCGGCGTTTAAAACCGGTCCTCGGGACCACGCCGAGTACTTGGATGCCCATGATCGGCGTCAGACCTGTTTTGCAGCAGTCGGTACCTCGAAGGCCATCCCAGATAGCTCTACGTCAGGACTCCTAACCATTAATGCATTCACTCATGGTTGTCAGTTTAGGTCTTCGTAGGTGCAGAGGCTCATTAAATGCCCAGTTTGAGTCACTTATATCGCTATAAATACTGAGTCAAATCACATTGATTACTTATCAGAGGCTGTACTCGGCTTCACGAATAAATGCATCCTCTCGGCTTCTATACTCAGCTCTCTTAATGTCCTCGGCCTTATAACTCGGTTTTCCATCATTTACCTCTGTTCACGTGTCGCCTCGGGAGATGCTGATCAGTCATGAGTCTCTTCAACTGCCCCCCAGCCTCCACTCTTTATGCAGTGAGGGACAGGTGGCGCAAGGAGAGTGGAGGCTTACTGAACACGCCCATTTAATAGAGGAACAGTTACTCGCACGTCTTGAACCGCCTTTTTCAAATCCTCTAATGATGAGTGTCTTCTCGATTCCCGCTTCCCCACTTGCCTATAAATAGGAAAAATCTTGGTCATTTGAGAACTTTGTAAATTTGAGTTTTCTGTAAGCCATTGAGCTCTCGAGCACTACGCTTCCTTTTCTCGAGAACTATTCTGTGAAGAACATCCTGTAAGCACCCTCTGTTCCGTCTTTCCTTCTTCTTCTTCTATTATCTTTCTCATGGCTAGAAGTCGTAGTGGTGAGGTGAGGGATCCCCAACCCCCTAGAGCCCGTAAGCTTAAGAAAACTGTGGTAAATAAGGACAACATAGATGCCTTTAGAGCCAAATACCAGATCTCCGAGCATGTCTTTACCTTCCCCTGCAACCCCACACATCATACCAGGGATCGAGAGTATGTAGAAATGATGCCCTTCTACACCAAGGCTATCATGGAAGGGGGTCTGAGCTTCCCTCTCCCCCCCTTGTGCTCAAGCTGCTAATGCAGCTAAAGCTATTCTCCCTTCAATGTGGGGGTAAACTTTTTTAGGATAGTTATGGGCGTAATTGCTCTAAACGCTCGGCTCGGGGTAGACCTAGGGGTGGATGAAATTTTATTCTGTTATGACCTAAGGCTAGTCTCTGGGGGAAGATACTACCTCAAAGCTAGGGACACCTCAATGTACCTGGTCACTCACATGCCAGACTCAGACAAGGGGTACTTTGATGATCTGGTCATGCTCGGCGAAAGCTGGGAGAAGGGGACAAGGCCCGAGTATGACGGATTGTACTGCCCCAAGGTGCCGAGAGATGAAGGTGTGTCTAGCATTAACTGAAATTTTCTCAGCATTGTCTGACCTCTGTTTCTAACCTTGTCTCCCATTTTTACAGAAGGATATCGACGTGATTCTGCTCAACCCCTCAAATCGCAAGTTAGGTTCGACGACTTGTTGAAGGTTTGGTCGTCCAACCCATCGAACAAGTTTGCCCGAGCAGCTTACGTCCTACTCGGCTATACCCCTTCTTACAGCCGGTTTTCCCATATCCCTCCGCCTTTCGATCCAAGACGTTGGGAGGACCTTTCCTCGTCGAAAAAGGACGCTGAGAGAACCCCTTCAGCAGCGTCACCAACAGACATGTTCAACATCCCTCCTCTCTCTGCAGCCAATATGGAGGAAGTCGCCTCCGGGCGAAGGAACAGGCTCTCGGGACTAGGAGGGTCCCCGAGCACCGGGCCCATCATCCCTCCTCCATCTGCTCCAAGGCAGGAAGTGCCTCCTCCTCCTCGCCGTCAGCATTCGGGGCGCACTCCAGCCCCTTCAGGGAGCCCGCCCCCAAATCCTTCCACTTTCCTCCCCGAAATTCAGGCAAGGAGAAAACGACCTCGGGACCCCGAGGCACCAGAAGAGAGCCGACGCTTAGAGGAGCGCCTGCAGAAACACCACCACGACGCCCCCGGGCCATCCACATCTGCCGATTGGGTCTGCCGAGCTGAGACCCGAAGGGGGCGTCCTGTCTTGGAGACGGATTCCATCATCCAAGACCAAGACGTGGCCTTGGCCGTGGCGGGGACTCTCCAGTTCGTTGCCGACATGAGCGTCCATCTGGGCTAGACTGACAACCGGCTCCTCATGAGTGCTCTCCAGAGCAACTTGGTGGTAAGTGTTTTTCTTTCAACTGTGCCCTATTTCCTCCGGCGTTTGTCTAATTACTTTTTACTGTTCTTTCCAGGCCTGCCAGCAGATGGGGGTCATCATTGACCGTTTCTGGGAATACAAGCAGGCGGCGAGGAACGCTGAGAAGGAGGCCAAGGCCAAAGATGCTTTCGTCAAGAAGGCTGAGGCGGCCGTGGCCGACCAGACCAAGCATCTCACCGAGATGATCCGCCAACGTGATGCCCTGGACGCCGAGATCCAGAACTTGAAAGCGAGCGAGGTTGCGGCTATCAAGAGGGTGGAAGAGTGTGAACTTCAAGTTTCGTTGGCAGAGGGCAAGGTCCAGGAGTCTGAAGGCCTTATCAAGGACCTAACTGCCCGGGTTGATGCCTTGATGGCCAAGAAAGCAGAAGAGGACCAAAGGCTGCCAAGCGAGTGCCACCAAGTGTGGTTGGAGACTCAGGATCAAATGGTCCCCACTTTCGAAGAAGTCAAGGAGAAGACTTTTTGGGATGGTTGGGTAGCTGCCCTGCATGCCGCCATGGTGGACCCGGGAGACGAACTTTTCAAGAAATATGTCCCCGTTGTATAAGACGCCGTGGTCCCCCTGGAGGTGCATCCGATTACCTAGGAAGCTAACACCGCCATTACTATGAGTGATGGTTCGGATAGCCTTTCCTCGATTATCGCCGGCCAAGATTCTGACCACCCTTCCTCGCCAACTGAAGACCTTACGACTCACGAGGCGAGATGAATCTCGGCGAGAAGCCTCCTGCCAGTGTTTCCTTTTTTCTTTTTCTTTTATATGTATGCTTCTGGGGACGCAAAGCCCCTATTTTGACTTTTAAATGAAATTCAGTCATTCCCCTAGTTCTTTGCAACAATACAATTCACCTCCACGCCGTCATTTCTTCTTTGCATGTGTTCTTTCGTTTTTTCTCTTATAACTGTTCAAGAAACAAACCATAGATGTCCAAGTACTTGAGGCAACAGAGCCGATATACGGACCCGCTAATAAGTGAAATAACCAAGCCCGCAAGGCTTCACGTACCCATCGGGGCCGAGATATGGGCCTATTTGTTTTGATGCGAGTCAAGTGTAGGGGATGTAACCCATCAGCTTTGCATTCGCACCGAGGATGGAAGGCGAGCAAACCTTCTAACTGCTGATCTTCATCACGCTGTCACCAACCTTGCCCCATGTCTTTCGAAAGCGTCTCTGTTCTGACGGAGTTCCCCCGAGAGGTCGTTTCTAGTTGCACGGTGTAGTACCCCCTTCTGAAGGGTCATTTTCCATTCAGGAGTCATGCTCCCGTTACCTAGTTGCATACCGGGGTCGTTAGTCTCGTGCTGGTTTTGAGAGCATGTCTCCAAGTACGGAGTCTTACACCCCTCGGGACCGTGCTCCTAGCGACCGAGAGCTCGTCTCGTGCTGATTTTGAGAGCGTGGCTCTAAGTACGGAGTCTTACACCCCTTGGGACCGTGCCCCTAGCGACCGAGAGCTCGTCTCGTGCTGATTTTGAGAGCGTGACTCCAAGTACGGAGTCTTACACCTTTCGGGACCGTGCCCCTAGCGACCGAGAGCTCGTCTCGTGCTGATTTTGAGAGCGTGGCTCCAAGTACGGAGTCTTACACCCATTGGGACCGTGCCCCTAGCTACCGAGAGCTCGTCTCGTGCTGATTTTGAGAGCGTGGCTCCAAGTACGGAATCTTACACCCCTCGGAACCCTGTCCCTAGCGACCGAGAGCTTGTCTCGTGCTGATTCTGAGAGCGTGACGTGCGTCTAGCAGGAAATAGAGAATTGAATGTCTTAAGAAAAGTATTTTTTCAGATTAGATACATTCCAAGGTCGGATTACATCATTCCCACCCATATCCTACAGCCTATAAGCGTCGGTGCCCCCCACAGTGGTTACTTTGTAAGGGCTTTCCCAGTTGGGCCAGAGTTTTCCTTCGGCGGATTCTCGAGCAGTGCCTACTGCCATCCTTAGCACCAGGTCACCAACCTTGAAATCCCTTGCTCGGACCTTCCTTTGATGTTGTCTGGATAGTTCGCCCTGGTACTTGGCCAACTTGATGGACGTCATTTCTCTCTTCTCTTCAGCTAGGTCGAGGTCTTTTGCAAGCATCTGGTCATTATTTTCCAACTCAAACGCCTGGCTCCGAATCGTCGAGAGCCCCACTTCCAGTGGGCTGATAGCCTCGACCCCATATATTAAGGCGAATGGCGTTTCGCTTGTTGAAGTTCTCGGGGTAGTTCTGTAAGCCTACAGTATGTTAAGTAACTCTTCGGTCCACTTCCCTTTCGCTTTTTCGAGCCTTTTCTTAATTCCGGCCAGCACGGCCTTGTTTGATACCTCCGCTTGCCCGTTACTCTGGCGGTAGGCTGGGGTAGAGTAATAATTGCGTATCCCAAACCCGGAGCAGAATTTCCTGAAATGACCGCTATTGAACTGCGTGCCATTGTCCGAGACGATCGCCCTGGAGATTCTGAAACGAGTGATTATATTTTGTCATACAAATTTCTTCGTTTCTGTATCCCTGATACGGCTGAGGGGTTCGGCTTCGATCCACTTTGTGAAATAATCTGTCGCCACCAATAGGAATTTCTTGCCTAAGGGTGCCCTTGGCAGCGGGCCTACGATATCTATTCCCCATTGAGAGAATGGCCATGGGCTAGTCAACAAATTCAAATCTCTGGCCGGCTGTCTGATGATGGGAGCGAACTTCTGACACTTCTCGCATTTTTGAACGTACCTTTTCGCGTCTCTCTACATGTAAGACCACCAATACCCTTGCATCATTGCTCGATGGGCAAGGGATCTGCCTCTCGTGTGGCTTCCGCATACGCCCTCATGAATCTAGTAGAGCAAGGGTTCCACTTTGTCCTCGGGGACGCAAAGCAAATGGGGCCCCGAGAAGGATTTCCTATACAGTTTATGATTGGCAGATATCCAAAACCTGGGAGCCTTAAGCCTGATCTTCCTCGCTTCCTTGGCACACTCGGGGAGTGCGTCGTTCATTAGATATGCAACAATAGGCTCCATCCAGCCCGAGGGAGTTGGAAGCGCCTCTACTGGCACGACCTCACCTCCTGCTTCTATGCTCGGTCTTTCCCGATTTTCAACAATAATACGCCGGGTTATCTTGGAGGCCAAAGCCGAGGCCAGTGATGCTAAGGCGTCCGCATGGGTATTCTGATCTCTGAGATGGGTATTCTGATCTCTGAAAATCTAGAAAACTTCTACCTTCTCCAATTTCTCTATCTTGGATTTCGCCTTCTGACAGTAAGCTTTCATCCAATCATCTCGTACCTCAAAATCACCATTAATCTGGTTCACTACCAGCTGGGAGTCGCATAAGACATGCAGGTGCTGCACTCCGATCGAGTAGGAGACATCAAGTCCTACCAACAGCGCTTTGTGCTCGGCTTCATTATTGGACGCTTTGAATCCCAATCTGATGGCTCACTCTATTGTAAATCCTTCCGAATTAGGTAGTACAACCCCTACTCCTGCCCCCCTTGCGTTCGTGGAACCATCGACGTGAAGGCTCCAGACTCCGAAAGTATCGACCTCCGGTGGGGACTCGGGCGTAGAGAACTCAACAACGAAGTCCGCGAGGACCTGTCCCTTAATTGAAGTACGAGGTTTGTACCTTATGTCGAATTCCCCGAGCTCTACAGCCCATTTGGCAATTCTTCCTGACAAATCGGCTCTTTGAAGAATGGGCCTGAGCGGCTGATCAGTCAACACTTCTATGGTGTGTGCTTGAAAATAATGTCTGAGCTTCCTCGCCGAGATGACTAAGGCCAAGACTAACTTCTCCATTGACAAATATCTTGTCTCAGTATAGAGGAAAGACTTGCTCACGAAGTAGATGGGCCTTTGTGCCCCCTCGCACTCCCTTACCAGAGCCCGGCTGACAGCCTTTTCTGAAACGGACAAGTACAGGTAGAGAGTCTCCCCTGCCTCTGGTACAGACAAAGTCGGGGGACGCCTCAGGTATTCCTTGATTCTCTCGAGTTCCAGGTCACAGTCCTTGTCCCAAACGCCCTTGGCTGCCCCCTAAGCTTGGCAAAAAATGATTGGCACCTATCGAAAGACTTAGAAATAAATCGGTTAAGGGCGGCAAGCATGCCAGTCAACTTTTGGACGTCTTTCATAGTCCTTGGCGCCTGAATGTATTGCACCGCATGAATCTGCTAGGGGTTGGCTTCTATGCCTCTGTGCATCACCAAGTATCCCAAAAACTTTCCAAAACTCACCCTGAAGGCACATTTCGAGGCATTCAGCTTTAGACCGTAGCGCCGGAGTATGGAGAACGTGGTGCCGAGGTCACCTATATGATCGTCTCCTTCCTTACTCTTAACCAACATATCATCAATGTATACCTCCATGGTCACACCGAGTAAGGGTTTGAATATCTTGTTCATCAGGCGCTGGTAAGTGGCCCCTATATTCTTCAACCCAAACGGCATCACCGTGTAGCAATAGATACCCCGAGGTGTGATGAAAGCTATTTTTTCCTGGTTCGTCTCCTCCAACGGAATTTGGTGATAACCTGTCCGGGCGTCCATAAAGGTGATGCGTTTGTGGCCCGCAGTTGCATCCACTAACTGGTTAACTTTAGGGAGTGGGTACCCATCCTTAGGGCACGCTTTATTCAGATCCGTGAAGTCCACACAAATTCGTCATTTCCCTTCCTTCTTCTTGGCGCATACCGTGTTGGACAGCCACTCGGGGAATTGGACTTCTCGAATGGACCCCGCGCTCAGCAATTTGTCCACCTCTTCGTCCACGGCCTTCGTGTGATGCGGAGCCGTTCTGTGCGCTTTTTGTTTCACCGGCTTGAAGCTCAGATCCACATGGAGGCGATGGGTCATCACACCGGCACTGATCCCCGTCATGTCAGCCTGGGTCCAGGCGAAGATGTCGGCGTTTTAGCGTAGAAAAGATGACATTTCTGCCCGTTCACTGCTGTCTATGGAAGATCCCACCAGAAAGTACTTTGATTCATCGTCGAGTTTCAGGAGGACTTTGATCAGTGGTTCAATGGAACGGTGGACTGGGTCCACCGCCGGGTCATCTATGCCAAGCCGACCGAACTATGATTGCTATTTAGCAACCACCTCTTCGGGGTTGCGATCTACTGGCTGAGCCCCGAGCCCCGTCCTCATGGCTGTGCAAAAACAGTTTTTCGCCACCAATTGGTCCCCCCGGATCTCCATAACGCCGTCCGGGGTGGGGAACTTCACTTTCTGATGATAGCTGGAATGGACCGCCCTCATCGCGTGCAACCAGGTCCTCCCCATTATGGCATTGTACGGGGAGTCGGAGTCAATTACCAAGAATTCAACCGAAATCGAAACAATCGCCGTCTGTACCATCAATGTAATTTTGCCGAGTGGGAGGGCGCTGGACCCATTAAAACCAACAAGGGGCGTCTAGACAGGCTTTAAGTCTGCTTGGGTCAAGCCCATTTTTCGGAAGAGGTCTTCGTACATCACCTCGGACGAACTCCCCGAATCTATCAATATCCTCCTTACATCAAACTTACCAACTCGCAATGTGATCACCAGTGCATCATCGTGCGGGTGAGCCACGCCAGCTAAGTCGGTCTCAGAGAAGCTGATGACCTCGTGTTGGCGGGGTTTCTTGGCAGACGACTCATCCCCTTCACCCTCTCCAACTTTTAGCGCCTGCGAGACTCGTTTTCGCTCCGCTCGGAGGACGTTATACGATGGTCTTTCGGCCGTGCAGACGTGTATAACATCAATTACAGGGACGACCTCTCGGGGGGACTCCATCTTCTCTTCTGTAATCCTCCGGCGAGGCCTCTGGTCAATGAACTCCCCAAGATGGCCTTCTCGAACCAATTGCTCGAGGAATGATTTGTATGTCCTGCAATCCTCAGTCATGTGGCCCACATCTTTATGATAGGAACAACGGGCCGTTTGGGCCCTAGTGGAGGGATCCCCCAGCATCTTTGGGGGCCATCTAAAATACGGTATGTCCTGTATCTTTCTCAACATCTTATAAATAGACTCTTTAAAAACCGTGTGGACACCCTTGAAGGTCGGTCGGTTCGGAGGTTCTGTAGGCGAGCCCCTCCTCGCGGCCGTTCCCCATCCCTCTTCCTCAACATCGACCCGTGGTCTGTCCCTCTCCTGCTCTCGGGGTCGGCGGTTTCTTCCTCAACTCGTGCATATTTGTCTATCCGCGCCATCAAGTCCTTCATGTCCCCTGGAACCTTCTTGGTCAGGGACCTATAGAGGCCGGTATCTCGGGACAATCCCAGTCGGAAGGATGCTGCGGCCATCGCCTCTGAACATGCATCGACCTCATTAACTTCCTCCCAGTACCTTATTACGTACTACCGAAGAGATTCTTCGCTTTTGTGCCTAAGTGTCAGCAAGGCACCGACGTCTTTCGGCTTCCTGGCGCTGGTAATAAATCGTGCCTTGAAGAGCTCCACCATCTGCTTCCAGGATCTGATGTTCTCGGGGGCTAGGCCCTCATACCACTTCATGGTGGTGTCTCCCAGACTCATGGGGAAGACCCGGCACAGCACCCTCTGATCGGTATCATAAAGTGACATTAGTTGTCAATAGTGTCGAATATGGCCCTCAGGGTCAGTTCTCCCATCATATACCTTGAACCGGGGAACCGCAAATTTTTTCGGCATCTTGATTTCCCTTATAGACCTGACAAAGGGGGAAGAGATTTGATCTTCGTCATCTCCTATAGACTGTGGTTCCCGGTGTTTGTTATCGGAGTGCTTCTGGGAGTACCTTGCCCCCCTCGGTCCTCTGACGTTAGACTCTGCCTGGGATTTCGTCGACATGTCATTCCGAGGAATTTCGCAGCAGAGGTCCCTCGCCGAGAGGCCAATCCTGGGATGATCAGTCCCAGACTCTCCAGCGGGGGCGTGCTTTTTCCAGCTTTGTGGGCTCTGTCTTCTGGCTGGACGCTCACATTGGTTCCTCTCGGGGGCTTCCTGTCCCACTCTCTTGGGTTCTCCACGACCAGGACTCGAGCTCCCTAATGCGTTTCTCCATAAGTCTTTCCATCATCTCTACGATGTTACGTGCTGAGGGGACTTGCCCCCCTGGGTCTTGATTCACAGGAAAAGTCCGTTGTGAGGAACGCTCTTCTCCTGTGGATTGACCCATTGGGACAAATTCCGCGACCGCCGGGAGGTGGGCGGCCCCCACATTTCTCATGCGTGAACCCCCTACTCCGTCACCCTGGGATCGTGTGTTCACCATGGTGCGACCGCTACAAGAGAAAGGTTTTCTGTTCCCACAGACGGCGCCAAATTGCACGGGATAAATCTTGCAATCGATTTGAGCCAACGGTCGGATAACTGGTGAACCCTGAAACAATCACAAGGTTAGGAAAAGGGAGTCAGGCGTCTGCCCGGCTTATCCCCTCCGAAGCTTAAGTCAGCAAGGGTAGGAGGATGAAGCTTAATTCACTAAGTTTTTTGGGTTTGATTTGCGTACCTTTGTTCATATTTATGAAGGGTATTTATACCTGGGCTTGGAATGATTGTCCTGACACAAAGATCACCTCAGCATTTAATGCTCATCAGTTGTAACCACGTGCAATGATTGACTTCCACTCGTACTACCGTGTCATCAATGCTTGGCGTTTAAAACCGGTCCTCGGGACCACGCCGAGTACTTGGATGCCCAGGAATGGCGTCTGACCTGTTTTACAGTAGTCAGCGCCTCGAAGGCTGTCCCATATAGCTCTGCGCCTGGACTCCTAGTCATTAATGCATTCAATTATGATTGTCAGTTTAGGCTTTCGTAGGTGCAGAGGCTCATTAAATGCCCAATTTGAGTCACTTACATCGCCATAAATGCTGGGTCAAATCATATTGATTGCTTGTCAGAGGTTGTACTCGGCTTTATGAAAAATGCCCTCTCTCGGCTTCTCTACTCGGCTCTCTTAATGTCCTCGGCCTCATAACTCGGTTTTCCATCATCTACATCTGTCCACGTATCGCCTCGGGGGCTGCTGATCAGTCATGAGTCCCTTCAATAGATATTTAAAATAATTTTATATATAACACTGTAACAAAACCACATGAGAATCTATTAAGTGTTGCATCTGAAGTCATGTTTTTATCCTACCTAAATGAAAAAAAAATTTAAAAATGCCTTTGGCCATCAGTCTTATAATGGCTCTGACTAGTCTAATCAAAGGGGAGAAAGACCATTCATATTATGGTACTTATTTTTGGAACTGTGCAGAAAGGTTTGAAGGAAACTAATAGACCTTTTGGTAATGCTTTCGAAAGTATTTTTACGTTTTGGGCTATTTTAAGGCCTTTTTAAAATGTTTTCTTTTGATTTAGCATTGTCGTATATTACTATATTTAAGGGGGTGCAAGAATTCAAAAATCCAACTGTCTCTGTTAGA
>CM042193.1:1578194-1669612 GCA_023539305.1 Ilex asprella
CTTCATTTTTCTCATTTTGATTTCTAGTTTTTTAATTTTTGTTGGAGGCGGGGTGGGGCTGATGGTTCGGGGATGTTTCACCGTATTTATTGGTGGGGTAGGGCGCGACAGTGTGGTATGTTGGAGGGGGAGAGGAGGCAATGGCTGACACTGGTTATGTAGATTTGTAGTTGTTTCTTGGTTTTTGTTGGGGTGGATTATATGAGTTAACACGGTTTGTTTGAGGCAACATGGTGGCGTGGGTGGGGAAGCTAGTGGTTGGAGGGTTAACCATTTTTATTGGTGGAGTAGAGACAAGGGGGTGGAAAGGGATGCTGGTGATGGTGGATAGTGGTAGTGGTGGTTTTTCTTAGTTTTGGTAGGGTCACTTGTAGAAATTACGATGATGATTTCTTGGTGTGACTTTTTAGGATTTAATTTTTTTGAGCTCATGGAGTCGGATGACCTTGCCGATGCAATGCATAGGAAATTCATAGGAAACAAAACGTGTCATTAGATGTATATGACTAGGAGTTGGATTGTCCAATGAGTAATTATAGTCAATTATAAGTCGAATATTTTGTGATTCTTGTAATTAATATGTAGGTTCCATGTGTGTTTCAGCCACTTACCAAACATTAGATTGAATATGGTCCCTTTGAATCTCATGTACAAATCTTTAAAGTTGGGTTTGAAAGGATTTCTTAAAAGCAATTCAGAGAGACATAATAGACGCTTATGTTTTATATAGTACGATGAAAAAAATGTAAGAATAAAAAATTTGATACATCTTAAATATTATGTTTGGTAAGGAAAAAAAATGAGAAGGATGGACAATGTACGTTATTTACCATAGTATCTATTAAAATATATGTATATCTTATTCATCGATTATATGTTATATACACATTAATTCATACATAAATACAATGCTAAAAATATGTATTTATATTTTTTTCACTTTTTTATTCATATCAATCACAAAAAAAATCAATTATTTTTACTCTTCATCTCCCATATCAAATGATAAAAAAAGAACAAAGGGTTCTTCCTATTTCTATCACAAATAATTCTCTTTTTTTATTATTTCTATTCACCTTACCTAACACACCATAAAGACGTTGAGTATAAGTAATTGAAATATTTTATGATTTTTTTTATTTTAAAAAAAAAGTAATAATCACATGAAAGACATTATTTTCATTACAAATTTAATTGAATTAGATGCACAAGCATACATTGGAAATAATTAAATTTAGTCGAATATCTTTAGCATTTATTTCTTTCTCTTTTCCCCCACCCCGCCGCTCTCCCACTAACAGATGATTAGTCACAATAACAATCAGAGTCACTCCGGGGCACGCCGGTAGCCGGTTACACCATCTGTCTCACTTTACCAACAAAGCAATCAAATATGAACGACACTTACAAAGTACTCTACATTACACCGTCGCTGTCAAGATTGGTTACTTCGCCCACAACTCGCCCCAAGCGGCGAGTCCTAAGCTCGAGGCCAAAAATACCAAAGAAAATATTTAATATAAAATTAATTCTAGATGATTATTATTAAAGTAATCTTATGTATCTTAAATCTGTAACTCATATATATATCTCAAATGAAAGAAATTATTGGATCAATGAGTCTCATTTAAAAGTGTGCTTACCAAAGAGGTCTATTCCTACCAAAAGTGTGCTTACCAAATTAGTGGAAGACCCCTTCCTCACGTCACCGCCTCACCGTTTTGGTGAGTCTATATAATGTAAGCTCTTTTCCACATGGAGGGGCATGATGTTGATCACCCCTTTTAGACCTCTACGTCTCTGAATCCCATACACACACATTACGCCTCCGAATCTCATACACCCACTGCTCTCTCTTTCTCTCTCCCTCTAAGCATTGTAAACTCTCCGGAGTACCTTGATATATTAATAAAGATTGTCGGTCACTGCTGTCATTCAAAAAAATGAACGTAGGTCACTCGGACCGAACCACTATAAATTTTGGTGTTGACTCTATATTTACCATTGATTGTCATTAATTGTCTATTTACTGTTTTTTAATTATACATTATCATTCTCTTGACTGTTGATCTTGCACGAAAGCGATTTTGTTCATCATCAAAATCCACTTATTCAACGATTCCCCTTCATTTGTAATGTAAATTTTGATTATAAATTTATGATACATATTATTTCTCTTATTATTATTTGATTGAAAATTAACAATTTTTTTTAATAACAACCCATCTATATAATATAATAATTACTTAAAAATAATATGTGCTTAACAGAAAAAAAATAATCAAAAGGGTTAAAATATTAAACTACATGGTTGATTACTGAATTTTGTCAAAAAATTAATGAGACTAGTTGATTCATATTAATTTGATAAGTTTTTTGATAATTTTTTGAAAAATTTATCTTCAAGTACACCCCCTATATTTTTTAATTTTTCACTAACACTTTTTATCATATTAAAAGTCTTAACTACAATATAATTTTACTAAATTGCTTATGATATATTTAGAAAAAAAAATTTATCTACACCTCTTTAGATAGACACATCTTAAATGAGACCCCTCTATTTTATGATTTTTTTTACATATTAAAATTCGATCCAATTAAAATTCGTTTTTAATTGACTAGAATCAAATTTTAATTAATTCACATTGAATTTTAATCAACTTGAATTTTGATAAGTAAAAAAATATAAATTTTAATCGACTTAATTTTTAATACGTAAAAAATGAATTTTAATCAACTTGACTCAAATTTTATATAGTTAAAAAAATATAAATTTCAATCAACTTCAATCAAATTTTAATCCACGTTAACGACTCACGTTAAACTTAGATCAACTCGATTTTTAATACGTAAAAAATGAAATTTTAATAAAATTAATATGTTAAAAAAAATTTTAATTAGCTTAAATTGAATTATAATCAGCTCAAATTTTAATATGTAAAAAATTAAATTTTAATTTACTCGAATTTTAATATGTAAAAAAGTAAATTTTAATTGACTTGAATTTTATATAAAAAGTTTGTTTAGGGTATATGTAAAAGAAATTTTGGTATTTTAGATAATTTTTTTTTGTTAGAAATTGTGGTTTAACGGTCAGAGGTGTCAATGTCGGTGATGTTTAAAACTTTAAATATAAACCAAAAATGGTTTTGGTGATGTTTTGGAGAATAAAGAGGGTGTTGTAGAAAATATGGTAAAATAGAAGAGGTATGGCTATTTTTTTTTTTTGATAAACTTAAAAACACTCATAACTACCACATACAAAATATATATAAATAAATTTATTTTATTTATTTGGTAGCTTTTAATTGGATGTGCAAATAACATGACGATCGTCCATGGAATTACCGAATATTTATCCTACGATCAATGTTATGAGATCTAAAATGCGGATTTAATTTAGTGTATGTATTGTATTAGTTGTAAATTTTGATATTATTTAGAGTCCAGCTTTAATGCAATGGGTGTATTTAATTAAATTTCAAATTATTTTTAAACGGATTAAATTAAATTTAATTATCATTTTCCTTTACACAAATATCCCGGTTAACAAACGTGGCATTCTCGTCATTCCATCCAAAGTTCCAAACGCATAAACGTCAAGAAAACAGCTTCCATTAGTCGGTGCTCTGTGCTGTCAGTGAAGACCATTTCTCACCGAAGCACAGCTTCTATCAAGAGCCAATACCAACGACAGAAGAGTATCTCTTACGCACATTGTCCTCTAACCTTTCAAAAAAGTACTAAAGTGTTTGTATAGAAACCCTAAGATTTTACCTCAAAGCAGAACTACAGATTCTGCTTCTTTATCAACACTGCTTAATTGAAAGTTTTGGTTGATTAACTGTTCTATTGAGTTGGATCTGAGCTTTTACTGAGAAGTTGTTTTGCCTTGTTTCTGAAATGGAGGAGCGTAAGAGGTCGAAGGAGTGGTGTGGATGGATACTTGTAGCGATAGTTGCTGCAACTGTCGCAGTTTCGATTTTCTTACTTGTTAAGAAGAAAGGTCACCATTCCGACTCCGGTGCCGCTCCTGTTCCGGGTCCTCCCGGTCCCATCACCCAGAAATACGCCGATGCTCTCAAACTCGCAATGCAGTTCTTCGACGTTCAGAAATGTATGTTTCTTCCGTATTTTGTATCCAATATTGTGTTCCTGAGTAAGATCTACAATGTTTTATATGTTTGCTTCTTAGATCTACAAGTCATTAGGAGCTTTGTGTGTTTCCTGAACTTAATTTAGTTTTTATTTGGTTTCATCAGTTTAATCTGTTAATATTATGGAGTACTAATTGCAATTTACGCTTAATTTCTCACTTACTTACTCCATACACTTCTAATTTACTACCAATATCTTATTCTGAACTACTTGTGCGTTTACTTATTTAGTGCTAAGTGTAAATTCGTTATTCGATATGATTTTAGAGTTTGAGATCTTGATCAGAAGGTAACTTGTGTCATGATAGTTATGGAACATCAACAATATACTCGGTCATTTCTATCTTCTATCAGGTTATTTAAAATTTCAAGCATATGTGTTTTATATAACCCAATCAATGGGATATTTTGAGTTGAAACAAGTGGAATTAGTGGTGATCATCTCCGTCAATTTGGGACTTTACTACTTGGTTTTTTTTTTCTGTTGTTTTCAAATAATCTTTGTGGGCTTTTGACCGTGTACTTTCAAATGTTGCAGCTGGTAAGTTGGTAAATAATGAGATACCTTGGAGAGGGGATTCAGCTATTAAGGATGGAAGCGAAGCAAACCTGGATCTCTCGAAAGGAATGTATGATGCTGGGGACCATATGAAGTTTGGGTTTCCAATGGCTTTTACTGCCACAGTGCTGTCATGGGCTATTCTTGAATATGGGGACCAAATGAAGGTGGTGAATCAGTTGGAACCTGCTCAAGACTCGCTCAAGTGGATCACTGACTACCTTATCAATGCTCATCCTTCGGACAATGTGCTGTATATTCAGGTTACTCTAATCTTCAACACCAGTTGATTGTTTTGTCTATTTTTTAGTATTGCTTTGTGTTTGTTCCCTGTGCTCGTCTTTCTGAAAAAAGTGCCAATAGTCTTGAAAAAATTTCAAACAAGTACATTTTTATTTTATTAGCGTTTTGGGGGCAAAATTAAGAACTTCTGACAGGGTTTTAATATTTGTAGATCTTTATAATGTTATTATACTCTGCCCTATATATATTACAATATATACAGCTCATTTGAAGCTTCTGGCAACCTCTTCAGGGTCAGGCTTGCATGAGGTTCAAGTATTTTAATTTTATTATGCTTAATTTAGGTTAAAAGCATATGAAGAGTTTGTTAAATAGTGGACATATAACATGGATGGTCTTTCTCTTGGAAGTTATATAGCAATTTTCTAGTTCTGGTATGAAGATTTTACACCTGAGAATTGTATATCCAGATCTCTCTAGTCTACCCCCCATTTGAAAATTTTTAGGTAGCTAAATAGGTAAATAAAATTGTTGCAATTGATGGTAATTGAAAGGCCTTTAAAATGTCTCTTTTCACAATTCCAATTTCTGGGCAGGTAGGTGACCCTGAAATAGACCATAAGTGTTGGGAGAGGCCTGAAGATATGACTGAGGAAAGGCCTCTCACACAGGTGAACACTTCCAGCCCAGGAACTGAGGTTGCAGCAGAAACTGCTGCAGCTATGGCATCAGCATCCCTGGTGTTTAAATCTACCGACCCTGCATATTCAAGCTTGCTTCTTAAGCATGCTAAACAATTGTTTACTTTTGCTGACAAATATCGAGAATCATACAGTATCAGCATTCCCGAGGTCCAGAATTATTACAATTCTACAGGTTATGGTGATGACCTCTTGTGGGCAGCTAGTTGGCTCTATTATGCATCAGGGGATCAATCGTATCTTGATTATGTGACTGGGCAAAATGGAAAAGCATTTGCTAACTGGGGAAGTCCAACTTGGTTCAGTTGGGATAACAAGCTAGCCGGAACTCAGGTATGAAATACTTCCCTGCAATTTGGATTTGAGCACTATTCTAATAATACTTGGTGTTAGTCCATGAGCTCATTTTCTTCCAATTTTTCATTCAGCTACCTTTTATTAGATAATATATTGTCTTTTGTTTTCAATCATGGGGCTACAAGCAAATTTCAATCTGTGAGCCCTTGAATTTATGTCATGAATCTTCCCTCAACAATTGATGCTGGAAGCTGTCATTATTACTAGGCATATGGTGGATTTAAGTTTTAAAGATAAGTTGATTAGAAAGAACATAATGCTCGTTTGTATTAGTAAAGCCTCTACTCTCATTTTGAATATAATAATCCTCATGAGCAAATGAGAAGAGATGTTGTGCTCTCCTCTGTATTTATATCACACAAGTTCTTAATCATATGTTTAAATTAAACCTGTGCTTTTCAATTTCTCTTTTAAGAGTGAAAGTTGGTCTACTGGCTTGCTTTCCATCTTAATGATCCGAAAGTATAATTGCCAACAGGTTAATTTCTCTTACCTTGAGGTTTTTGATCAATAGAGTGGCTTATATTTGAGACCATAACTTTCAGTTTTTTAATTTACTTCATGACCATGCAAGTGAACTCTACTTCTGAACTTGGTTAATCAGTATGTTTGTTCGGCGCAGGTTTTGTTGTCCAGAGTAACCTTCTTTGGTTCAAAAGACACCTCAAACTCAAATAGCCTCCAGAATTACAGGAAAACAGCTGTGGCTGTTATGTGTGGCCTCCTACCAAAATCCCCGACAGCCACAACCAGCAGAACTGCTAGTAATCTTTCCTTCAGACTCTTCTTACTTGGATGCTTATGCTTTATATGCATTCCTTTTCTGTTCCTTCCTGTCTCTATAATCCTTGTCAGTTTGAGTAATGTAATTTCCCGTTGCATATTTATCTCTTTGCTAGTGCATTCAGACATGCACTATGCTGCACAGTATTGTTACTCCTACCGGAGTTGTGGACCTATCATGAGATGTTACCACCGAAAGTCATATGATAGGCTCCCACATTCTTTGACTTTATCATCATAGTATGCCAGGGCTTAGGTCTCGGTGATGGTCCTGCCTATGCCATCATTGAAACTCACTTGCACTCTATATGATGTCTACCCGTTATGTTTTGATTTCACGAATGAAAATGTTCTAGTGTGTGTAATAGTCTCCTTTTTAAGTCCTACCTTATATCGGCCAACTTTATCCTCAATTGATGAAACTTGTCATCCATTGCTATCATGCATTTAATAGAATGACAGAAAAAAACCTTATTCTGAATTAAGAAGCCTTGAAATTTTTTGAAATGTCTCAATTGATACCATTGGCTAATTTAGTCAACCTGAATATCTGATATGGTATCTAATAAGTCTCAACACACAAGTGGACCATCAAAACTCAATTGCAATCTCCTTAAACTTTGCATTATCCCATGACATCGACAATAGTTAAAGAATTATATACAACGAAGCTTTAACCTTGCGAGAGGTATGAACATTGAGATACCAGTTATACTTGAGTGTCTAACATGCCTAGACTAAATTGATTAACTTTCCTTGGTATATTCTCATAGTACAGCGAAACTTTAACCTTGCGAGAGGTATGAACATGGAGATACCAGTTATATTTGAGTGTCTAACATGCCTAGAGGCCCTAGACTAAATTGATTAACTTTCCTTGGTATATATTCATAGTTTGACTGACTAAACTCTTATTCTAGGAGCCGTTGTGTATGCCTTAGCATCAATCTTATTGGTAAAAAATTAAATGAAGGTACAAATTTAGCATTTCCATTGCTCACCTTCAGTCTGTTACCACAGGTGGTCTGATATGGGTCAGTGATTGGAATACTTTGCAGCATCCTGTGGCTTCCGCATTTTTAGCTGTTCTTTACAGTGATTACATGCTTACATCACAGACTGCCAAACTATCATGCAATGGACATTTGTATAGACCATCAGATCTCCGGAATTTTGCCATGTCACAGGTACTTCTATCTTTATCAGAAGTGCAGATCATGGGCACCCCAATCAAAGAACCATCCAGATATACAATTTGCTTACCTAACCTTAGTACTGTCTTTAATTCTTTTCTCCACTTCTTTTTCAGGCTGATTATGTTTTGGGTAACAATCCTCTGAAGATGAGTTATCTTGTGGGTTATGGGAATAACTACCCAAAATACGTGCATCATAGAGGAGCGTCGATTCCAGCTGATGCAACGACAGGCTGCAGTGATGGTTTTATGTGGCTTAACTCAACTAAACCTAATCCCAATGTCGCGGTTGGAGCACTAGTCGGCGGACCATTTCTAAATGAAACATATATTGATTCGCGGAACAATACAATGCAAGCTGAACCAACCACATACACCAATGCGCTCATTGTTGGACTTCTCTCTGGTTTGGTTACCACCTCATCAGTGGTTCAATCTTTCACCTAAGCAGTCTCGGTATGTAATTGATTGCATATTTTCATTTTTCTTTTCTTCCGTACATGATTGCATATTTTCTGTAACATATGAGTTGGATGTGGAATTTTTATATCTGAGTTCAAAGTTTCTTGTCTAAATAGTTTGCTTTACAAGAATGAATCACCCAGTTGTACCACCGTTCTGTATATGACCATTTGTTAGTCAATCAAAATTTGAACATAATTATAGTAAAACATTTCCAAAGAGTAAAAAAAGATGGTTACATAAAAATCGAAACAACCCAAGTATGACTACACACTGTCTCTCTCAAATTGCTTTAAAAGACAATTACATACAACAAATAAACACCGACACAAGACACTAGCAATAAACCCTGTTTTATCCAGATTAGCTTCTAAATGTAAAATCAGGTCAAAAATTGAAAAGGAAGACAATTCAAACAAAGATCCAATCCACAGTGTACTAAAAGAGCTGTGGTGCTATAATTCCTCCATGGTTGCATCCCTTAGAAATTGATTTGGCTGTAATGTACAAATGTTAATGGTCCGAATTGAAAAATGATTTGGCTGTAATGTACAAATGTCAATGGTCCGAATTGAGGTATTTATTGGGACGGGTCAACGAGCAATCTCTGACTTTGTTGTATGATCTAATTGTTGCTCCATTTCCCAACTCAGTTTAGGTTCAACAACTGAGTGCTTAGGAACATATTCCTACATTACGAATAAATAAAAATGGTTGCTTAGATGACTAAACTGCATAGTCAAGTGATTGTGTATATATATATACATACATGTAGGTATGTAATTATGTACCTCAAGCTTGGACATGAGTTCTTGAGCAGTTGGGGCAGAAACAATGATATGCCGGGCAGAGGGTGCAATGAAACCTTCATCAACAGCTTTGTCTATGAAAGACAACAGTGAGTTGTAGTAACCATCTACGTTCAACAAACCCACCTGTATTTATTATAAGGGGATTAGGGATATGCACTTTCAGAAACATATGCTTGTCCATGGAAAAAATGGGGACTACAATATATGTTTGCATTTCTTGTGGGTGTTTTTTTTTTTGGATAACCGAGAACTATCTATACTGAACCACCTATTTTTTGTATTTGTAGTTGTAATTTAAACTCGAGATGCACAAAGTCATCACAAAATCATTTATATTGGGTCAACTAAGGTGACGTCTCTTTCGAGACTCAGACTTGGAACATAAATAAGATCTTAGCATTCTCATCTAAACACTGCGTTCACATTCTGGTCAATCACATTTTGGTCAAACTTGATTGACCAAAACCAACAGCCTGTGTCCTAGAGCTCATATAAATCACTTATTCATTACTATATTCAAAAATCCAGATGGATACCGGTTTGTCATGAATTCCCAACTGAGCCCAGGTGATGACTTCCAAGAGTTCCTCAAGTGTTCCATATCCTCCTACACAAGAAATTAAGTACATTACCACCCATAATGTTATAGGAGGGAGGGCCCTGACTAAACTGGAAGGTTGGGTTTGGGTTTGAGTTGTAAAACCAGTCTATCTGTTTGTAGAAATACGATACATTTAACCCTCCTCAGATCTTACAATGATGAGTGGGAGTTTTCTGCACTTGGAAGATCCTTTTACCACTCATAATTTTCTGGTGGTTAGGAATGCTCTTGCGTAAATATTATTTCCATAGGGTACCAAAAAAAAGTAATTCAATATCATACCGTAATTTATATTTTTTGCGAGTGTTTTATCATTTTTGTGGTAACTGTTTTTACCACTTTTGAAGGTACATAATCGCAGTTATCACAAAAGTGGTAAAATCATCTACAAAAATTATAAATTACCCACAAAATTAATAAAAAAAATTATTATAAAAACATCCACAAAAATTATAAAAATACCCATAAAACAACAAAATTTGAAGATACGACCCTGATTTTTTTTTTGAGTACCCTAGTCTCCTATAAAAGCAGAAAGCAAAAATAATCAGAAGCAATACCGGGCAAGGCTATAAACGCATCGGCCTGGCGAGCCATTTCTGCTTTTCTTTGGTGCATGTCAGAGACCGCTTGTACTTCTCCAACGGGCTCTCCAGTTATCTGAAATAGCAATTAGCGTGGGGATTAATTCAATTTATTTTTTTTGCTACTAATTCCTAAATAAAGCTTATTTTTCAGGACAAGAGTAAAAAATAATTAAAGAACAAACGTCCCAAACTCTGCCTGCTTCAAGTCACTAAAGCCACTCAAGAGAATATACTATAGTTTAAACTAGTAGTCCTAATCCACTAACTCATTCAAATAATTAGAAAGAAAGAAAAAGTTTATGGCCTGTTTCTTTTTTGTTTTTTGTTTTTGTCCCGTGTTTTTTGTTTTTATCCCGTGTTTTTTATTTTGTCCTGAATTTTTGTTTAAAATGAAAACAAAAATATGTTTGTGTAATATTTTCGGTTGTGTTTTGTTTTCGTTATATTGGAGACAAAGACAAAAAAATAGGAACAAAAAAAAATTGTTTTAGGTAACAACTTTTTTTGAAGACACGCGCTCTCTCTCCACAGCCTTTTAATGAGATCTCTGTTCAAATCTCATTAGCAACAAAAAGAAAGCATTTTTTGTGTTTACTATAAAAATTCGATTTCCTTTTTTTTTAATCTTCACTCTACATCTTCTCTCTCTCTCTCTCTTTCTCTCTCTCTCTCTTCACAAACAAAGCCTCAAACGAATGAAGATCGATCCTCAGACAAACCGATGGTGCTCTGTCAACGAAGACGAACCGAAACCCTATCTCTCTTTCTCTCGCTTGCTATATGTGAAACCCAAATCTGTGCATATATATACAAATCTGTGCATATTATCAAAGATCCGTGTGTGTATGTTGTATGATGTATAGATCTGTGCAAATCGGGAGTGGGAGTTCTGTGTGTGTGTGTTTGTGTGTGAGAGAGATTTTTTGTTTTTATTTTTATAATTTCATAGACAAAAACGACTACCAAACATGTTTTCTGTTTCAGTATTTATCATAAAACAAAGACAAAAAATAATATCTATTTTTAATTTTTTAAAAATGCAAAAACAAAAACGTTACAAAACGACCCTTTAGTTTACGAGTTTCCGATAGACACAACTTTATTCTATTTATGTGAAAAAATTATTTTCGTGACTCAAATTTGTAGGGCTCGTTTGGTAGACATATTATGAGGGAATTAAATATTTGATTGTATTATTTCTTATTTAATCGAGTTTAATACTTTGTTTAATAAACAAATTTGATTCCGTATTAATTTCAAAAAACGTATATTAATCGTATATTTTTTATACGTTACACATGTATTATAGAGATATTTTAATAGCATAAAAAAAGGTGGTATTATAATTCAACTCAAACGTATTATTTTATACATTTATTATTATAACTCCCCAATTGATAAAATCAAAATGTCATCAATGGAACAAACATTGATTGATGTTATTTTTGTTAATTTAATATTAATACGATAAAATAATTTTCTAAACAAACAACGGATTGGATTGAATAATTATTATCCAACGCTTATATTGTGTATATCAAATACTAGATAAAATTACGTATTATTCTAATACCCCATTTAATCTTATGTTTTATTCATCTATATTGTATTAGCTTGTATTATTTTACTTAATCCGTCCATTTCTAATACGACAATCAAACGAATAATAGTAGAGTAATTTTATGATTATGTTAAAGTCACTCTTCTACTAAATTATCCAAACAACACATCAACAAATTCACTTGACCTCAGACATTTTACACATATAACCCCAATTTTGGGAATATAGAACAGTATTTACCTCCCTGGGCATAAGTGTTTTGGGAATCACTCTGCAAGAAAAACAGGGTTACTGTAAGCAATAATTTTGTGGAGAGAGAGACAGAGAGAGAGATCTGCAGAAATGGTTACCCTAACACGTGGCAGCCACCATCATGGACAGCTTGGGAGACAAGACCCATAAGGCCAATACTACCACCTCCATAAACCAAGTTGATGTTCCTTTCAACCTGCCAATTTTTTCATAATTCTTTAGTTACCAATACCATTGACACTTGACAGGCAATTGAAATTCAGCATAAACCCTTCTGAGAACACTCCAGGTTATTACTGCTGATCATTAAAGAAAGCCATTATTACTGAAATATTAGTTTAATTACGTAAACAGTATAAGATTAATGGTAGAGTAGTAAGAAATAGACAAAGAATACTTAGGTTATGAGACTTTCAAGTTCCTATATATCTCATGCCCATGGGTTCTTTCAATCAGTTTAAGACGAAAAAACCTTCAATTTCTTGGACATACATGATCCAACAATCACAAGAACGTTAATACACCTTGTGATCAAACACCCAACTCTTTTATAACGTAGATTGATGGAAAGAGAAGACGGAAGAAATAGTCTTGAAACAGAGCTCTCTGTTTTGTCTGGCTACCCATCACCCAGTACAGATTCGTATGTGTTTGTATTATTGCATGCCACAGAGAGAGAGAGAGATGGAGGTGTATACCAGTTGGTTTCCGAGTTGAATAGCAGCAAGTTGGTAGCTTGGGTTCTTGCCGGGACTGCTGCCGCAGAAGACACAAACACGCTTGAATCTTGATTTCTTTGGAGGTTGTACTTGTAGTTGCCTTTTCTTTTCCATAACTGGAACCACTGAACTACTACTGTTTTCGCTTCAATTGGGAGAGTTTGTTTGAGAGAGAGGTAAAGCGATTGTGTTGCTTGTGTGTGGGTGTGGGAGGATGGTGTCATTTGCCCCTTTTTTATATGCGAATCAATCCCATTTTGTTCCTCTCCAAATGTCTGGCAAATTTTCCCCATCTATTCTCTTGGACTTGAAATTGAAATTGTGATGAGAAGTTGGTTTGTGTCACTTTCACTCTAAAGCGGGGCTGAATAATATATATATTTAAGTAATAAAAAAATAAAAAATTTGAGGGGCACTTGCCCACCTGGACAGGGCTGCCTCCACCCTTGCTCTAAAGCCACAAAAAGCAACAAAATGAAAGTGTGATCTTGCAAATCCTATGACAACTTAAAGTGATATTGCAAACGAATTTTAAATTCAGATATTTTAAATTATAATATTATTAATTTTTTAAGATTAAATTATAATAAATTTATTCCTCATAAACACCATAATTCTGACGTAAATGACATATTTTTAAGTAGACATGAAAAAAGATTAATCGAGATGCGTATAAGTTGGCTCAAACACTTAATTGTTGAACATAACAAAAAGTGTGATATTTCTTGTTCAACACATTTTGATTTCTCTCCTCGTGAAATTGAAATTGAAATTGAGTATTCTTCCTTTTGGAGTAAAAAGTTCAGAATTCATTTGGGGACATATAGCATTTGTCTTTTGGATAAGATTAAGGATGTGTTTGGAAGAGTGAAGACACATACGGGGACATGTCTCAGTTGTTGCATCTTAAATAGGACCCATGTCCTCCAAAACCAATGGGTGCACTTATTCACCAGGCGGGATTGGGGCTTTCCCACATCGAAAAGTCTTGGGGTTGTGTGTGTGTGTTTAAGCCTTCACCAGGTTGCCTCTTTTAAGAGGTGATTTGGTGTTGAGTATCATTTCGTTATCAAAAAAAACAGGAGAGAGCCTTGACCAAAAAAAAGAGGAGAGAGCATAAAACCTTTGATTCTCATACTCTCCCATTTTGTTTGGATTGTCAGAAAAACATATAGTTTATTGATACAGGGTCTCTCCCACTTATTGATTATAATAATGAGATATTTTTTTCGACCACGCTCTTTCGGATTGTAATTCACACTTTTAAAAAATTATAATTTGATCATAAAATATAATAATTTTTATACTATATACGTCTTTTAATATCAAAGATCAAAATTTTATTTTAGTGCATTACTTCAATCAACTAGAAAACGAAAACGTTTCGACCTAAAAAACAGTTCAACCTGTTTTAGAATTAGAATAGAAATGAATAAAAAATCGAGAATTATTTTTTAAAAATATTAATCGAAATATATCAAAGCAGATTAAAACATATTAAAATATTTTAAAATAATTGTATAAATATGTCAAAACATTACTGATCACCTCAAAAAATTATGAAAAACTTTAAAATATTATAATTTTAAATTTATTTCGATCTCTTTAAAAACGAAATCAATTCAGTTATTTGGAAACAAAATTTTAAACCTTCTTTAATACCGACATATTCCAATGCCATTTTGGTCAAAGATTCAAAGATGATTGAGACTTGATGGAGATGATAGAAAGGAAAGGTGCCAACTTTCTTGCACCTCACTCTGTTTCCCATTTTTCAGTGAAAACCCAAACAAATGTACCGCGAAGCATGGATACTGTCTTCCTGCCGGCAGCCGCCACATGTTGACGAAAAGAGGATCAGGAGGATTTTCGGAACATTCCAACTTTATCTGACCTTTTTTGTGACGATATGCATAATGGAAGCTTCAAGGGGTTTTGGAAAGTCTTCTTTCTTTTGATCTAAAGATAGGGACTACACCCTCTGAGATGAATGGTAATAATGTCCCTTAAATATGAAAAATTACAATCCACTTAAATTTGAAATCAATTTCGAATATGCAATTGATTTTAATTTTAGTATATATTCAAATCTATAAAAATTAAAAATTCAATTCGAAAGATTCAATCAAAGTTGAATCTCAAGGAATTTTATCAAATGGTTTGTTCTATATTATTAATTACTCAATTATCTTTATATACACAAAATATTTAATGTCAGATCATGATTAAATCACATATTAAAATTCCTCTCAATTGCATAGCGGGCCTTATTGGACTACGCTAGATCAAAATGTGTATGAAGGGACTCATGATAGATTCAGCAGCCCCCGGGACGACACGTGGACAGGGGCAAGTAGTGGAGAGCCGAGGCATAAGGCCGAGGACATTCACGAAGCCGAGCAAAGAAGCCGAGGATGAGTATTTTCGCGGAGCCGAGTACAGCCTCTGACAGGCAATAAATGCGATTTGACCTAGCATTTATGGCGATACAAATGACTAAGACAGGACATTTAATGAGCCTCTGTACCTGCCACGACTCAGACTGACAACCAAGAATGGGCGCATTAATGGCTAGAAGCCAGGCACATGCCTATAAATAATAGCCTTCAAGACGCCGACTGCTATGAAATATGTGTCAGACGCCGTTCGTAGGTACTCGACTGCTCGGCGTGGCCCCGAGGTCGGGTCCGAGACGCCGAGCATTGATGAGATGGGAATGCAAGTGGAAAATCAATCATTACGCTTGGACAAGTCTGGAGAGCATTAACTACTGGGAGGACTTCTGTGTCAGAGCAATCATTTCAAGCCCAGGTATAAATACCCTTCAGAAAAATGAACAAAGGTACGCAAAATCAAATCCAAAAACTGAAGAACAAGAGTTTCATCCTCCTTCCCTTGCTAACTTAAGCTTCGGAGGGGATAAGCCGGGCAGACGCCTGGCTCCCTTTTCCTAACCTTTTCCATTTCAGGGTTCACCAGCCACACGATCGCTGTCTCGAGATAATTGCAGGATCAATCCCGTGCAGTGTACATAAAAAAATATTTGGATAGTCTTTAACAAAACTTCTACTATAAGTGTTTTAAAAAAAAAATGAGTCAAAGTGATTACACCGTTTCTACAAACCTTTCTATTAAAAAACAATTCATCAAAGAGGAAAGAAACCAAGCAAACACTTCTTTCAACAAACCTTTTTATTTGTTTTGGAGAAAGTGATAAAATATATTTCCATGTGGCCAAGTGCTATTAGTGGAATATTCAACGGTTCTTATCCAATTCTGGGTCGATGCCTTTGCAATAATAAAGTGATTACTTTTCCATGGAAGCAAAGAGGCTTTGAAGCACTACACAGCTGTTGGACGTAGACTACCTACCCAATAAAGCCACACGTACATCACGTGTCTAGGTAACCGACTGTTCCCTCAGGAAATGTGAACATAACCCAATGGCCGCCTTCTTCGATCATGTTTGAAGGAATGGCTTCAGTCTCAGCAACCAACCTCTTAAAGTACATGAATTCATGCAGTTCACAGCGAAGGAATGCTGTTAAGAGATAGCTCGAAATGGTTTGCTGCCCAGGATTTCAACTAGATAATTTGAGGTTGATGCACGTATCAAATGGAACAACAGAAGATTGAGTACTTGCATATTGTTCTGTCTTCATTCTCAACATCACTGATTTTTTTTTTTTTTTTGAGGGACAGAAATCGTCTCAACTATACGTTCTTTACATTGAAGCATGTGAATATTACCCTAATATGGCGACAAGTTTGACTCTTGAAAGAAGTAGACTACCAATCGTGACCTTGAAGGTACCATTAAACGTGCTTTTTTATGCAAACAGTGAAACTTAAACTAAAGATGTAGGAGTTTAAGTTCTAAACAACCCGTACAGATTAGGTTCGACCAATGTGGATAACCCCCGCGGATCATGCTAGCCAATCCTATGTGCAATCTGTTGTTTGTTAGTTCTAGGGTTTGATGTGTTTTATCTATTAGTGTTGATTGCTGGTTGGTTTTGATGTGGTAATGGGGCTCGAAATAGGGTTTAGGCGGTAGGAAAGGGAAAGGGAGTTGCTGATGGGTGATACCACAAGCATGAGAACTTCAAGAGGAGGTGCATGAGAGAGACAACTTGACCCGAGTAGGCATACTTTCTTTGAATGGCAGGGGGAGAAGGTTTGCCAAGTCACAATGGTAAACAAATGAAGAAAATACATGATTTTTGACCTTTGCTTATTAGTTATTGCCCTTCCAAAGTGGAAGGCTACGCCTAATAAAATTAACCTCAAAACTACAATGTTAAAGCAAAATAAAACTAACGAAAATTTTAGAACCGAATATTGTACACCACCTCTATGACCATAGGCCACAAGAGGGTGGCAGGTGGGAACAACAAATCTAGGTTCCCACCTATAGAGGCAGGGGCCTTCTGACTCGTTCCCCAATCTAATGCCAGAGAATTGGCTGCTGATTGTTGAGGATGAGCATAACAACCCCTTAGTTTGCCAGAGGCGGTGACCTTCTAGCGGCGATGATACCCAGGCGGTGGGGGCCTTTGACTTGCTCCCTTATCTAATGCCGAAAACTGGTTGCCTGATTGTTGAGGGTGAGCATACCCTCTGCCATCCCTTTGGTTGGCCCGAGGTGCCCAGCTACCACCCCGTTGATGATAGCTGGCGTCCCCATATAACTGGGAGCTCCCATAGCTGTTATATCCACCTTGCTGATGAAAATGGGCACCAGCCGGAATGGGGGTTTGCACCAAATGATGAGGGGGTACATGCGAAGGGAACGTATGTCTGTCTTGGGGAAACCTGGGTGGATAGTATCCATGGGCAGGATACTCTCTATTCTTTATGGCAGACTGGTTGCTCCTTGCATATGGAGGATGGGACCTATTGTAAGGACTGTCCGCAGCCGGTGAATACTGATTACCATAGTTATGGTTAAAGTAATTCGGAGCAGGATAAGAATTTGACGGCCAGGGGTGACTTCCAGAACTTTGAGCAGGATAGCTTGATCGAGGCAGAACCATTCTGTTTTGTTCCTGATCATGGTATCTATTATTTTGATATGAGGGCAAACGTGGGCCATACCTACCATTATAGGATGCCTTTGAGGTTTCGACTTGTTCACCACAACCATTCTTGTCTGCCTTTAAGTGTAAACTGTTAACCACAAGTCGACGTGCTGCCTCCCCAAGCTGCCTGCCGGAAATTGCTCCAGGGGGGTTATGCCTGAGAGGAAGATAAATCACCCACAATTACTTCAAAACTTCATAAACATGACAATGTAATGGGACAACAACACCACATGAGCATCAATACATTCACCTACAACAATTTACAAACAGGAAGAAAATTGGCATACCTTCCATTTTCCCAAGGTTTCTTCCCAGAATCCTCATGCCACAAAACAGGCTCAGGTTTCAGATCCCCTACTGAGACAATCTGCATAAAGACAAATCATAAGTCAATGAAGCAGGCTATAAACACAACCAATATAATGGTACCAGTCCCCGAAGTACCATTTCAACAACCACAAAGAATGGCATAGATCCCCAAAATAAACCACCCAGAGAAGGGAGGGGATAAAAGAAAATGCCAAAACATCATTATTGAAGAAAGAAAATCATTTACAGGTCAAAACCTGTAAGCCATACATGCAAGCATGTTTCAGTATATGTTTATGTATCTGCCCAAGCATAAAACACTTTTCAGTCCACGTATGCAATGCATAACAAACTCAACTTCTAACATCTAAGCAAAATGTGCAAACAAGGGAGCAGAAGGAACATAATTTCAAAGCTGCATAGAATAAAGAAACCATGCATTAGATACCAAAATCTTTAACATGAGTTTCCTTTGAATGAAGTTACGAACAGAGCCTGCCCACATGAACCTAAATAGGCAGAACCTCAGATACTAATTTAAGCTCACAAGAAATAAATGAAGTCATATTAGGTTTCTGTAAAATTTCCACGCCCATAAATTACAGGGTATGAATAGAAATTTACTTACGAAAATGCAACAGATAAATTATATTAAATGGTTATAAAATTATTTTTACAGTTACTTATCATAGCGAATAATACAAAATAACCTAACCACCGAGTCAATTTTTATCTAGGAAACAAGATAGTTACTGAATATTGTCATAGAGCAAACAAAAGAACCTCATGATTCTCATGTCGTAAGATGAGTGGAGACCAGCATACAATCTCATAAAAAGAGGGAGATAACATAAAGTAGTTTGTACATGAAGAACTAGCAGTTGCACCACACAGCAGATGCTTCTACTTTTATGATTTTCGTGGTACCATGTGCCAAAAATTTTTAAATCTTATGAAAAGTGGTTTACATCACAAAAATGCTTAATTTTTTTTTTTGGTCAATCAAAAATGTTTAATTTACTATCCAATTTTTCTATGCATTCCCATGAAAATAAGTAATTTAGTATACTCTGACAAAAAAAATACTTTTTAACTATTCAGGGTTAACATTAATAGTAGAGATGAACACATTTTTGCCCTCAACTGGGCATCAACTACAATAGTATTAGTCCTCCAGTACACTTTCATTTCTGTAAAATAGTGATGTTAAGTTTAGAGGATTAACACAATATTAGAGACAAACAGAGAGAAGTTAAAAACTTAACCTAGCTCTCATACATCACTTGTATTTATAATTAACTTACATATACTAAGAATTACACATACTACCCTAATACTATTGACAATTTACATATACTACCCTAATACTCTTAACACTCCCCCTCAAGCTGGACTATATATATCATATAATCCAAGCTTGGAACAAATCGCCATAAGACGTGTACGACTCAATGCTTTGATAAACATATCTGCAAGCTAATCTTCAAATTTCACAAATAGAGTCGTAATCTCCCCAGTTATTATCTTGTCTCGAATAAAGTGACAATCAACCTCAATATGTTTAATTCTCTCGTGAAACACCGGATTGGCAGCGATATGTAGAGCTGTCTGGTTGTCACAGAACAACTGTAAAGGGAGTTGTACTAACAACGCAATTTCCTGGAGGAAGTGTAGTAGCCAAGTCTACTCACTTGTCGTATGCGCCATTGCCCTATACTCAGCCTCAGCACTGGATCTTGCCACCACGGATTGTTTTACTTTTCCATGAGACAACGTTACCTCTTAAGAAAGTACAATAACCAGTGGTCGACCTCCAATCAAAAGGAGAGCCAGCATCTAAGAAACCTTCCACTCTAATATGTCCATTAGCTCGATATAACAGTCCAAGTCCATGAGCTCGTTTGAGATATCGTAGAATACGAGTAACTGCCTCCCAATGTGGTGCCCTAGGACACCCCATGAACTGACTCACTATACTGACTGCATAGAAAATATCCGGTCAAGCAAAAGTGAGATAATTGAGCTTCCCAACCAGTCTGCGATACCGACCCGAATTCTCAAACAATGCGCCATCATCCATAAAAAATTTCTGATTTGAATCCATAGGTACATCAATCGGTCTGCCACCTAGTAAATCTGCTTCCTCTAACATGTCAAGTACGTATTTTCTCTGTGATAAACAAATACCCTGTTTAGATCGAGCCACCTCAATACCCAAGAAATACCTGAATTTTTCCAAATCCTTAGTATGAAATCGATCTTGCAAGAATATTTTTAACTTGGCAATCCCCTCAGAATCATTTCCAGTAATCACAATATCACCTACATAGACCATCAATAGATTGAACATATCCAGTATCTGTATGTCTATGAAACACAGAATGATCTGTCTGACATCGAAGAAGACCAAACTCTAAAACTACATCTGAAAACTTATCAAACCATGCCCTCGGTGACTGCTTCAAACCATATAAAGATTTCTTTAACCGACATACTCTTACCATACTCCCCCTGAGCAGTAAACTCAGGTGGTTGCTCCATGTAGATCGCTTCAACCAAATTACCATGTAGGAAGGCATTCTTGACATCTAACTGAAACAAAGGTCAATCAAGATTAGCAGCCAGAGAAATCAAGATACGAACAGAGAAAATTTTGACAACAGGAGAGAAAGTCTCCTCATAATCAACACCATAGGTCTGAGTAAAGCCCTTTGCAACAAGCCGAGCTTTAAGACGCTACACAGAACCATCCAGATGAAATTTAACAGTATACACCCAACGACAACCAACAGTTCGTTTACCAGGAGGTAAAGGAACTAGATCCCAAGTCCCATTATGATGTAAGGCATCCATCTCATCCTCCATAACTTTCCTCTAACCCGGATCAGATAATGCATCCTGTAAATGTTTAGGAATAGATATAGTAGATAATTGAGTGGTAAAACAAGAGAAAGCAAGAGACAATGCATCATATGAAACAAAATGAGCAATGGAATGATTAGTAACACACGAACGAGTACCTTTTCAAAAAACAATAGGTAGAGAGTCTAAATTACCTAATGGATTAGGATCAGCAGACGGCAAGGAAGACGGTACAGGCATCTCAGTCGATGGTCGAGGACGGCGAGAGTATACACGAAGAGGTAAAGTAAATGGTAACACAGTGGACAACAGAATATCTGAAAATGATGGAAGAGACGGTGGTACAAGAGATGACCCAAACTCCAGATCTAAAGGCTGAGAAGGTGCTCAAAAATATAGAACAGATTCCTTAAACGTGACATCGACACTAGTAAAGTATCATCGCATAGAAGGACTGTAGCAACGATATTCTTTCTGTGTGCGGGAATAACCAAGAAATACACATTTGAAAGCTCGAGGGTCAAGTTTATCAAATCCAAGACCCAAATTGTGAACATAACAAACACATCCAAAAATCCTAGGAGTGAGAAAATAAGGACTTACCAGGAAATAGGACAGAATATGAACTTTGCCCGATCAACACAGAGGATGGCATACGATTAATAGGATGACAAGCAGTAAGAACAGCATCACTCAAAAAATATCGAGGAATATTCATCTGGAATAACAGGGCACGAGTGACTTCCAACAAATGACGATTCTTGCGTTCAGCAACACCGTTCTGTGGAGATGTGTAAGCATAGGAAGTTTGATGAATAATGTCAGTTTTACTAAGATAAGCTTTAAAAAGATCAGATTCATATTCCCGAGCATTATTAAAACGTAAAATACGTATACGACAACCATACTGAATTTTTATTTCTTTACGAAAAATCTCAAATATAGAGAATAATTCAGACCGAGATTTCATCAAAAACAACCAAGTCACGCGAGAATAGTCATCCACAAATGATACAAAGTAAGGATATTTATTAGATGAAATATTCTTTATTGGACCCCATACATCAGAATGTACCAACTCAAATGGACTAGACACACGATTATTGATTCTAGGCTGAAATGACACACGGTGATGCTTACTAAGTTGACAAGCTTCACAAGATAAAGACGACACACCACTAAGATTGGTAACTTGACGCTTCAGATTCTGGAGAGAAAGATGTCCAAGACGACAATGCCATTGAAAAGGAGACAAGGAGGCCTGTAAAGTCCGGGTAGATGAATCAAAGTCAAGATAATATAAACCACCAGCTTCATATTCTGTACCAATCTTCCTCTGCGTCTTGAGATCCTGAAAGACACAATAAGAGGGATAAAAAGTGACAGAACAATTGAGAGAACGAATAATTTTGCTAATGAAAAATAAACTAAAAGAAAACTGAAGAACAAATAACACAGAAGAGAGAGATATATCAGAACTTAAGTTAGTAGTCCCCAAACCTGAAACTTTAGAACAAGTACAATTAGCAAGAGTAACACTACGTGTGGAAGTAGCAGACTGATAAATAGAGAAAATATCAGACGCACCAATCATGTGGTCAGAAGCGCCAAAGTCGATGATCCAAGGACTGCAAGAGGACAATAAACAAGTGAAAGCAATACCTGACTGGACAAAAGTAACAGTAGAGGGAGATGGGATAGCCTTTTTCTAGGATAAGAATTGAGCATACTCCTCTCGTGTAATAATAACTAACCCAGTGTCTTGCTTGGGTTTCATAAGTGCAGCAAATAGAAAAAGAAAAATCACTAGATCACTGAACCGGACAAGAATCACCTACTGCACTGTGGAACCGAATAAGAAAATTACTGGACCACTGAACCGGACCAAATATGTTCACTGGACCACTGAACCGGACCAAAAAAGTGTACTAGACCAATGAAACGGCCTAGAAAAGTATACTGAGTACTGATCTGGGTTGAAAAAGTAGGCTGGACAACTGAACTGAGCCGGTTCAAGCTCCTGGACCACTGAACCGGTCTAATCCAGGCTCTTGGACCACTGAACCGGGCCAGTCCGAGCTCCTAAACCGCTGAACCGGACCGACTGGTTCTCCTGGACAGTTGAACTGGACCAGCTAGACCTTTTGGACCGCTGAACTGAACCGGATAACTTAGCTAGACTGCTGGATCGGACCGGCTAGGCTATTTGGTTTGCTGAACCGGACTGAAGATAATCAAAGCGGTCTGAGTTGGACCGGGTTTTGGACTGGACCGTGGGCTCTGGACTTAAATTAATTTAAGCTTTGACCGTTTGCACAGTGGGCTGGACCTGATCTTTGGGTTGGGCTTAAATTAATTTAAGACTTGGATCAAACTTGGACCACTTGACCCGATCTGATCCAGACCCGACTCCACGGGTGGATCCCTTCTTCTTCGTTGGTTAGGGTTTGACGAGAGCCCTCTGGTCTTCGACAGCGCCAGACAATAGCACACCACACGACAGTTTGACGGCGCAAGACAGCAGCACACCACACGACAGCAACCACAACCACAACACCACTACACCAACAATCGACGATGAACAGGAACCACCACGATACACCACCACCCAGACACCACCAAATCGACACCACTACAGTCGACGACGCCACAGAGGCCACCACAAGGGTTTCCACCACCACAATGTGTCACAGAGCACCTCGATCGCTACACCTATAATAGAGATCACCACCACACGCAGATCAACACAGATCTGACGAACACCCGTCAACCTCACTCGACTGCACCTTCACAACCAACGACAGATCACAAACCACAACAGCCACACCACCACCAAGACAACACAAACCACCACCAACGATCAACACAGGCTACAACCAACGATCAACATAGACCACCATCAACCACTACCAACGACAGACACAAACACAGACCACCACAAACAATTAATTGATCTGAAATTTATTTAGGATTAAACCATGCTATGATACCATGTTAAGTTTAGAGGATTAACACAATATTAGAGAGAAACAGAGAGAGGTTAAAAACTTAACCTAGCTCTCATTCATCACTTGTATTTATAGTTAACTTATATATACTAAGAATTACACATACTACTCTAACACTATTGACAATTTACATATACTACCTTAATACTCTCAACAAGTGACATCAAGCCCCTCACCTGTCAACAAGTAAAAACAAAGAAGCACAATACATCTCCAAACAGCATATAACCCCTACATGTTCGCCAATGAATACCTTCTTTGGAAATAGAACCCCTGCAGGTGGCCGAGTGATGTGTTTATGAGCAACTGGAAGTCTGTAAATAGCACATCTGAAACGCAAAGGATAAAAAGTGGAAAAAATATACAAATGTTAAGAGGTCCTATATGCATATTAATACCAATTACTACACTAGAGCACTGTCTTCAATGCTGGAGAGCTTACACGACTTGATTGTCCATAATATCTTCCATTCCAGCAACAGGCGATCGAAAAATTGGAGGGCAAGGATCTCCAGCACAAAGGGATATATATCCATTCATCCCACCACTGCAAGTAGCCCAGAATAAAATCAAGATATGAATCCAAATAGACCTCAAAAATTCACAGAAAAGTGTGGATATACCACATGAACTGGGATCAAAGGGGAAAGTTTAACAGGACTATTTATAAAGTTTGTACATATTATGACGTAAAAAGACCAACAATCCAGCCTCTTCTTGCTTAAACACAAATAATATAATTGCACATGTATACAAGAGGGATGTAAAGAAACAAAGGAAATAATTGCGCATATCCGTCCTCAGAAAATGCTAAAAGCATCCCCATCTTGAAAGCTTAGACATGATAAAACTAAGAATTACAACACACACCTGGCCTGAGGATCAAGTTCCTCCTTGACTCCAGCTCGTTCTTTTTCTGTCAACTGCTTACAATGATCATCAAGAGAAAAAATGTATGGAGATAGGGGATGAGATAATGACACAAAAAGCATGTCAGACATCATACTGTTCCTCCGTACTTCCTCCTCCTGCAGAAAAATATGGTAATTAGATAAAATAATCTAGCAAAAGAACCTAGTACATTAAGTCTTAAAGGCTGACAACTCGGTACCGTCAAAGTATGTTCAATTTTTGCAACCTCTGCAAGAAGACGGGCTTCATCAATAAAAGGCAATTTGGCGATACCCTGCAAAATAATGACGATGCAAGAAAATGTGAAAAGCTCCTACAAATGTAAAACAGCAATTCTCAGCCAAGAATACTGCTTGCACAAGGCAAAACCAATATGCAAAACACATTTAAACAAACCTGCCAAGAAAACCGCTTGCCATTCATGTCCACTTCAAAATCTGAGGAATAAAACAAAGATATATTCAGATGAATTTTATTATGTTTACCATGAAAATTTAAACATTTGCAGTTTGTCCCAGCATTATATCATACCGGTCGGATAAAAGTCAATAATAGGCGAGTTTGCATCAGTCATCAATTTCCTATAATGCACAGGAAGTGCATGGGAGCTGCAAACAAAACCAGTAAGATTCCATGCACTGTGGAAATTTAACGAGGAGAGAAAAGGTGATCGATACAACCTGGCAGCAGGAAACACCCCCAACAGCTGATTGAAAGGTTTGAATGGAGAACCTAGTTCAAAACTTATATTCAGCTGCCCAAGATCCTTGAGATCAGATGCAAATGGAGCATAATGGTAAGGATAAAACCTGTAAGAAAAAGTAACGCAATAAAGACCAAAAAGCATACACAAGAAGGACGACACCATGAAGTATTTAGACATCTTCCAATGTATTCTTCATAAATGCCCAGCATAGAAAACGCATATCATCTAAGGTTATGAGAATCAAATATGGAAAATATGTACTAAAAACTTCATGTAGAATAAAACAAAATAATTTAGAAAGTAAGCACCCCGGTCCAGTACAAGAACTTCTTTAAACGTTGCATCAAGTGTGTGCACAAGCACCTAAGAATGTGCATATAAGCAGGCAAAGGCTTATAATGCATGCAAAAATTTGATAAAAGAAACTACAATAAAATAAAGGAAAAAACCAGTGTCATAGACCAATGCAATATACCAAGAGTTTACTTGCACAAACGGGTTCATGAATTAAAGATCCTTGGAAGCCAACCAAAGCATCAAAAGCACATGCCTTGACTACAGAGGTGTTACATGGACATACTAATGTTGATTCTCTACAGATACCCCCCCCCCAACACACACACACAAACAGACAGATGCACTGAAACAGAAGATTAAAGAATAAAAAAGACAAAAATCAACAACAGATTCGAGAAAACAATTTTGAACAAAAAATTGATTAAGGGAGGAAAGATTACCACTGCCAGGAACAAACCCCTTCATAGTAATATTGCATAACCCAACATAGGCCTTCTGTGTATTTCAAAACCTACCAAGGGAAGAGATTGAAATTTTTGTCAGCCCATTATTGCTAAAAATGTGTGCTTGACACAGGCTTCAGACAGATGACCTACAAAACAACCATGCAAAAGAACAAGTACAAATGACAGGCTGTGTTGAATATCAAAACCACTCAATTCAAGTGATGTAATTAGGTTCAACATAGAAGTGATCATAAAACTGCATTGACAAATCTAGCTCTCACACACCTAAAAAACATGCCCACATCACAACGTCTGAGCATAAGATATGGGAGGGAAGATCAGCGACTAAAAAGGTCAACCAATATACCAACACCAAAGTGGAGGGCAACTGCCAGATAAGATGAATTGAAGAAAAAAAGCTCTATTCTAAATGATTGGGAAGGCAAAACAAAAACCCCAGCTCACCAGACAAGGCATATAGGCTAAAAGGCTCCTTTAAAGTCACATTCATACATCTATGTATCAAGAGACTAAACCCTTATAATTTTTTCCATTTCCTTGATATACTTTAACTTCCTAGTTCGTCACAAAAAGTAGGAAGCAACTCCCATTGGTACCTTGGCTTCTATCTAGTAAGGTCATCTATTTTAAAATATGCAAGCCCATATAAAGACAAAGCGATTTGTTTGTACTTGGAATTAGCGATCTCAACAAAAGCATAGACATAATAGAATAAGAATGCTTGTAACTTGTAATATGAAAAGGAGGCAATGGTGGAAGTTGGAAAGATGATGGTTGTTCATTTCAGTATGTGGGTGCATCAAGGGTGATTGAGAAAGGTTGTGACTGGAGAGGGCAGTAATAAAAGCAACGGCAGCTATGATAGGATAGTGGCAGGATGGGTGTGCCTTGTTCAACTTCCATTGATCACCAGTTTAAATTCAAAAGCAACACCCAATAGAAAGGATAAGGGTAAGTTGGAATACTCATTCTCCCTAAAAGCACTTGCAGCTCAACCAACAGAGCATTTTTCTGGTGGATGGTAAAAAGGCAGCAGACTATGATATGCTTTCATACTACAAATCAAAGGCAGTATTCCAAATAATCTAAAAGGATAAGTCTTCTTAACATATATAAGATATCATGCTACATTAAATTGCAGGGGAGCGCACATGGGGAAGCAACGTCACTCACTTGCATATGGAATCAACATCAACATTATCGGGCACTAGTTCATTCATAGACACTGACATGACAAATACATGCAACTCACATTCAACAGGAGATGTTGAGGTTCTCGATAAGTTTGAATAGGATCATTTAGTCACACCATTAAGACTTAAATCTCTCAATGAGAACTGCTCTCAAACTCCAGCTCAATTTAGTAGACATGCTGCTGCTCCTTAACTATAAATATCCAGTCCAAACTTGACCCAATCCATATCACTAGATTAGGTGACTGAAGAAATCAATCCCCGGAGCAAAACATGCTAACAAAACCACACAGGAAAGGGCAGCTTGCTTTGTTTTTGATGAAATGTCACAATCTAAGATGTCTAACTCAATATAAGCTAAATGAAACTCAAAAAATTAGGTGGCTAAAGAAGTCAATTCGAGATTTGTGAATCATAAATTTAGTTATCACCACTTCTGCACAATCAAACTACGCCAACAGCCTCCATAAACCTAATTGCAATCACATTTGCCAGCAATTTCCGTGAGATAACTTAAATTAAAGAAATATGTAACATTTTTTGTTGTTGTGTTGGTCAGGGGATGAAGAAGAACATGAGATGAAAATAAGATTTGGAGCACAACCTGGCCCCTTTAACAGCACACTGACTAAACATCAACGGCAGTTAAATTCAAATTTACTTACAACATCTTTCCGTATCATTTCAAGCTCCTCTGGAGTCTTTGCAGAAAACTTTTCCTCATAATATCTCTCTTTCCAACCTGGCTCTCCCAGTTTGACCTTATAAAAGTAAATAAACAGTGATGAATGATATACACAAAAGCGGAATTACATTATTTTCTTTTAGCCATTAGATATTCAAATGGAATAAATATCTATATTATAAACAAAATTTAAAAGAAAAGTAACAGCGACAAGCTGATTTAAGTAGTTGTTTGTTGTAAAGAAAAAGGTTGGAAAATCTTTTTAACATTTTTATGAAATCACAAACACTCATCTACTGGCTTCCATACTACAAGGGTAAATGCTTGACAAAGTTTCCACCCATGTTTCCATGATTTCCCACATTTTATCAAAACAGAGTTTAGAGTTCGGTTAACCACCTTTCACACTGTATCAAGTCAAAAATGGCATTCTTTTCCTTATGGTACATGTACACATCCTCACGGCAAAGAGGCTAAATAATAAATTTTCAACACACTACAATGATTTGACTGCCTCTGTAGTGAAAGCTAATTTTCACCATTTAGAGAACCCAAAAAAATGTGGCACTGGTACACAGCAATATAAATCACACAATGTATCGATACATACAACCATCATAGTACAGATATAAATTGATATAGGAGACCACAGCAAGCACCTATAAACTAAATTTTATATATTAGTTAAAAAAAACATCAAAATCTGAACCTTGTCTTCATCTGGATTTTCAGAATTGAAAACGTCAGACTTTTCGCGAAGTAACTCCTTCAGCTTTGTTTTCAATTCTTCTTTGTTGTCCTGTACCTGATAACCAATAGCGAGAAGAAATAACAACCAATTAACCAATGCTTTACACTGGAACATAGAATCATCGCTTATACATAACCAAAATAATGACGATATATGCACTTCCACTTCCTACTATCAAACCCATGCCAACTAAAAAGTTAATCCACATTAAAAAATCCTACATAATGGCTGGTGAGTTCAGAACTACATTAAAATGCCTTGCCCAGAGCAGGAAAACATACTTCTATCTCAAGACTTGTCTCAGCTTCAACAATAGCAGCACCCATAGTGGAACCAGAAGAAAAACGCGGAACCTTTTGGGCCCGGATATGGCTTCCTTTGTTGTCCGATCTCCCATTGCGCTTGCTCTGGATGTCAAGGACCGATAGATTTGCAGTAACTTGCCCACGTTCGAATTCATTTCTGCGAGATTCTGAACCCGTCTGTTGATATGGTGAAGACATAGGACCTGACGCGAGGCGAGAACCACGAAACCGAGAAACCGGAACTAGAGACTCAGGTTTAACTTGAGGTTCTGCATCATCTCCTCTTTTTGCTTGAGCTTTTTCACGCTTAATTCTTTCAGCTTGTCGCTGAACAATCAAAGCAAAAACTATAATTACTATAGCTTCAATTCACAGAAATAACGAATCAAACATGTACCTACAATAAAATAAATCTGACCACATTAAGATTCATTTTTCGAAGTAAAAATTCTGGTGGAAAGGAGAAGCAGCAAAAAATACTTGTGTCGAAAATAAGAAACACCCTCCCTTCCTCCATAATCAAGATATTAGAACTAGTTTTTTTTTTTTGTTTCTTTCTTTTTTGATAGGGAACAAAACACTTGTATTAATCATTCTGAGACAGGTGGGTATGTAATCAATTGATGGTCATATTTTACCGCTCATAAAAGGGAGGCATGAGTTATAGAACGCAATTGATTGAGTAAACGGACGAGGCAATGGTATCGTAGTAAATATTATTTTTTTGGATCACTCTCTTGTGGATGCTTGTTGGCTCAAACTTGTTTCCAAGAGAAATGAAAGGGATGCATTTCATTTCATGATGCTGGAAAAACAATGGAGGCCATTGGCTTGATATTGGCAGAAACACTCAATTCATTCTACCGAGTCTAAGCTAATACATAGGTTTGGTATCACTGGCAATGCAGAAATCATAGTAACAGTGCGGTAAATTTTTTTCCATGTACATTTGCAATGATTCCTTGGGGGCATTATCACGTGTTACGAAGAAACAATATTATAAAAGCTAGAAAGGTACCAATACAAAACTTAAAGTAATGGCCTTCTACCATAGAACAACGGTGATACAGTGAACATCCACCAGAGGGAGACAACTGCCTCAATGGCTAGAACAAGACAAACCTGATGCAAACGAGATCGTTTCTGGAATATTTTATCTTCGTATGATCCCACAGCATCAATGAAATGCTCTACCCTGCTCAGATTAGGCTAAGAAACAAAAAGAGAGAGTAGAATTTATAGCAACCTTGGATGGTATGCAAAAGTAAAGCCAGATAAAACTTTAGTAACTCAAACAACAGGGAGTCAATCAAATACCTTGCTTCCATCAGTCAAATATCCACCCAAAGCTCTGAATTCTTTCTTATAGACAGCCAACAACAAGTTAATTGCACCCTAAATACCAGGAAGTACAAAATATCAAAAGAAAAAAATTAAAAATAGATTATTATTTTTTTGGAAAATAACAGCTTTCCTGTGAGATATATCAACATTACTACATTAGCAATTCGTTATGAACATCAAATCTACAGGTTTTCCACTTTGGGAGGGAGAAAAAATCCATGCTATCAACTTACCTAATGACATGATGTACCAGTAAACTTTTAGAATGTCATATTGTCCAACATCACATGTTTAAGAAATTGGATTGCTTATATGCTTTCTTTTATATCGTTCTGTGCATAATTCTTGTGAGCCTACTTTGCATTGTCAACATATCACGATATTCATACTTTGGCTTCTCTGAAATTTCATTGTTCCCAAGCCTATATCTATTAGTGTGACCTTCATAATGGGAACAAACTTCTTAGTGATTCTTTTTTCAAATTCTTTTGGGTAAGTTACCATTCAAGTCTAGGAACAAAATCGATTTCTTATTACTATGTCATTTCCCTCCTTACCCATTGTTTCTTAGGTCATTTTCTTGAAACTCAAAATTTAACAAAAAATATCAGTCACTTCTAAATGATATTTTACATTAAATCTTATCATTCAGATACAAACTACATTTGATCATCTGCAGCCAATTCGCTTCAATGCAGGCCTCAACTTGAAATTTGCAGGAAAATTGAGAATTATCATTTATCGTTATTAAACCAAAATCTATTAACATTCCTAACTAGATCTGTTGTATCACATCACACTACATGCAGATGCATAATGAATGCAGTAGTGAAAGATTATGCACATACTCGACAATTCACAAAAGAACTGACTTAAGATATATATAAAAAAAATTAAACACACCTCACGAATCTCCAGGGTGGGCATATGTGGTAAAAAATCATTGCCGACAAAGAAGCACATGAAGATAAAGTCATCGACAATGCACTCGAAATCCATCTCAAAAGGAGGGTTAGGGATTCTCATCTCATATTCCAAGTACTCTCTAAGAGTCCATATGTTGAGAAACTGCAAAATGTTAATTAAGGGTGCCATGGGAGGTGAAGGGCGGGTTGGGGAGGGGGAAGTGGAGAAGCTAGAGTCAGTATTGTGAAGAAAAAAAAATCTTATCTATCAGACAGGAATGAAGACTAACCTGGTAAGGCTTTTTAGCCACAACATCACCATCCCCTTTCTCATCAAACTCCCCTGCCTTTCTCTTTACCTTCCCTTCACAATCTGCTGCTAAATGACCCATTTGACCACACAGGAAACATTTGTTTTGTTGTCCGGGAGTAAACACAACCTGGTAAATAGATTTGGGGAGCATATCTGTTACTTCTTCTACCGAGGAGAAGATAATGCCCTATTGCAAATAAACCTTAAATACTATTTTATTCAGATTAACCGAACCAGTAAGAAAAGTAGTAACCAATTCTAGAAGGATCAAGATTTTCTTTGAATTTTACATAAAAATGTTGAACAGGAAGAATTTTCCAGGAAAGCACGTCTCTCGGACACCAACACTCTTCGGACACTCTCGGATATGTGTCTGATACTCTTTTATCCGTGTCCAAAATTAAATGATAAAATTTTAATTTTGGACACTTCTTTGGTGACGTGTTCGACACTTCTTTAGAACGTATCTACTACTAAACAATAGACATTTGTTGAAATGTGATTAACAAAACTTAAAAATTTAAGAACATATAATTAATAATACTAGACATATTAAAGTTGTATTCTAAATATAATAATAAAATCAAAAGACACATAAAAGTTTTAAAAAAGAGAAATTGAGAAAATAAGAACAATTATTTAAATTATATATTAGGTACACATTGTCTATAAAAAAATTTGATAATTATTGACTATAATGAGGATGTTTTAGTCTAAAAATTCACATAGATGACTAAACATTAGATTTTCTTATCATAAAATACTGATTTTTTATGAATTGTATATCATTTTCGATATATTTACAATAAATTATATAATGTTATATATAAATTATAATTTTTTTTGTAGCGTGTCCCCAACGTGTCTTTGTCCTATTTTCTTTAAAAATGTTGTATCAGCGTGTCCGTATCGTGTCGTATCCGTGTCCGTGTCCATGCTTCGTAGATCAGCATTTTCCAACCCAATCTTCTTGCAATAGAATATTTAACCATTTTTTCTTCACAGCTCCATAATCAAACACGTATCTAAGATTATAATAAAAAACACAAATTGCCAAATCATGGCAACCTCCCAATATTAAAATTACAAACCTCTCTAAGTATTGAAAAATGAACTTCATGAGTAGCCAAAGCCAGCATGATCAGATCTGCATCCTGTCAAGTGGCAATAATTACAATTTCAAGTTATAATGGTCCACAATCATTATAACATAGCAAAACAGGAAGAACAGTCTTATTTAACATTCCAAGTGCGGTTAAGAAGAAGACATACCAAACCATACAGACAATGACGTGTATTTGGATCATAACCCGGAAGATTCCTTTGCAGACGAATGTATGACATTATTTTGTGTTCCCCTTCACCAGGAACATTTGCATCAGAAAGGATAACCTTCAAAAAAATAGAAAGATAAGAAAAACACTGGAGCACAATTCCTTAACCCCCCACACTCCAAGTGCCAAGCACACCATTACAATTACCATACAAACCAACCAATAAATAAAATTGCATGGGAACTTGAACAACACCTTAACATTTTTCCATCCAGGGTCATTGTTTAGCCTAAGGTGGATGTAGTACTGCAGAGCAATTGACAAAACAGCCATAAATTCAGTTCCAGGAGTGATGACATTGGAATCGAAAACTTGTGATTCCTGCTTGGGAGGAAGCTTTCTGCCCTCCTTCTCAAAATCTTCCCTCAACCTTTCCTCTTCGGCTGCCTAGAAAAGAAGAGCCACAAGATTGAATATCGCTAAAGTCCAGGTCTTAAGTAGGTTAATAAAGATTATGTACAGAAGACACATACCGCATCTGCTGCATCTTTGGCTGCTCTAAAACGCCTAGACCGCTGCTGATTCATTTTGGCCCGTGGGGCAACACCATCTACCATCCATTTCCAAATAATCAGTAATTTGCAATACATATGAAAATAATCCATGTTTAACTCAAGTTTCAAGGATATTTCGACCTTATTACCCACCAATAGCCATGTATAGCAACTTTCGCGGACGCACCATCACAAAAAGCCTATCTATATAGTCAAACATGCACTGAAACACCTCCTCAAAAGTGGTTGGAGAAGGCTGCATTGGGAAAATTGAAACATTTAAACTACATTCGTTTAAGATATAACTGAAAAGTAATATGAACACAAAACAAATATTGATACAAAAAGAAAGATTCAGTGATATGATAGAACTTAATGACAAAATAACTAGACATGTAGATGTTATGTATTATATTCAGTAAATAAGTTTAAGGTCTATCAGCCCATTATCCTGTTAAGTCCTCAGGAATGTCATCTCAGAAAGTACAAACCCAATTCCAAAATCGGGACACCATACCACAGCTCAATTTTAAATACAAATACAAAATGTATAGACTAAAAAGACATCCCTATAAATCTACAAAATAATATAATAATCATTTCAATTGGCTGTTAAGTCTGGACAATTGGGTTTGCATTGTTGAAATAGGTTGTGCCTCCCTCCTTCTAGTCGTCTTTGCTTCACAAGAAGGTAGCTAGTCTTCGTGTGATGCATATTTGCGACAAAGATTGGAGTAGAGACAACCCTTGGGCATCACAACAGATAACAAAATACAGCTAGGGTGATGATTTGAAGAAACAGGAAGAGGAAGAGGAAGAGAACCAGAAGAGGATGCCAAGGGAACTGGAGAAAACAAGTATGGCTTTGTCTATCTGAGATCGAACCAAAAAAAGGGCAAACTAATCAGTAGAACATTTGGTTTCACCATTTATGGAAAATAAATCGTGCAAAATTACATTGTTTATAGGTATAGTGTTCTTCATGCATAAAACTACGATATGTATGCCATGCCATATAATATTGACAACATTGCTCCCCATACTTCAATACATGCCTTTTGCTTCATATAGACGGGTTGGGCCTTGATCCATCAACTGTCAACTAATTCAAGCCCTGAGATTTGAAATTTGATTGAATATCATAATGTAAAACACAACGGACCAAACCATTCAACCCCTAGGTACTAACAGGTCTCGGTAGTACTTAAGTCGATGACTCAGTTTTGACAGACAATCAGAATTGCCAATTAATGCAATTTATTTGCTTTGCTTTAATGATTGTCAATCAGGCTAATATTTTTCGATTCCCCACTATCAACTTCTTTATCACCTCATCGTAGACTAGTTCTCCCACTAAAAACTGTTCACCAACACTGCACCTTAAATTTCAACTTTTCAGATTAACATGCAGATGATGACGACAGCAAAAACAACCTAAAACGTCAGTCAAAGAACAAAGAAAAACAACCAAATTCATTCAAAACAGGGAGACTAGAGTATCGTACCCGGTCTTCGGGGTGAAAACAAGGATGAATAATCCCGTTCATGTCGAGATACAAGTTGTCGAATTCGAGGTTGTTAGGGTTAGGTTTACTTGTGTCAACCGGAATCTTAACATCTTCGATGACAACTGGCTCTTCCTCGATCACATCCACCACCACCAGTGGATACTTCTCCGCTAACCACCGATAAAACGCCGGAACTCCCATTGCAAACCACTATTCAGCTTCAAACCTTCTTCACAACACAAAAATCTCCAATAAATTCGAACCAAAATAGATAAATAATGGGAAGATAAGTGTATAACAAGAAATAGAGAGATAGTATAAGTGAATCGCAGAGAGAGAAAAACCCTAACCCTAATAACTGAAAATCAAATATTGAGAGAGGGAGCGAAAGAGAATATGCGAATAAGAGAGTTGGCGTGGCTATAGCCGCCCGGATTAGGAAAGCTAGGGCACGAATCTAAATTTGTGGACGGATATGCCCTTTTGCTTCGACAAAGATAGACTGGGAAGTTGTCGGCGATGAGGTTTTTTTTTTTTTTTTTTTTAAATTACACTTAGGACCGTTAAAGTTTGTTTACATAAACTTCAAATAATTTTTTTTATCACCTGAGTTGGTGGTTTAATAATAAGTTATACCCATTTATGATGTTTTTATTTTTTGTGTGATTATTAAGTAATATTCAATTTATAAGCAAAATATGAATTATTGTTGGTTTTTAGTAGTACTGGTACTGCAGTAGTGGATTACTGTTCTTATTTAGTATGTATAATTCAAATCAAGCATTTCACAGTAGTGAACTCTTATGGTCACGCAGATGCCTGTTTAAGTCCGTTTTTCTCACTCCAATTTCACAATTTTAAGAATTTATTAAAATTAAAAAAAAATCATGGTTATTTTTTTATTATTTTAGACAAATAAAATTACATGTGTAAATAAATCTTGAATATTTGAAAAAAAAAATGGCTAATTTTGGGTATAACACATAGAAGTTTAATTATTGTCAAATATATGCCTATATTTTACTACTAATAAAAGTATTTTAACATAAAAAACTTTAGATTCACTATTTTACCATCATAAATAATTAAAAAGGTCATTCTGTCATTCAACACTTAATATCTAAATTACCATCATATTCTTATGCAGTTAAATCTCTAAATTACATCTAAGATCACTTTTAGTTATATATTTTCTATATATAAATGTCAATTTTTATGAAACTTTTTATTGATTATATACATTATCCTTAAAAAATATACGCGTCATTATAAGTTTTAACAAATATTCAAAAAAGCCTTCAAAAAATTCCATCATATAATATTAGTCCCGCTTATTTATAAAGATAATATTATGACTACATATGTATATTTTATTTTTCATCAAAATGTTTAACCATTTTAATTTTAAAATAAAAAATAATGTATATATAGCTTTACATGAATTTTTAGTCACAGTAAATTTTTTAAACTGTGTTAATATTTTATGTGAAAACTTGAATTTTTATAAAATTTAATATGTTTTATAATATATATTATGGTGTTGTATATTAAATTTGATCTCAAGTGACCTAACTAATCCTAAATACAGTAAGTTTCAATACGATTGGTATATTGATAATTATTTTTATTTTATTCAATGATTTATAAGTAGAATCTTAATCAAATAATTTTAAAAAATTTTAATTTTCAAACATCACTAAAAATTACTTTCAATTACAAAATTATAGAAACAAAATAGAACTTTAATTATTCCTTTTCTTTTCTTTTCTTTTATTATTTTTCTTAAAGTTAGAACGATAACTCTTCAAAATATACAAAGTTATTTAAAATTTTTATAGTGGAGCATGAGGGATGAAAAAATAAAATTGGTAAATTTAAGATAATATTTAATTCAAGTACCATGTACTAAATATTTATTTATTAATTTTTAAAAAAAAAATCATTCACTTGCAACGCACATGAGAAATTACTAAAAAAGGGGGATTGCTGTGTGTTTGGGCCTGGGGGTGAGCCGAAGCTGTGAAAAAGTATTCATGATGATAATTAAGTTAATCATATGACCAATCGAACATTTCAAATCAGAAAAGATCCTCATAATCACGTCCAAAAGAAATTACTACTTATTAATCGTTCCTCTCTCCCATCTCATTGATAAACAAACAAAAAACTTACACACTTACAACAAAAAATAAAGATACTCGAACTCACATATTTCATCTTGAAACCCAAATTTAAGCACGATGGTGGACTCCGAAACACTAAATATTTTCTTATCCATCATAGGATTATTATTTTTTCTTTAAGAATGGTTTCGATCATACCCGAGGATGGTAAATGAGTTAAGGAGTTTGAGTCCGAATTTGACAAGTTTGGTTTTTAGAACAAATTTTAAAAAATATTGAAGTTTAGCTCATTTTTTATTTAAAAAAAAACTTAAATTAATTTAAAACAAGTTGAACTCGAACTAAATCGAAGTAGTTTAACTATTTTATAAATAAATAAATCAAATTTTATGAGTTTGAACTCAAAATGAGTCAAGCTTATATAAAAAATTATTTGAGCTTAGTTCATTTTTTAAATGAACGAGTTCGAGTCGAATCCGACCCGAGACCGAACAACTCAATCATTTACCACCTTTACATACAAATTTTAGATTTGTAAAATGGTTCTTTCGGGGACATCCGATAAAATTGAAATGATACATAGAAGATCAGCATGACCGTTGCGTAAGAATGACCTGCACAGTCGAGAAATAGATAAATTCGTAAAATGGGCTGAAAATAAGCAGTCGGATTTCTTTAGTTCTTTGGGCCATGCAATTGGAGAACTCTGTGGAGTTGGAGAGGTCAGAGGCAAATGCATTTTAGATGTATTTTTTTTGGCATTTTATATGGTAAGGAAAAAAAATGTGATTTTGCTGTGGAGAAGGTTCGAAGTCCAAACCTCATTAAATGGGGAATGGGAGTTGCTGTTTGTTTGTGCTTTTTTATGTTTTCAAAAACATCATTTTAGATGTTTTCATATTTTGTCATTATTTTTAAAAGAGAGCTGTAAAAAAAAAACGATGAGTTACTAAACACTACCTAAATTACCATCATATTCTTATGCATTTAAATTTCTAAATTACATCTAATATCTCTTTTAGTTATACTAGTAATGCACACGTGCGTTGCATGTGAAAAAAATTATATCATAAAATTTTGATTATATTTTTTAAAAATACAAAGTGTATGAAGTTGACAAAACAAAAGACTGTTGATATATGTATTCAATGGCTTCTTGAATCCAATAAGAATCTCTGATATTACAACATAAGATTAAGAAAAAATCCTAAATATAATTTACTAATCTAAACTATTTCACCACCACGTAAGTTAAATAAATTTGGTAACAAAACTAATTCTATTCATAATATAACAACTCCTAAAACACTACAAGCTTACTGATAATAAACAATTAATTATTAACAGATTAGTTTAACAGATTAAGCTATTCTTTCTATGAAAAAATACTTTTTTGCGGGCGTTCATTATCGCTTTAATAAGAACATCAATTCAATTGAACACAAACTAATTTAGTTTCAATTACAAAACTGTTATAAGGTAAATATAGTATTTATGCAATAGTCATACCTAAATAGACGAAAAATAAAGTAAAGAAAAAATATCATACCAACAATAGTCATGTTCTGACAAAGGAAAAAAACTCCCAGCTTGATAACACCAAACACTGTCGACTCTGTAGAGATATAAGAACAAATATGTTAATGAAGTTACTACAGAGATATATGTTTATCTTCCTATATCTACCTATATATATCTAATAAAGTTGTTCAAAATATTTTGGAAGTCTAATATGTATGAAAAAAAGAAAAATATATGACTTTAGTTATTTACTCTTTTAATGTTTTATTATATAACAATGAATAATGAATTTTTCATGGTTGTGTTTATCATATAAAAAATATCAATTTTTTTTCACATTATATTATAATTATAGTTGAATTTGTCAAATTGAATAGAAAAGAAGAATATACTAACAAGTCATTGTAATAAAATTTATCTAGTAAATTTTTTTGAAAGTCATAGAGATAAATTTTATCTAAAATATATAGTATAAAATTTCTATATAAATTTTTTTGGGATATTAGTGATGAAGTTTATCCAGCAAAAAATTTGGAAGTCATAGAGACAAAATTTATTTAGTTAATATTTTGTGGGCATAATTATATTTAGTGTAATAATTATGGGTAAAATAGAAAATCAAAATTTTTTCGTAAATGCTGACATTTATACTGGATGTCATAGAGATAAAGTTTATCTAACTAATATTTTGTGGACATAATTTCATTTAATGTAATAATTAGGGGTGAAATAAGAAATTAAAATTTTTTCGTAGACGCTGACGTTTATAAGTAGTATAGATATTTTCTATATATAAATGTCAATTTTTATGAAACTTTTTTATTGATTATATTACTCTTAAAAAATACATGCGTCATTATAAGTTTTAACAAATATTCAAAAAATCCTTCAAAAATTCCATCATATAATATTATTTGCTTTATTTATTAAGATAATACTATGACTACATACTTTTATTTTATTTTTCATCAAAATGTTTAACCCTTTCATTTAAAAAAAAATAATGTATATATAATTTTACAGGATTTTTTAGTCGCAATAAACTTTTAAGACTTTATTAAGATTTTATGTGAAAACCCGATTTTTTTAAAAGAAATTTAATATGCTTCATAAAAAGTTGTAAGAAGATTTTTATATTTTGGGACATTATTCATGATGATAATTTTAAATCGGGAAGGCTCTCATAATCACGTCTAAAAGGAGTTATTATCTACTGATTATCACTCTCTTCCATTTCATTGATAAACAAAAAAAAAAAAACGTACACACAAGAAAAAAGGAAGATACTTGAACTCGCATATTTCATTTTGAAACCCAAATCTATGCACGATGGTGGGCTCCAAAACGCTAATATTTTCTTATCGATCATAAGATTATTATTTTTTCTTTAAGAATGGTTCGATCATACAGGAGGATGGTAAATGAGTCAAATTAAGGAGTTTGAGTCTGAATTTGACGAGTTTGTTTTTAAGAACAAATTTTAAAAAATATTCAAGTTCAGCTCATTTTTTTATTTAAAAAAAACTTGAATCAATTCAAAACTGACTGAACTCGAATTGAACTTGAGTAACTTGACTATTTAAACTCAAAATGAGTCAAGCTTATATAAAAAAAATTATTTGAGCTTAGTTCATTTTTTAAATAAAAGAATTCGAGTCGAATTTGACCCGACGCCAAATAACTAAATCATTTACCACCTTTACATGCAGATTATAGATTTGTAAAATAGTCCATTCGGAGACATCCGATAAAATTAGAATAATACAAAAAAAATTAACGTGACCGTTGCGTAAGAATGACATGCACAAATCGGAAAATGGATAAATTCGTAAAATGGGCTGAAAATAAGCAGTCGAACTTCTTTAGTTCTTTGGGCCATGCAGTTGTCTTAGATTTACGCTGGTCCACGACAATGCAGATCACCCGAGAAACGGCGGCGGCCCATCTAAAAATAAATAAATATAAAAATAAAAATAAAACGGAAAAAACCTACCTCAATGATGAGATCAAATCAAACTTGTGGACATCTTTTCATTTCACAGCCTCTCTTTTGTTGTCCTTTCAAGATGTCCACCAAATTCAGAGGTGGAAGCACAGTGCTCCCAATTTGCTCGGATCTCTTTCTTTTTGCTACACCAACAAGATCAACAACTACCTTTCCGAAGAATTACAGCTCCCAAACAAAATGTCTTTAACCATCGAATCACACATCACAACAACAACAACACATCTCAACCTCAACCCTCAAACCACTATCAGTAAAAGGAGCTACAGCATCCAATTTCAGTCCAAATCTATATATCATTCAAACCCATTAACCCCACTTGTTTTGTCTCATCGCAAAATGTGTGCTTTACCTTCTTCTTCTTCTTCAAGGGTTTCTTTTACAGTCAAGAGTTCTCTGATTGATCCAGATGGTGGGTCTTTGGTGGATCTTGTGGTGCCAGAGAGTGAAAGGGCTGCAAAGATTTCAGAGGCTGAGGCAATGCCAAAGGTTAAGCTGACCAAGATTGATCTTGAGTGGGTTCATGTGATTAGTGAAGGTTGGGCCAGTCCTTTGAAGGGGTTCATGAGAGAGGATGAGTATTTGCAGAGTTTGCATTTCAATTCCTTAAGAATGAGAGATGGGTCTCTGGTGAATCAGTCACTCCCAATTGTTTTGTCAGTTGATGATGAGGCTAAAGAAAGAATTGGGGAGTCGATTGATGTTGCATTGATTGCGCCTGAGGGTGATTTGGTTGCAATTCTTCGAAGGTTAGTCTTTTTTTTCCCTCAAAATTCTGGACAATTTCTGAAGTTTGCTATATATATTTTTTTGAAATAATTTGCAGCATGTATAAATACTTGGGGATTCTTGTTTATTGTTCATATGATTTGCAAACAGAAAGAAAAGCACACACTGGGGATTCTTGTTTATTGTTCATATGATTTGCAAACAGAAAGAAAAGCACACACTCCATCATTATTTTAAGTTACCCAAATGGATGCCAAGGAGAGATGGTGCGAGTAAGTTTTGGCATTATTAAAGCTGTGGTCTTTGGGTGTGTGTCTCAGTTTTGTTCTGTTGATACTTACATTGTAGATTAGTTTTGTTGGAATGAACTTGCATGCTCTTGTGTTTCAGTGTTTGATTTGGTTCTATTATTTATAATTCTAGCTTGAAGTTAGTTTTCTTTACTTATTTGTGGTGGATCATGAAATATTGTGTACAACTTATCTTTCATGTTTTTCAATGTGTTTAGTTGGACTTAAGCTGGGAGTTAGTTTTCTTTACTTATTTGTGGTGGATCATGAAATGAAACATTCTGTACAACTTATCTTTCATGTTTTTCAATGTGTTTAGTTGGACGCCCGATGGATGAGAAGAAGAAATTAAAAATAGTGGCAGAAAATTAGAAGTTAGTGTAAAACTTTGAAAGTGTTTTTTTTTTAAGTGTCTTCTTTGGTTCTGTTTTATTTCCTCCCCAAATGAACAGCTGTTTCTTTTATCGTCATATGATCTTTTAGTATTGATGGTTTAGGCAAATGTAATATATAGTACTAGAGTTTCTAAATTCCCCCATCCCTCCTCCTCTCTTTCTATCTGTGTTTCTATCTATCTATCTATCTATTTGCTGTTAATTTGATTATGTAATGAAATTAATTGTGAATTCAGTAAAGCACGCATCCAGCATTTGAACTTGTGAAGTTTTAAAGGTGTCTCTGTATGCCATGGATAAACTTAGAGACCTTAATTTGTGACTTTGTAAGTACCATATCGTATCCAATGCTATATAGTGATGTCATAGAAGACCTAGGAGATGATTCAAACTTCTGATTGTCAAATTGATTTGAGTTTTATTGTTCAGAGTGGGAACTGATTTCATTCAACAATGCTATATTCTTTTTCCTGATATACAGCTGCACCTAAACCAATGGTCCAACACTCCATGCCCTTTTGGTTAGAGTCTGAACTCGGGTCCGATGATTTTACCAGTTTACATCATCTCCGAATGTAAGTGTATAGAGAAGGCACCTTCTTTATGTCACTCAGTAGGGTGCCTGAGCTTGTCAACTTGATCATATTTAAGCTAATAGGTACTTCAAAAGGCCAACATTGCTATTTGTATGTTTTTTGGATGGAAAATTTAGAGAAAATGTAGAGATGGAATCTAAGAGTTCTGCCAAGGGAGGGTTAGAAATATGAAGATATGGTCATTCCTTCCTCCATGGACAGTGAACACATTCTCTCTCTCTCTCTCTCACACACACACACAGGTGCAGGCGCACTCACCCAGACATCTCTGTATCTATCTTCCTGTCTATTTGACTGATGTCGGATTCAATGACTGTTCAATGAATGCACCCCCATTTGTCTACTTTTTAATTTGTTTCTCTTTATTTTAACTCTATAATTCATCTGTGGCAGAACTGAAATATACAAGCACAACAAGGAAGAGAGGATTGCTAGAACATGGGGGACCACTGCTCCAGGGTTACCTTACGTCGAGGAGGTAATTACTCCTGCTGGCAATTGGCTCATTGGTGGAGATCTGGAAGTCTTAAAGCCTATCAAGTATAATGATGGACTTGATCACTACAGGCTCTCTCCCCACCACCTCCGTAGAGAATTTGATCGACGTCAAGCTGATGCAGTTTTCGCTTTTCAGCTAAGAAATCCTGTGCACAATGGCCATGCTTTATTAATGAATGATACACGCAGGAGATTGTTGGAATCGGGTTACAAGAATCCAATTCTATTGCTTCATCCTTTAGGAGGTTTCACTAAGGCTGACGATGTTCCACTGGATGTTCGTATGGAACAACATAGCAAGGTTACTTTTGGAGGTTTCTGCACTCAATTATTATGATTCTGATCTGGGATGTGCATCAACGGGAGAATATTTCAGCATAAGCATGCATCCATATATTTTTGACCATGGCTGTTTAGATGGATTTTTTTTTGATATTTTCTTAATCCAGAACATTCGAATTAAAACTTATGATTCTTTTTCTTATTTAATAAGATCATTCTAGGATTTTGTAACTGGATTTAACTCCATGTGTACAAGTCATCATAATGATTAATTTTTTGTGAGATATGAGCCTGCATTTCAAAATGTTGCTGAAATTGAATTGGAATATTTAGGCCGCATGTTTTGTTCAAAATTCATAAGTTTTATACCAGGATTCTATTTTGCCTCAGGTCCTAGAAGATGGAATTCTTGACCCTGTCACTACCATAGTGGCCATTTTCCCGTCACCCATGCATTATGCAGGTCCAACTGAAGTGCAATGGCATGCAAAGGCAAGGATAAATGCTGGCGCTAATTTTTACATTGTTGGTCGAGATCCAGCAGGTATGGGACATCCAACAGAGAAAAGGGATTTATATGATCCTGACCATGGGAAAAAGGTGCTAAGCATGGCTCCCGGATTGGAGAAGTTAAACATCTTGCCATTCAGGGTAGGTCCATAGTAGTGTTCTTTACTTGATAGTGAAAGCTCTGTTGTTCTTTCCCTGATTCCCTTTGTATATCAACAAACATTCTGACTTTAGTCAGTAAAACCCTATCAGTGACTCCAGGGCAAAAAGAACTCTATCCGTTGTTGTTTCAATGGTGTTAATCAAAGATCTCAGCGGTTATTAATTTTTCAGCTGCTTATTATAAGGTTGTGTCATGAAAAAATTTGCAGAAGTCCTGGTTTTATACAGATCAAGTCACTGATCTTTCTTAATGACCAAGAAATAGGCTTCCTTGTAAGATCATTCGGCAGTGAAATTGCCTGTGACGAACCGATAATGGTAGTCACTGATCTTGCTTAAACAATGTTAGCCTTGAGTCTTTTTGCTTTCACTTGTGTTGTATAAGGGTTTTCCTCTTCCCCTGAACTTCTTGCAGTTCCCTCTTGCTATTAAAATACAAAAAACTCAAATTATACCTAAGATTTCATATGCTATACCATTAGTTATCTGAATCCTCTTACCTTCACTATATCTTGCAGGTGGCAGCATATGACACTAAAGAAAAGAAGATGGCATTTTTTGATCCTTCACGTGCTAAAGATTTTCTCTTCATCTCAGGAACCAAGGTGAAATTAGATACATTAAAATAAAGAATATATAGAGTGGGGGATAAAGGGGTAAAAGAGGCACAAATGGCGGAAAAAACTTTAAACTACCAATTTGTTTAACATGTTTAGGAGGAGGTTATTTTATTTTGAAGATAGAGATGATATTGTGCTTTTGAGCAAGTAGTCAGGTCTCCCTTTTTGGCATGAGCTACTTCCATGGTGTTATTCTACTGTTTTTGCAATGCTGAGGTCAGGTGACAGTTGCAGGGTTGGGTTATATCCAGAAATTAACATCCAATGATCGTAAGTATTCAGTCAACTCTTCAGTTACAGGGAATCAATGTTATAAAATGGTTAAAACAGTCGCTTCATGGCAGTGTGAGGCCACTTCTAGAGAAAAAAAAATAAAGAAAAAACCAGTGGAGGGAAGGTCCTACCACAGACATGCATCTTTTACTGGTTATGAAGGTTTAGGATACACTATCTTGCCTTCCCTTCAGTGTCTGAAGTATGCCGATATGGTACTCTCAATATTTTTTTTTTCTTTAGAATATTAAACGATTTGTGTTTTCTATTGAATGAATTCTTGCTTAGAGGCTTGCAAATATTGCCATATTCCTGCTTCTTGGTTTGGAAATGATTTAATTGCTTGAATTCACCAAATTATTCTCTCTCTTTTAAGTGATATGTGGCCTTGGACCTTTTGACTTTTACCAGAATTGGTTTTCTGTGAGAAAGGGAGCACTTTGCATTTTTTGAAAGAAACATGCATCGTCAATGTCAAAGAACTTATAGTTAGTTAGTCTCATAATTTTCTTATTCAATTTGGTCGACGTGAAATACTATTGCAGATGCGAACTTTTGCAAGAAATGGTGAGAACCCTCCTGATGGTTTTATGTGTCCTGGGGGATGGGAAGTTTTGGTCAAATATTATGAGAGCTTGCAGGCTGAAGAAGCTACAGAGAAACCGGCTGTGCTATCTGCTTAACATTGTGGTAGAGTTGATAGTATATGGAATCTAGCTGAAGGTGGAGGCTGCTGGAGAAACTATGAGTTCATCATCATTTTGAAATTGGGCATTCCAAATTGTTGTCTTGTACCTAAGTCTTTTTTTTTCTTTTTCTAGATTGAACTCTAGGCATGCGAAATGTTGATTTGTTGTGATTTTTTGTCTGAGAAGCTATCAAACACCAGATGAAGGAAAGTTTTATTCTCTTTGCTTAATAGTGTACTTTGACTTATCTTTTATATGACTTCAGTATCGCTTACATTTGGGCTAACATGGGCAAGATTTTCAATTTGAGAGAATCCACTTTGTGTAGAAAATGCAAACGTTTCTTGTCACGCCACTGGTTGCTGATCGGGCAGTTAACGTTCTCATATTATCATAGTTGATGGAACAATCAGTAAATAAAATTTGTATGTCGGAGGGTTATTTAAGATAGTCTAGAGTTCAGAGTGCCGTTCCTGGAGCGCAACAACTATTAGGCTTTGGTCCAGTCAAATGACACTTAGAGTAGGGGATCGGTGTGGTACCAACAAACCACCTCCGATGCTAAAGTTAGTTCAGCAGGATTGTGTGATAAGAAATAGAGAGTTTTTTTCTTAGGAATTTATTACCTGCCTCTAATCTTAATTTATGAGGGTTTTTATAGTGTGTGTTGAGTGTGCTTTTAGCTTAAGGGATGATGATTGGGAGTAATCATTCATGGTTGAGTGTATATAGAGCTAACGCCATTCAAGAGCCTCCATTATTGGTGTGTGTCAACGGGGTTGAAGCTCACGTGTGGTGTCAGGAACATGATGCTAAGTATCAAATTCTTCTTGATCAGAGACATGCAGGTAGCAGTGACAGACGTAACTCGATCATTTTGTCATTTAAGGCTGTGGCTGTTTAGCGTCCTCCGAGGACCGGACTGTACCTGAGTTTGGGATTATATCCATCAGTAGTCGAGTAGGCGAGGCATATGCATTCTCTTCTTCCCACATGCATTATCGGAATAAATTCTTAGAGAAAGACCCGAGATGGGAGTTGAATTTAGGATGTCCAGTTCTGTGAAACGGATCCTGCCCATCTTCTCTACATGCAGTCGGGTTTTGAGACCAGGAGATTTCACTTCACTGCTTTCTTATTTCACACCTTCGTTTATAGCTTGTCATTTATACACTTCTACTCTTACATAGTTACATTCACCGAACGCCCAACGCCCCTCTACCTACCAATTTAAAAAGAAAAATGAAACCCAGTGCTCTTGTGACCCACGAAGCAAACTATCCACCCTGGCTTGGACCCTCTCATTAGATTGTTGTTCCCTTCTGCAGATTGCAAAGTCAAGACTAAACAGATTGAACATTAATGTTTTTTCTTTATGTTATGCAGTACATGTGCTGGGTCTATGGTTCAGGTACATCCGTAAGTCCTTTGGTATTCCGCGTTCCAAGGGTGAGCTGTATTGGGGTCATGGGTCTCTCTTTATTTTGGTTTCATATTAATTTTCTGTCAGTGTTGTCCTTGCAATTCCCTCCCCTTCAAATTTCTATTCAATTTATCGCCAAAATTGATGTGAAGCTCGCTATACAAAAGTGGGTCCTCCAGAGTTACATTTTTATGAAAATAGATGCCATTTGATTAGGACATGTAAGCTTTACAAGATGATTGTGTTCATTTTCATGATGTTCTAGCTATTGGCCTTTGAAAGTTACAAATTCAATTCCATAACAGTTTGCTTAGGCATTCGGTGCCTAGCCTTTTTCAGCAGCTTCAGACATGTTCATGATGGCTGTCTGTTTTGAATGGCTGATCCTATTCTGCTCAATCCCACATGGAGGATTATCAATTGTGTATACTTTCGTGTGAGCCAGTGAGAAAGTGATCATTAAACATGGTATGTGTTTTGTGGCTCTACCTATACTTTCCTAGAAAAGATAGTCAGGCACATGCATCCCTAGCAAATGCTCTAGCACCCAAGGTTTACATTGTCAATACCACTTATATCTTAGCAGGAATTAGTGGATAATTTGGTATATATATAGGCTGAGAACAACAATGCGTGGTATTTTATAAATAACTACATGTACTGATGAACCACACAAATGTGTGTTTGTCAGTCATTAGAGTATGTTGGTGTTGCTCTAAATTATGTTGTTTTCGACGGAGAAAACTTAATCAACAGATAGTTTTTAGGTCAAATGTCTTATTTTAAGATTTCTTTGGATGTATTTTAATGGACAAACACACACTACAAGAAACTAATAAAAGAGATTTTTTTATTAATTCAATCGTAGAGACTTCGGTTACACAAAATACTAGACTAATTACTTTAATTGAAGCAGTAACTGCTTTCTAAAACTAATCTAACACTACTCCTAAAATGTTCAAATCATGGATTTTTTTGAGATTTGAATGTATCATTCATCTTCTCCACTACATGCCTTTTGTAGTCATTGTCCTTGAAGTTTTGTCTCCATCGACAACTATCTTATTGATAGCTTTCAACTAATAACTTCTTATTTTCAAATGTAATTGTGACTAATCATCTCTTGCCTGTTTTCATATTCTTTCATGCGACATTTACTTAATACATTCAGATCTATCTGATGTCCATGTATTGAACGTTGCTGAGATATTTTAAGTCCAAATAGTTAGATATATACGATAGCTATTAGATTATGTGGGGTTTATTAACAGTGTCATAAGTTACTACTAAATGATGATATCAAGTGTCGATGATAACCTGACACATTATCCTCTTGTGTTGAATATTTACTCAGAAAGGTTATTTAAAAGTCGGTTGGGTGAATTTGCTAAGTTGGTGTGGTTAAACATCAGAGGACCTTACTAGGTTGTCTTTACAAGAGTATTCGCGGCAAGGGTAACATGGCCTTCATGTGCTTGACAGGGGTCGTTTTCTACCCTAGAAATGCCTTTGTTGATTGGTAATGATAGTCGTCACCTTTAGTTGAGATAGTGGGGCCAACCTCCTATTTTCCCTCTGTTTTTATCTTCCATTCTCTAACCATTCTCGTTCACAGAACATGGTGTGGCCTCCTTTGAGAAAACCCCATGGCCCAGCTCTATTTACTACTTCTCAGCTTCCTTCTTGTCTTGATCTAAGCATCTTGGGATTTTTAGGGTTTCGACTTAGTTGAGCCAACCAAACCTTGTCATTCATTCTCAAGTAATGACTTAACTGATTAGTTAGCCAATACTTTCTCTTGATGTGAGACACACGTGTAGTCATGTATACACCTATATAGGTCTCCTATACCGACAAGGACTCTGTGTAGTGAATGTAATTAAGGATCGTTAATGCAACACTACTCTTTCTATTCGGGCTTGAGGTCGACTGTACACAATAGAGCACAAGCGTAGTTAAGGGTCGCCGGTCGAAAAAAGAAGAAGAGCAATATAAGAGGATCCATTTTGTTGACGAATACTGTTCATCAAAATATTATTATGTACACTATTTTTGTGCACCACTTTATTAATAATAGCTGTCATGACACAATCACAATTATTAAATATTTACTAAATTTTATAGAATCTATTAATTCAATGATATATCTGTTGAGAGATGGTGAACAAAGATAGTGCAGAAGGATAGTGTATATAAAATTGTTGTTTGATGACCTACCCAATTTATTATCCATTTAAGGAGCTCATCTGACAAAATAGAAAGAAGAAATGAGAAAAGCTTAGCAGAATTTGACTATTACCCGGGACTAGGGTCTAGGGGTTACCAACAAGATTGACATGGCAACCTTCCGTCAATCATGTGAGCGTTTTTTTTTTTTTTTTTGCTGTTTGAAAAAAAAGTGGTGGTAAATAAGAATGTCTAAAGATCACTTTAATAAATTTTTATTGGTAGCATCATGAGGTCCTTAATCGCGCGCTCGTTATTCCTCTCGAAAATAAACCTAACTAAATTAGTATAGCGGTCAATCATCGAGCTCTAATATGAATTCTAAGATTCGAACCTCCAATTTTAAAATAAGAAGTTCAATCAATACCCCTCTAGGCCACCACATTCGGTGGTAAGCATGGGAGCTTTGGCTGTTTCAATCATGTAGATAATCTTCATGATCACAAGTTCAACAATCAAGATTACCAAGACCCATAATAGTGCTAAAACGTACCTCCTTGGCATGGGATACATAGACCTTGACTTCTGAAAATAAGACACATAGAAAGCCAATTAGGAGAAAGTCTGGTGTGGGTGGCATATATAATATTGGACCATGACCCAAAAGTATAAAAATTCAAAATAATACGACTTGTATATAACGCTATAAAACGCGTAATTGTCACTCATATTTGACTTACTAGTATGTAATATCCTTTTTTTACTTTTTGTTTTGCGCTTGCGAGAGTTCCCGCCCTAGTTTCTCAACATGTCTGCTAACTCTTTAGTTTCATAGGAGTGTTGTGACTACTAATATTGGCTCTACATATTCACTTGAATTTTTTGGTGCATCCGCATCCACACTCTTCCATTGTAAATGAGAGTCTGCAACATATCTAACACAATGAAGTGGACGTAACATAAGGTGAATTCAAAAGGCAATCCAAGATCAGAGATAAGATAATGGTTTACAGTTCTGCTGCAGAAAAAAAAAAAAAAAGTGGGTCGGCTCGCCCCTTTCAGTTGCTGTGGTATCAACTGTTTATCTGTAGACTACCCCTAGTTACACTGCAAATTCTGAAGGACAGTTATGTGTACGAAATATTTCATTGGATCAAATTATGGCATAAAAAATGTGGCATGTTTTATATTATTTTGAAGTTCAATAATCAGAAATAAATCAATACAAGTTTTGGTATTCGTCTTCCGGGATGGTACATCTATGAAAATAAATTTTGTTTTGTTGTGGGTTTATGATATGGGACCCATTGAATGTTTCTTTATTCTATGTATTTTTGTTTACCCCTTGACTTGACTAGGAATGACTCCCAAAAAGGGGTAGAAAAAAGTAAATAAAGTTTGTGGAAAAAATGTAAATTGGAACATACTTCTCCAAGTTAGAAGAATTAAAAATAATAGTCAAGTCCAAGGGTCCAACTCATGTTACAAGTTCAAGAGGTCCAACTTTAAGAGATTCAGTAAATTCAGTCCAATGTGGTTAATCTGGTCAAGCTCATCATGTTCAAAAAACTACATCAATATGAAGCAACTCATTATGCTCAAAAAGGTACATTAGGAGGGGAATATGCAAGGTCATCCAAAAGCCTTCTTCTCTCCACCTTGGAGTCCAGGAGTCTCTTCCTTTGCACCTTGGAGTTCAGAGTCTCCTCCTCTTCACCTTGAAGTCCAAAGCCTCCTCCTCTCCACCTTGGAGTCCAGAAACCTCCTCTTCTCTACCTTGGAGAGAGTCAGTCTTCTCTTATCCTTTGACCAAATTCTTTAGAAACCACCATAACTTCCTTACCCGTTGAGGAGAGGAGAGGTTGTCAAGCTATTTAATACTATTAAGTTGATTCCAATCCGTTATGACTGTCAGACTGGCTATGCAATTATTACGTAGACGACTATAAATTGTAAGCTCCCCCAACACTTGAGGGGCATCTCACAAAATCAAGCTCATCTCTTCTCTCCATTGTAATTTTCTACTTTCCCAACCCATCGGAGTTAATAAAATATCCGTTGAATTCAGCCATTGAAAGTGGACGTAAGTCTTGATTGAGTGAACCACTATAAACATTATCTTCTCTTTGTATCTATTTTACTATATTTTATATTATTGACTTGACTGTGGTGTGCAAATAAATTTGTGTATCATCAAGTTTTGTTATTCATCTTTCGGGACAGTACATCTATGAAAATAAATTTTGTTTTGTTGTGGTTTTATGATATGGGACCTGCTGGTGTAAAACCACGGGCGTGAGTAGAAGACGTGATTAAGGTGGTCTTACATCGAACTGAGATGCTAGACCCGTGTGAATGGTAGTTAAAGATGAGGTGGAATCGGGAATTAACACAATAGAAATATAGTGATTCACCAGCTACAGAGCTTGACTAGTCCATTCTTTAATGGAGGCTCTTGCTCCCTTTTCTTTATTGATCACTTGAATTACAGGGAAATAACCTCTTTGCCTCAAAGATCTCTCTTTTGCTTTATGTGTGTCTCTCCCCTCAATGGGGGCACTGTTTAGCCTTTATAGGCTGGTTCCTGGTTCTAAGGAGTCTACTCCGAGATCCATGCCTTGCATCCGTGGGATTTACCTTGATTTTTGGAAAAAGATTTTGATTGATTGAGAGTTTTATGCCTTGATTCTAGCTTTCCCTTCTCATTCCTTCTATTTTGGGGATGCACGTTGTCTATCCAGCTGTCCCCGTATTATTCTCGATATTATCCAGCTTGGATGGAGCTAAGCTCTTGTTCTCCTAGCTCTATCGCCTAGGCTGACCTTCTGACTTGATCTAGGGGTCCGAGCTAATTTTTGGAATTATTTTTAGTATCATCAGGACCCATTGAATATTTCTTTATTCTATGTATTTTTGTTTACCCCTTGACTTGACTAGGAATGACTCCCAAAAAGGGGTAGCAAAAGTGAATAAAGTTTGGTGAAAAAATGTAAATTGGAACGTGCTTTCCAAGTTGGAAGAATTGAAAGAAGGCAACATGGCCAAAAGAGATGAAAATTTTCGGAGGGAGAGAGGGAGGAAGGGGGGGGGGGGTCCATGATGTCCTGATGAAAGGCAACAATGACCCAACGGGTTTGGCTGTCCTTGAGCTCACACAGCCACCAAAGACACCCATGGTCGCTCCTTCGCTCCTACAAGCCCACATGACCTTGTTTCTCTCTCCTCATCAAATTCCCACCTTAAATACTCCCACACACCTCTCATTCTCACCACACCACTCTTCACCTTAATTTCTTCCTTTCTCTCCTCTCGAGACTCTAGAGTTCTCTTCTGATCTTCCTTTTACCAGCAAAACAAATTCCTCTCCAAAAATGGCCATTAGAAAATCAAACAAATCATCACAAACAGCAGTGCTCAAGCAAATCCTCAAGAGATGCTCGAGCTTAGGAAAGAAACAAGGTTATGATGAAGGCGGCCTTCCCGTGGACGTACCAAAAGGCCACTTTGTTGTCTATGTTGGGGAAAACAGAACCAGATATATTGTTCCGATCTCATTCTTGACTCATCCCGAGTTCCAAACCCTTCTTCGACGTGCCGAAGAAGAGTTCGGCTTCGACCACGACATGGGTCTCACCATTCCTTGCGAAGAAGTTGTTTTCGAATCTCTCACATCGATGCTTAGATAGATAGGTAGAGAGAGGGAGAGAGAGAGAGTTGAGCCTTGGATTGAAGAAATTGCCCAAGATCATGAAGCTGCTTCACTGCTGGTTTTCTTTTTTGATTATTTTTTTCGTTTTTGCTCATGGGATCTTTTTTTCTTCCATAGTTAATCTAACTGACAACCCATCCGGGTTCAGATTTGTAAATCTCAACAAGGTTTGGAATTTTCCTCACGGTGGTGTTTGTTTGAACCCCTGTGAGAGAAACTAATATAAAGGATCCTTAGGGTTATGACCCTGTTTATCACAAGCTCCCTCTCTTAAGTTTTTTGTTCAGATCTCTTCGTCTTCATACACATCATGTGAAAAACTAAAAAGACAATTACCAGAAGATTTTACTGTTCACTTACCATGCTCAAAACTTTGCTTCGTTACGTATTCTATACGTTTTTTATCTTCTTCAAACGGAATGGGTGTGGTTGTTATTCAGTTCCTTGTATTATACGCAAAAGTTTGTCTTAAGTGTTTGCTGAGAAAATTTGGAGGCATTTGATTCATTAATGACATGATTTGACCATCATCAATATTTTAAGTTTAAGTAATATATATTATAGTGTTGATATTGCTAATTACGATAACAAATTAGCACTACACTAACTTGCAGGTTGATTTTTATATAAAAAAATGAGTAATGCTACACTGACCAAATTTTGGGACCAAATTTAGAGCCCAAATGACATGGCAACATATTATTTGATATTTTTATTGGGACCCAAATGACTTTGCACCAAACAAAGAAGCCCAACTCAACTGCCATGTCATTTGGGCTCTAAATTTAGTCCCAAAATTTGGTCAGTATAGCATTATTCTTCAAAAATTGATAAATGGATATAGTCATTCATAAAAAAATAAGTAATATTTCAGTGCCACTAAATGAAGGCAGAACCATGTCGACCACTTACTAAAGGAACTTAGATTTTGTTGGCTAATTTTACTCTTTACCCTGAAATTCCATGCAATTCAAGTCATTTTATTTCTACAATTGCAGGGCACTGGGAATTATTTTGGTTGTATAATGACCAGATATCATATTTTATGGAGTTACGTTGGGTGGGATGGAGATCCTGATCGTGCTATTTCTCAAATCGATACGATTTCAAACAACAATATCTCTTCGATCAGCGGAGGAGCTTTACTCTCCTTGGATTGGGTGTGGACTCGCTCATCAAGTGGCTAGGGGACGCTGATCGTCGGATTGTTCGGTTTTGTGACAGACCCACTTGGCCTTTCTACAGTGAAATTATGTTATCCAACTACTGTTGGGTCAGACTACAGGTATTTAATAACCCTATATCTGTTCAATTAATCAGGTGGTCCCTGCAGACTTGATCCTTTTGTGTTCATTGCCATTATAACTGTGGACCGAAGACACTCCGTACTGACCGGACACTCCTAAGTCCTGACCCCTGTTTATACACAACTTACCCTGCCGTCTTCTTACCAAAAAGAAAGAACTGACTTTTGCTAGAGGGCGTAACCTGACTATTAATCATTTTTTTTTTCTAGAGATATTACAATATTTTTACTAAAGAGTAAAAGTGTCATAGTATTTTATAAATTATACACACACTCAAAAATAAACCGATGTAGGTTTACTCCAACCCATCACCACCTAGACCCGAAGGCCACCTTGCTAATCATTCAATAAGCTAATTTCTCTCTCTCTCTCACTCAGCACACATCTCTTTCTTTCAATGATAGGACCAACAAAGAATTAAAGGCTGTCTTGGGTTGGTTTGGATTAACTTCAAAATAATTCCTTCACCACACCTAACCAAGAATATATATATTTTTTTGGTGATATACTTATGGTTAAAGTTTGCAGGTGGTGGATAAAAGAGGTTGACGGATATATCTATGTCAATTATACTCAAATGGGTGAGTAGAATAAATGGATGGAATGCAAGAACTCCAACTACCTATCAGTTTGATGGGTTGCCCCAACACTATTGCTTCTGTAGCACTGTTTGTACCAATTTTGTTGCACCGTCCACTAGCATATCAACTGATAAATTTTATGATCCCTTGTCATTTATCTTTCCATAACTTGCAATCCGGTGTTAGGCCCCACAAATAACTCCTGTCATTTATCCTTCCATAATGTAAACATATTCTAAATTTATTAAGTACTCCCACAAGGAAAAGTTTATCCATAAAGATATTATTCAGCAGAAAGTTCAAGGAATAATTGAGTGAAGAACATGGCTAGTTTCGTATTTCGCCTAAATAGACTTGAGGATAACATTAAGTAAACAAAAGTATTGTTGATGTTCACATAAAAATATGGTACCCTTCACCTGGAACTATCTACACTTTAGGCTTCCACTTCTATATCCTTCTCTCACCTCCATGTGAAAGGTTAGCGGATGTCCAAAAAAAGAAGAAAAAATAGTAATATTATGTATCCTAAATCAAGAGAGACTATTAGATTAATAAGTCCCATTTAAAAAAATTGATAAGACTCACTGATCCGCTGATCTTCTTCATTTGGAATGAAGATTTGGGTTGGAGATTTTCCAAGAAAAAGTACTTGCATATTAAACAACACAGTATACCAAAAAAACAGTAAAATATTAACAAAATATAGAATTACTAATTATTGTTTGTGCCTGAAGACATAGTGTAATAAAAAATGGTAAGCAATAAACATATTTGTATTAATATCAAAAATTAAATTACAAACACAAAAAAGAGATAACAAAATTTAAGCATCAATTTGTGATGGCGGCGGTGGTGGCCGCGAGGGCGGCGACAATGGTGGTGGTGGCGCGCGGTGACGATGGTGGTGGTGGCGACGGTAGTGGCAGTGGAGGCAATGACAATGGTGGTGGGGGTGAAGTGGTGGTGGCAGCAACAATAATGGTGACAGTGGTAGAGTGGTTTCAAATACTATTATTTTTTTTAAAATATTTAATGAGAAATAATTTTTATAAGTACTTTTAAAAAATTATTTCAAACACACTCTTAGAGGTCTTTTTTTCCTATTAAATTTAGGGTGTTAATATTAGTCGTTGGATTAATTTTAAAATAAAATTTAAAACGATCTCAACCGCAAATAGCAAAAGTCAATTTGTTTATTTTTGAAATTTGAATTATAAACTACTTTATTATACAGATATAATTAAAAAAATTGAACAAAGACTAGGTCTTTTTTCAAATTTTTGACACTTCCGAGATGACCCTACAATTTTCCTCCTTTCTAGTATCAACCTCAATTCTTTTACGGTGTGATGTTCTCTAATATATTTTTAGTAAATTTTATTTAAAGTTAAATTATTTATTAAATGACATAGCAGGATGATTATTATAATATGTGAAATTTATCTATTTATTTGTAGGTTTATTATGGAATTGTGACATTACGTGTCAATGAAGACGTGATATCACCGTTATACTAAATATTTTTTCGGTGCAGGGAATTAAGGCAATTCATGTGCAGAAAATTTTTTGGGTGCAGGGAATTTCGGTGCACCGTTACATGTGCAGAAAATTTTGAAAGTCAAGATTTTGTCTCACAATTCAACCTAAACTCCACCTTCCACGGCATTAATCATCTTATTAAAGTTAAGTGATGAGTTCTTAGATCCCTAAAGAAGAGACAACACCCTTCATTTCGTTGAAGATAAAGTTCACATGAAGAACAGTTAATCTTAATGAAGGATTTTATTTTCTATTAAAGTGTGGCATAAGTTAAATTCATAGAAGTAAATCAAATTAGTAGCCTAAAGTTGGTTTCTTTATTACTTTTTTGCTTCTTCATTCTTCCATGTCTTCTCAATGTTTCTTTCCCTGCAAATTCTTGAAGAAAATCATACTGTTTCCTTACAACTCCATACATGTATATCATTCTCTATCATCAGGTTTTGTCACGTTTAACACTTGATAATAATAATGCACTAGGAATAATGGTGAATATACAATGGTCATGACTCTTCAATATTCTGGCTTTTTCCCATCTAAGTGGAGAATAAACGGGTTGTAATCACCTCTTTTTCTTCTTCGTTACATATTTAGCATTTTTTTTGCGGAAAGTAACTAACAATGTCATTTAGTAACCCCTTAATTACACCGATTTGTGGAAAAAAATTCCTAAACATTTGAATTGTAATTAAGGTTCTAACATTGTAAGTACATGATAAAGTACAGTTACCTGCTTCAAGGCTAGACTCTAATTAAGTCTACTATGCTTGCAACAACCGAACGGCAACTAATATAATTTAAAGTGAGATTACAGCATTCTCATGTGGGAGCATCAAATCAAGTAGATCTAATGTCACATTATCATAATTATCTCATGAAGGATGGTTGCTTGACTGAAGATGGCCTACTTCAAATCTTAATCTACCAAAATTTGCGGAACTAACCTCTCAATCTCGTGGTAAACAATAGTAATTAGGTGAAAAATTCTTTTAAAGTGTCTTTGTTTATTCATATCCATTTTGTAAAGCAGAAAACTTCTGTCATAAATTAAAAAATTACTTCTTCTTCTTGCTTGTCTTTATAAATTAGTCTCTGTACATGATGATCGGAAGTACTTTTAGTAGGTTATTTTCTTTTGGTCATCACAGGATTATAAAGCTAGAAATACAACATTTGCACGAGCCTTCTGTCCGTGTCTAATCAGTGGAAATTCAGATGTACGTAGCTGAACTCTTAGCACATACAGGTAGTTTCTATGTCCTAAACCCATGGTACACATATGATAATTACCAACCTTATTACTATGCCAAAACTTTTTTTTGGGAGGAAGTATAAAAATCCCAACAAAGAAGGAGACGATAACATACCCATATAATAATTACTAACCTTACTGCTATGCTAAAACTTTTTATTCGTGAGAAGTACAAAAATTTCCAATAGAGAAGGAGATGGGAACATGATTCTACAAGCTTGGTATTGTTCATCCCTACCTCATTGTTGATTTTTGCCAACAATTGCTGTTGTCAATGCTGCACCTGTTCTAATTCTTTTCTCTATTTCTATAAACCAGAAACGGTTTATGGACAAGCAAAGCCAGTTTTGTTGGGAGGTGGGCGTTTTTGTAGGGCAGACATGCTGGCTTTTAAATGTTTTGGTACTTCTGACTAACTTGGGGATATTATTTCCTCCATTCAACTTCAAAAACTCTGCAAGTATTCTGACCCACACAACAAAAACAGCCAACTAATAGCTTCAATACTTGACAAAGTTTTGAAGAAAAATATCCAGATTCTTTTTCACTTTGTCAAACATTGAATTAATTAACCTGGATATTTTTTTTATCAGAATTTACCGTGGATATTCAATTGTGAAATTTAAGTATAAGTTTATAGTTAGGGGTGTAACTCGGTTGAGTTAAGCGATCAACTCAAATCTAATCCAAGTTATAAAACATTCAATCCTAACTCAACCAGTGCCCAGCTTCCAACTCGAGCTACTCCACCCGAATACTGTAGAGTATAAGTTTTTTTTTAAATTAATTTTTAAAAATTTAGGTTGAAATCAAGTTTGCCAATTTGGACTCAATTTCAGGAGTAATACTTTGGTTTGAATTCGGATTTGTAATAAAGCTTGTTCAAATTTACTAATCGGGACACCAAATCAGAAATTGTCTAAGCAGGCATGGATCAATTATTATACTATAGAAGACTAGTCAATGTTGCAAGTTCAAATTTAAGCAGCTTGACTTCGAACAACGTGGAGAAATAATGATGAAATGAAAGGAAAAAACAAAGTCCAGATCTCCAGAAAAAAAATAAAATAAAAGAAAAACAGAAAAATATCCATATAGAAATAGTGTAAAATAATCACTGAATGATCAAGTTGCTAAGGCAGCCAGGTTTTGTGTTGACTCTTCTTTGACTAAGTCGTTTATTCATAATTTGTTTCAACTTGCACCCATTATTTTCCATTTTTCTCTTCAGTTTAAAGAGAATTAATTCAAGTTAGGGATGCGCAAAGTTTGTGTGGCTCAACAGAGATGAGCCTAGTGTGACCAGACATTTTGACGTCCAATGAAAGGTTTCAGTAAGAGCCAAGGCTCAAATGCAAAGATTAAAATGGTCACTCTCAGAAAATGTACGAATACCCTTCTCAACCATTGGCTGAGATGCAATGATACCTTAGTTTTAGTGTAGATGATATGTCTTTAATCGAATTGCAAAAAAAAATTAGTCGAAATGTGCGTGAATTGACTCAGACACCCCTAACTATTGAAAAAAAAAAGAGATGCAATGATGAATCATATTAGGTGATGTATATCACCAATAAAATATTGTATGCTTTTAAAAAATGATTGTCACCATTTTTTCTTCAAAAGTTTTTTGAAAAAATAAGTTTGTGTATCCTATAAATTAGTGTTTATTTGATAATTTTTTACTGAGTGTACACATTAGGTAACATTTTTTTTTCCACAAATTCGCCGTTCTCAGACTTGGGTGGGGATGACCATCACATGATCAATAATACCCTTTACTTGGTCTGTGGCACACCAGTTTGTGCGGAACCTAAGGGCATATGGGTCATTTCCCACGTGAACCGACCTCCACGCATAGGCTTCAAATATCTTTTTCATTAACCTTGTTTTGATCTTCGATACTTATATAAATAAAATTCCAACGGGCAATCAATTAAAGCCAAAGAGTCAAAGATACCCGAAATAATAGGTGGATCTGGGGACCAAGGGTGAGAAATATGAGGTATTTTTTATACTATACAACTTTGAACCCAACACACGGGAATCAAAAAAATTGTTCACCCAATTAACACGCATAATAAGTTGAATCAGTGTCAAACACGAATCATATGATTAATAGGCATTGTACGAGGAATACGTTATTTTTTTTCTATATTTATTAGTCTATTTTTTTAATTTTCTTTTGTTTTGTTGCTAATGGATCATGTAGATTCTTATTTTTGAGGTATACATATAGGGTTATTTTGTTTGATAAAAATGGGCATTACTCATGGGCTTTCTAGTTCACTGGTCATACATACCAACACAACAATAACATTAATCTAAAATGACACAACTCTAGTGTATAACACGAGAGGCCTAACATAACACAATGTCACTCAAGATGACACGTCTCAATTGATGCCCATACTGTGAGCCCAAGTTGCATGGGCTACCTTTACTAGGTCACTGAGCTAGGTTCAAGTTAGTGATCACTGAGCAGTGTGTGTGCATTGCAGATCAATGAAGTAGTATACTTGAAGCAGTAATGCCAGACGATACTGACTAGATTTTGTGAGAATATATATATATATATGAATAACTATGCCGTGTGTGTTCAAATGAAAAATGTTATTCAGGCGAGTAGAAAAGAAAAGAAAACATAAGATACTGGATCATATACAGTAAAGTCATACAAAATTTATGTCACAATAATCACAAAGCAGCCCCTCAAATAAGGTCTCCACGATATGAACTAGAACATGTGGCTTTGAAAGAGAAAGATCCAAGAACTGGTAGCCATGTATGGCCTTTTATGAAAGTAGGCAACAGGTGATCATATCAACGGCTGATTAACCATCCAATCTTCAGCAAATGTAATTCAAACAAGTTTGAAATACCAGTTTGATAAACAACTTACACGCTGAAGAGATGGACATGTTGAAGATGATCCTGACTGTTATCTACAGGACTCTGGTGTATATATTTGCAGCTTCTGGATCTTATTTCAAGGCCTCTTCAACCAACAAAATGCTATCTAGCTTGCAGGATGCAAGCCGTATTGGCCATTCTTTCATTTTGAGGAAAAGAATCTGCCAAAACCACGAGAATGTTTCTCTGGAGTTAGGGCAGGCAATGAAGTAAAGGAGCTTGACTTGGTAGGCAGGTGTTTTGGACGCTTTGAACTGCTTGGTGATCTCAATAAATTGTTTGGTTCAGAGTCTGAGAGGCTAAGTGGCGCATTGTGTAGATCCATGGGGGACTCACCATTTAATCCTTGCAGATCGGCAGAAGTAGCATTATCCATCTCGGCAGGATCACTCTCATGCAACTTCATGCCACTGGTCGTTGTTTCTTCTTCAGAGAAGCCTTCACCCTTGTGACTCTTCTGACTGTATGGAGACCACATAATCTCTGTTTGAGGACGCAAAGTTTTCAATTGCTTGCCAAGAAGAAAAATGGTTTCTTGACACTCTGCTAGCTTTTCTGCTGCAGCTACTAATTCTGTCTCCTGGAATTAAAGAAACAGGTCAATGTCATCACTGTTGGATACATGATTAAAAGAAGAATCAGTGATAGCATCACAATTAGCAATATGGAGAGACAACATAACAATCATAAAGAATTGTATACCCTAAATATAAAGCATATATGACATGTCATGAGAACTTTTTTAAGTGACAACTTATAAGAGCACTTAATATGTCCACCAAAAACTCCTAACAAAGAAAGGAAAATCAAGTGAAAAAAAATAAAAGGCTAAGGAAGCCCAGTGGCTTAAATTGGGAAAATTGTGGTCCTCATTAAGGCAAGTTGAAGAGAACACCCTAGATCTTGAGATTATCCATCAGAAGTCTAATGCTAACACTATAAATGCAAATCAAGCACATCCAGAGTAATGGGGTGTCTCATAAAAAAGAAGCATGTCTGCCCAAAGTTAGCATCCTTGGACACATCTTTATTCGGGGAGAGGAAGAGATAAAAAACTTATTGTTTCAAAGACCCCCTCGTTCTTTACGAACCTACAGCTAAAGACTTCTGCAATCTTACCGGCATGAAACTCGGGATCATGTTGGGGATGAAGAATCCATTGATGATTTCAATTTTTGTGATAGGCTTAGTCCATTCCAAGAGCATACCAGGTCTGCTGCTTAATTCATTTTTTTTGTGACAGGCTTACCAAGAAAAACTTTTGGATGCTATCAATCTAACTGATGTACAGCTTGGGGAGGAGGGTAGCACCATCAAGCACAACAAAGTTACAAGGAACTGTAAGCTCATAAAACTAAATATTCCCAAGGAATTAAACCAATAATACAACAAAAACATCAAGTCACTCTTGAACCAAGAGTGGCAAAGTGGAATAAACTGATGAAAAACAACCATTGATCAAACTGCATTAAAATAAAACCTAATAACATTACGTGACTAAGCACAAACTTACAGCTTAAACTCTATTGTCTAACAGCACGCTATACCCCATAAAGGCAGAGATTGTCTGTTCATCCAGATATCTTAATTTTAATTCCTATAAGCAGAGAAGTTTGAAGTGAATGCCTACATGGCAACTCCAACATATGAACACAGGGCGTTATTCCACTCACCTGGTCTCTCTTGGTGTCAATATCTACAGCTGAGCAACTCCCAATCCTGACAAAAATTAGCACAGGCAGAATTAGATAATTAAAATCTAGCTGACACATGAGTGAATAAAAATATTTAAGTATTTAATATATACACATTAATAGAGTTACATAAAAAAGAAATTAAAACCCCCAACCAAAACCATCAACAATATCTAAGCCGAATCAGCCAAAAACAACTCCATCAAGTCCTATCTCAATCATGAGTAACCAGTTAATGCTGTGAACAGAAGTGCAATCGAGTGAATTGACAAAACGCAGTGCAATAGAAAACAAATTTTCCATTGCTTAAAGGAGTTCTAAGGTGTCTTCTAAAACCAAGAAATGGAAAGAGAAGAGGAAAGTACCCCCGGGGAGAGAATGTTATGTGCAAAGATTTCTGTCTTTCCCATGCATTAAGATCAGACTGAAAATGTTTTTTTCTTGGGGATTTAAATACATTAGGGTCTCAGCCTGGTATTGAAAGAACTACAGCAGATAACATCGTAATAATGTATTTTACCCTGGTCTGTACGTAATATAAGGAAATCCTATTCGGGTCCAGAGAGGATAAGGCTTTAATGTTAAACCCAAAGGGCTCGTTTGGTTGCCGTATTAGAAATGGACGAATTAAATAAAATAATACAGGCTAATACAATACAGATGGATAAAATACAAGATTAAATAGGGTATTAGAATAATACGTAATTTTATCTAGTGTTTGGTATACACAATATAAGTGTTGGATAATAGTTATTTAGTCCAATCCGTTGCTTGGTTAGAAAATTATTTGATCTTATTAATGTTAAATTAACAAAAATAACCTCAATCAGTGTTTGTTACATTGATGACATTTTGATTTTATCAGTTGGGGGGGTTATAATAGTAAATATGTAAAATAATACGTTTGAGTTGGATTATAATACCACCTCTTTTGGTGGTATTAAAATACCTCCATAATACAGGTCTAACGTATAAAAAATATACGATAAATATACGTTTTTAAAATTAATACGACATCAAATTTGCTTACCAAACAAAGTATTAGGCCCGATTAAATAAGAAATAGTACAATCCAATATTTAATCCCCCCATAATACGTCTACCAAGTGTAAGTGTGAGAGAAATACGAGGCATGCCAGCCCGAGACAGAAAAAAAGTTCGATGCTAACCTTTGCAATTGCTCTTCAAGATCCTTGCACCTGGACAAAGCATCCTGATGGCTCCTCTTCTCCTCATGAAGCTCATTATCCAAATTCTCTGCTTTTGTCCGCAAAAGATTTATTTCAGTTTGCAACTCCTCAGCTCGCACTTCAAGTGATCTGTATGACTCTGCCATACATTTTAGCTGTGTCTCAGCCAAGCTATTCAACTTTTGGGCAGATGTCAACTGTGATTTAACCTCTGCTAGAAGCTGTTCTGTTTCCTGCAACTGGAACTTGGTGCTTTCCAGATTTTCTGTACATCTAGCTAGATCTATTACCATGTTATCTTTTTCTAATTTCAATTGTACAACCTCCTCCAGCGCGCACTTCCTTGTTGAGGCAGCTGATTCAGAGGTCGGGACAAAACTTCTTTCATGGGGAATGTCGGAATCAGAAATTGAACCAGAAAAGCGGGCACAACCGTTTAAATATTTCTCACCCATTGAATCCTGAACACCCTTATTCTCTGACAAGGCAACCTTGTCTATGCAATCAGAACTACAGGTTTCTGCTTCAGCATTTTTATAGCCAAGAACATTAAAGTGGAGTTCACTGGCTTTAGTCAACACATGAGAAAGATTAAGAACAAAAACAACCAGACTTGTACTGCCGTTTATAACCTCATTAAAGGTGTCAGAGAACTCCTCCAGTTTTTGGCCCAGTCCATCTCCATCAGGAGATGGAACCAGAACAGCCCTAGCCTCTTTGCCCAGGAACAAGATAAAGTTATGAATCTGAGAGATAGCAGCCTCCACTTCTTGGCTTATTGTATGCACAGCATCTGTACCATGTTTGCCATTTTGGAACAAAGAGATTTCCTTTTCCGCATGTATCTCAGCATCCTCAAGACTAGCCTCACGACACATTTCATCTGGCGAGTGAGTTGCCTCGACTGGCTGCTGATGCAGACTGTTGTGCATGTCCTGCACAACATGCCTAATACCCCCCAAAACTTTCTCCATATCAGTGTCCTCAGACATCGATTCAAGTAACATTGAGATTCTTGATCGGAACTTCATGAAGGACAGCGACTCTGCATCACATTGAGAATTTAGATCTGAAACCTCCACTTTAAAAGACACCTGCTCTTCCAACAGTCCCTGCGTTTCACATCTCATATTATTTGGTATATCTGAACTGGAGATAGCTCCATTTGAACCATTCGATAAATACGCCAGTTTCTCCATCTCCAGAAAATCATCCATTAGCTCCAGGTGATTTGCATTTTCTGCCTTGTTTGGACTCTCAGTGTTCTTTTCCTTCTTGACATGAGAGAGCTCAGAGATCAATGCTGTAGCCCAAGAACCGGCACAACTTGCTTCATCATCATTCCCATCTCCAGATATGGAGGTTAAGCTTGGTGGATTGCTTGCATTTTGACTGAAGGAACCTTCAGTGGGGATCATGACAATAGATTTTGGAGTTCTTTTCTCTTCACTAGGAGCTTGCAGTTGTGCTTCTAAACTTTGAAGCTTGCCGACTGTCTTAGCACAAATGTTCCTGGCAGCTTGCAGTTCACTGTTGCGCTTTGCCAAGGCTTCTTTCAGCATCTTTGTTTCTTCTTCCATTGCCAACAGACGTTTAGTCAGTAAATCATTCTCTTTATGGTACTTTTGTAAACTGTCCAGAGAAAATTCAGGCAGTGAGGGCAAGTGCTGATTTGGGGCCTTTACTGGAGACCTCCTTACCCTAGTTTCTCCACAATCCCGGCCTAAGTTCTCAACTTCTAGTTTCATTTGCGCCAGTGCTGCAGGACCAGGCAACTTCTTCCTAACAAGACCACGCAATCTTTGGCACTCTGCTTCCAGCTTAGCTATTTTCTTAACTCCTTCTAAGTGCTGCTTGTTTGCCACTTCTGCTGATCGCACACTCATGTTCTTCTCCTCATTACGAATTTCTAGTTCTTTGGTAGCTATATGGAGTTCATATTTAGATGAATTTATTTCCCTTTCACACGAATCAATATTGCTCTTCAAAAGTTCAATCTCCGCTTCAGCTTGTGATTTTTCCTCACTCAATTTTATCACCATGTTAGAACGCTCTTGCAAAGACCTCGAAAGTGCAGCATTTTCAGCAGCAGACCTGAGGAGCTCTTGATCTAAATTATTTATCTTCGCCTCAAAGTCAAGCTTTATTTTTTCCCACTGCTTCGTTTTGGTAAGAACAACTTCATGCAGTTTTTGCTCATGTTCTTCCTTCAAATTCCGTATCTGCCTCATGCACTCCTTGAGAGCACCATCCAAATGTGAGGCCCTATCTTCGGCAGAGAGCTTCAACAGCGTTACAGATTCTAAATGATTTTTCATTGCTGCAGCTTCAGCTTCAGCCTTTTCCCAACCTGTGCATGGAGACATTATATTATAAAAAATCAATTGGTTATCACATCAAGGAACCCTTTGTGGCTCAATACAACTGTTAATACATTGCTTGAACGAATAATTCGTATGGGGTCAAAGAAAAGTGTTATTGGACGAAATTTTCATCTCTGATAGATTAAAATGAACTTCTCTTTGAAAAATATTACTATGTGCACAATTAGTCTTTTTCCTTTATGTACAAGAATAAGATCAATTTCACACCTGAGACGGCTTCTTCGGCAACTTTAGCATGTTGTTTGACCAAATTTTCCTTTGTTGTCATCTCTGAATGGGATGCTGACAGCTCTTCGTTCAATTCCTTAACCTCATCTTCTAAAGTATTAATTTGATCCTCGTATGATTTCACTTGTGCCTCCAATCCAGTTAGATGTGAATACGACTCCACAGAAATTTGAATGTAGTTTGGCTTTTTGTAGTCATCCAGCTTACCCTGGAACACAAAACTGCAAATCAGTTTGACCAACTACTCATGCAAAAGAAGCTATCTGGTAAGACAATTATCTCTGGGAATCTCTTACATCTTTATTAAACAAGAAAAGAAATTAAAAAATTATTTGAAAATATAAACTTATTTCAGTGATAAATTAATGTTACACACTGTTGACAATTGCCTATTCTCGTAAGCATTTAACAAGTACAATGTATGCAAGCTTCACCACTACATTTGATAGCAATGACTTGGCTAATATCTCTTGAAAATAAGGAACTTTACCAATACTATTGACTGGCATATCTTCAATTGTGCGTGAAAAGCTTCTCTTAAAATTTTTATATGAAGTCTGTTCAAAATCACATTTCACGAAAAGCCGTGCTTAAAATTTTTCATATCAAGTAAAACTCCAATTCCCAGTAATGATATTTATATAAATTAGTATCTTCTGGACACAAGAATAATCTAAAAGAACCACATAATGTTTCATGGAACATACCTGATCACCCCGGGATACAGCTGAAGCTGAAGGGACAGAAGCAGTGTCTGATGCAGTCGCAGCTTTCTCAGCAGATGGCTTATCAGATGATTTTTTCTTCCAGGGCCAACTCCGCCGATCCATCGTGGACTGTGCAGATATACAAGGTAGTATCGGAATGTCAGTTAACAATATTATGATACTGATGCAATCCCTGAATGGACTTAGGTCCCAAATGCATGTAAGTAGTTAACATCAACAATAGCCCATCATAGCACAACTTTCAGGTAAAGTCACAATAGCACAATCAAGCAGGTCTACTTCAAAAGGAATTAGTCTCTGCAATTCAAGTTATTTTCTTTTTTAGCTTTTGATTTCGTCTAAGGTAATCATAATATAGCTTGCCGCTGAAACATCTAAAACTTTCCTGCAATTGTTACAATGAGCTCGACAAACTCTGCTCAGAAATATCCAATTACCATACAGTGAAGGATGCACAGACTAAAAGGGTCTTATACATCAGGTACCAAGCAATAAAATCTCCAGTTAACAACATGAACTCAATTACCCAAGCCAGAACATACTAGAAGTTCAGTGCTATTATGGTGACTTGCCGTTGTTAGGGTGAGTGTGTATACTTCGTCGATGATGGTGGGAAAGAAAAGAATTCCAACTGCAACGGGAAACTGTGGCAAATTCTTGGATATTTTGAGACCAAATGAATCTGCTTAGTTACTGATTAATTAACAGTCAGTGTATCTTCTCTGTCTTTTCAAAAATATGTTTAGTAACTTGGTATTCAGTAAGAACAATGAGCATTTACAATTAGTACAAGCAATGAACACCAATTGATTGAGCATGAAACTCAAAAGCCAATCAAAACTGAAATAATGAGACACATTGGCAGCAATTCTCTCTCCTTGTACAAAACCTGGTTATAAAGATATCTCAGGATTGCATTATGAGCCTTCTGTTCCACTCTTGATAAAAGTTGATGCAAATAAGCCAAATAAGTAATCTGATTCATTCAAAACAAAACACAGGGTGCAAAAAGGAAAAGAGCAAATTTTGATACCGCATGCAGGAAATTAAAAAAGAAAAAAAGAAAGAAATTGGGACCTGAAACATATACAGCATAAATCATAAGCTCACAGATCATTTCTTCTATGATGTTTTTCAAGTTTAGGGACAATCAAATAGAGTGCCAGAAAAAGCTTACTCATGACATTCAATTCAGACCACCAATGCAGATCCCAATTTACACACAAAAGAAAAAAGTAGATTTAAGGCCCATAACAACCCCAGTAATTAAAAGTAGACTAGGGGAGGGAGATGAAGAAGAAAACGACCAACCACCAGCAATAAAGAAAGCATACTATGAATGATGGCATTCGGAAAATCTGACAAGGATAATAATGAAGTATAAACATAAGAAAAGCACAAACGGTGACATGCATTGCCGGAAATTAGCTTAAATCTGAGTTTTTTTAATCATTAGAACACAAATGCTCCAATTACAGCAGAGTAAATCAGAGCGTAATTCACGCTAAATTCCATGGAGAAAGGTCATCAATCAAAGTTTGAATCCCCCACAGATGTAACTAGAGAACTCGTAAAACAGCAGATTCTTGAATCAAAAGAAATTCATACCTTTAACGGAGGCAAAAGGGCTAAAGAATTATATGAACTGTATCAGTTCTAATAAAATCAGCAAAAAACAATAGCGTAAAATTAGAAGTCTAACAAATATCTGCGTTTAAGCAGACAACATTCAAACCAAAACAAGAGACACTGAATCGCTTATATGAGAGGGGAAGAGAAAAAAAAGGCATTCACGATTTCACTGAAAAAGACACTGAATGGCCGAGAAATTTAGCATTTCTTCCGAACAAAACTGAAAGTGAAACGTATCTCTGTAAAAATCCAGAACAAAGCAAAGAGGAACTTAAGGTTGAATCTAGAAATCAAGCATTCACAATGAGGAACTTACAGGATCGAAGAAGAACAAAAAGACCAGACGCAAAGAAGAAAAACAAAGGAAAGTGAAAACAAAAAACGGTGGAGTTTCAATGACGCCATCAACAAACTCATAAAGAGAAAAGGACGAAAATAAAAAAGATCAGAAATACAGAGAATTAACTCACCAGTTGACAATGCAGCTTGTAGAGACAACCACAACAATGCAGGTGGTGACAATTTAGATAAGATACACAAAGTCAAGATCTGCGTAATTAGTTTTTGTTTGCAGCTGATTTCATTTCGCTTTTCAGTTGCGGAAAGAGAGAGACGGAGAGAGGTTGGGTGTCTTGTTAGATACAGAAATAGTTGTAGAAGGTGGTGGAGTGGTGGTGCTGGTGGTGGTGGTGGGTGGAGGCTAAAATATTCGGTTCTAGGTGGCACTTAAAAGCAGGGACGTTGGAAAGCTCCAAAATATCAGTCTTTACTTAAATTTATAATTTCTTCAAACTTACGAAATTAAAAATATAAAAAAAATAATTCTCATCTGGTTTATTTATACGTAATTAAGGATCTGAATAGCAATTAGTTGAAGTTATATGGTTGGTCCGAATGACAAAATTAGCCCTGTGAAAGCAGTTATTGGCGAGGAAGTCCGTCCCCAAGGAGCCTCACACTTCTGCTAGAAGTGACTGTTGAGCTGTATCCGGCGGTTGGACCACCGTCACTCCTGGACTAATGTCCCATCCAAGTCAAGGGATTAATTTTTTTATTATGATTTGACTGAGCGTTATTTGAATCGGATATGAATCCTAATTAGGTTAATTGGGTTAGCCCCAAGTCTCATTTAAACTAGATATTTGAGTTAGGGTAAATCAAAATCGACATTTGCTAGATCAAAATTTTATTAGTAGCATGTTATGATTTTTTTTTTTCACGCTAAATTAGAACCCGTGATTAAGGATGGCAATAAGATGTTCAAAACTATTATGAGAGCATATGACACGTGTAAATTTTTTATTAATTATTATTTTTATAAATTTGTATTTATGAATTAATGAATGACTCAAACTAAAATACACAAGGAAAAATTACAAAGTATAGGTTATGTTACAATCAGTTTCTTATGGTTTTAATTTAAACAATTTACTCCCTTAAAATTTTGGCAAGATTAAATTGACTCACAAAATGGATGGGAGGTATAAAATTTCTAAAATAATCTCAACATTTAATGTATTCTCTTTTTCTTCTCTTCCTACCCAACATATTAAAGCACAAAGCCTTAAAGAATATGTAACCCCAACCTCTTTCTCTATTTAAGCGCTCCCTTTCCCCTACTCCAGTCGTACGCCGACCCTCATAGCTAACTCCAACATCCATTCATATCCATCCGCAACTCTGTTAGTAGGCAGCCCCTCACCTCTATCCCCAACACCTGCAATAGACACCCCCTCACTTACATCCCCAATAAGGTCTCTTTTAAACCACATCCCTTGACGTCCACTAATGACAAAACATTAATGTTACCTAACAATTCCTTATGGACATTGTTGTCAGTGGCTCCAAAAGACCATCACCTGACACCAGCCAACCAAAGAAAAAAAGATTGTGAGAAAAAAGAACAAGAGAACAGACAATTATGAATGCTCCAAATATTTCTAACCCTTATTATTGTTGCCAATGTAGTATAGTTACCATTAATTAAGCTTCAATTCCCCCTCGTTAGCACAAAACCTACACAAAAAGCTCTAATTCCACCAAATCCATTCCAATTCGATCAAAATTCCCAAAAAAGCTTTGAACTAAGGGTGATAATGATTAAACCTAATGGAAGGGGCGAAAGGTCAGGTAGGGAGGAGGGTTATCGAAGGGTTGTTGCCTAAAAGGGGTTTTGAGGGGAAAGGTCTAGTACGTGGAGGGCTGGTGGGAATTAAACAATATGGGTGTTGAGATATTTTTCATTTTTTTTTTGGTTACAAAATAAGTGATCAAAAGGGTAAAAAAGTATTTTAATGAAATTTAAGCTCACGTTTGTCCATTTTTTAACAGTAAAATTTAACAGCAATAGATTAATTGATGTAATTACAAACTTGAGGGAATAAATTGTTTAAATTGAAACTATGAAGAGCTAATTGCAACATGACTTATACTTGAAGGGAGTCTTTTGTAATTAATCCAAAAAATAAAATGTCCGGAACTTGACCACGTCGTTGATTAGCACAATGATTATATCAATAAAACCCAACCAAGATTTGCAAAATTCAAAATGAGTTTTGAAATACGATGAACTGTGGTGTGGCCCATGCAGTACCAGAAAGTCTTCTTGACTGTGCAGAGTGATTTAACAGAACCATAAAGGAAGGGTTTATAAATGCTAGTGCTGGAGCCTAGTTTTTAGGGTGGAATGAAGTCCAAAGAATTGCCTACTGCTCTGTCTCTCTCTCTCTCTCTCTCTCTCTCTCTCTCTCTGAGTTATAAATACAACTGGTGTCTGCTAAATCGATGACACTTCAGAGCTATATCATCAGCAAAATGAAACTGCTGTCATGATCTATCTTGCAACCCCGGAGGTGTCACCTATTTCAAGGATAATGCTATGTTTATTAAAATATTTATTAAAAAATATTTTTATCAAATAAATTAATAATTCCATCTTAGATCAAAAAGATTTTGATTAATATTTGAAAAGTCTAAGAATGATCTAGAACTGTCAGCTCATTTAATAAAAATATTTGGGTGACAAATGAGTTAACTCACTCCATCCAAATATGGGTTCATTTAGTACGTTCACCCATTTAGCATCCGAAACGAACACATTAGAATAAAACGCAAACTTATTTTTGTGTTAACTCACCTCAAGTAATCAAATCGCGTTGAATTTTGTTGATTTACCTGCAGTGTAGTACAATTGCTATAAACAATATTAATTAAAACAACGATAAAATAATAAAAAAATTTAAGAAATATATAGTACATTTGCTATAGATGGTCAAAAAATCCACCAAGAAGGGTACATGGTGACACCCCATATTGTTCATGCTGAAATAAATATATAGTGACGTTGGAGTTCTTAAAGGGGAGCGATTGTGCAATTCATGTAGCCACCCATTGTTAGTAAAACTGGGGCCTAACTTGATTTAATTGTACTTATAATTGTACTCTTTTTTTTTTTACAAGGCATTTAGGTTTGTACTAACTACTCTTTAGAATTCTACGTTGATCATCGTAATTAGAGTTAGTTTAAAGACATATTTCATGAGGAATAAAGATAATTGACCTTTTAAGAGAATGTGAAAAATATCAAACTTGAAACCTCTCAGTTGTAAAATGACATACTTGACTACTAAAGCAACTCTAAGGATTATACTCTGTTTCTATGAGACCAGGAAGGATATGATCAAAATCTGCAACAGTTTTGCTGCCAACCTGAACAAGCTCTAACCATTGAAGTGCCTGAAGGAATGGGTGTCGGTGGCATCTCTCTGTTCACCATGTAACCACAAAAATGATCATTAATGAATGAATAGCTTTCAAAAGAACCCACCTTCCTCTTATTGCGCGTCCCAACCCTGTTTTTTTCATGTCAAAGGCAAAGCATGCTGTAGTTTTCTCTGGGGGTTGGGGACAAGGACCGGTGTTAAAAGCCAATCAACAAACTTCATTGATTTCATTTATGAGTGTATATGTGGTATCGAAAAATAATTTTGTTAATATATTCCGAAAAAAGAACCTTCATACAATAGCTGAATATAATATATGATTTTTGAGGGTAGGCAAGTAGTGAAGCTTTTAGTTCTAATTTTGCGAGAAAGAAAAAAATAATATTCATATAAGTATTGCCTTGATCTAATTGCGTCACGTAAATCAGAAAAATAAGCGAAAGTTGAAAATTAAATAATTTATGTACGGGATCTTTTAATGTATGGGGCAGTTAGCCAGATGGAGGACATCCAAGAGGAACATTTACGTCGTTTTCTACAAGTTTTGTGTCTCTTTCGTGCACTTGAAATGATTAAGGTTTTTTATCCATCAATGGCTAAACATTCGCCTTCGGCTTTGGATGAAAAAAAAATGGCAGCTAAACAGACCACAAAAGAGCAACTTCGAAATTGGGAGAGGTAAGTATTTGAGAGTTGTTTTAAGCGGTAATAAAAATAAATTGTAAGCTTAAATGTCCTAAGTTTTAAACTTGATAATCTTTTGAGGTCAGGTAAAACCATAAGAAATATATTTTTCATGAATTTTTTAATTCTAGCGTGGATAATTTGACTTTGATCAGAACAAGAAAGAAGTTAGTCGACGTGTAGTTAAAAAAAAAAAAATTAGGGAAGACACCTTTAAAGAATTCACTTTTCCTATGAAGTCTCTGGCTTTGAATTTCATATATTTTCTTTTCGTTTTTTATGTTAAATTGACAGATAGTGTAAATAATTATCAACCCAAAAAATACCCAAAAATATTTCGACCCTGAACTTGAGAATTGCATAATTCTTTGTGAATGGGTCGAGTATCAGAAACTCCAAGAGATCCGGATATCTTCTTAGCAAAGAAAACAAAAGTATTGTCCTCAATGGTAATAATGCACTTATGGAGTCGACACAATGACCAAAAAAACAAAAAGTTATGGCACCTTTGTTAAAGTGCTCTGAGAGAAAGTTCAAAAAGAACTCGTAATCAAAGGAACCAAAATTGATAGATCATCAATGGTGGTGAAAAAAAAGCACTGAAAACTTTTCCAGAATCAGATCAATGAGAATTCTGTAGTGGTCTGTGTTTGGCAGGCACATAGCAATAGGAATGATGGTACCCCTTTTTTTTTTGGGTAAGATATTAATGGTTTAAATCCACGATTTTAAAATTGGATAACGAGGAGGCAGGTGGTATTTCACTAGACTCTTTGAGATGAATATGACATTCTATTAGTTGGATGGACTAGATAAAATTATAAAAACATAACGATTATTGATGACCATTGGATGAAAATGTTCCTATACATGAAGGCATATATATTTAGCGGATATGCCAAAAATAAAGTGCATGCCCACATAATTATGAATTTATGATTGGTTTCATGTAAATCTCTGAATTTTTAACCCTTATTAGTCGTTTTTAAGACTAAGAATGATTTGTAATTGCGTAATTTAAATTCAGGTTTTTTAATATAAAAAAACTTGTTTATGGAACTCGTTGTCTCGACGCAGGAGTTAAATTCATGTTTTCATGTAAACTACAATTATTTAGAAATATGTTCGGACATAATGCAAAGACAGAATTAAAAAAGAAGAAGAAGAAGGTAATTTGAAAGGAAAAAGAAAAAGGGCCCATGCTTCTTGGTTCCAAGAGTGGGCCAGTGTAAATGTTGATCCGACCATTCATTCATATTCCCTTGTGCGAGACGCAACCCGCAAACTTGTCTTGCCATATTGAGGTTTACATGGAGGTTTTTTCTTCCTGGGAAAAAAAACATAGGAGGGTAAAAAAAAACGTTGAAAAACTTTTTTGATAGATATTTATTAATGGGATTACGAGGCTCTTGTGTCCATTATTCCTCTAAAAAATGGACCTAAGTAGATCAGTGTAACGATCAACCATCGAGCTCGATTGTTACTTACATTGGATCATCTTACTCGATGGTGTACATGCAATTACATGCATTAATAAGTGTTATAATAAGGTAGGATGACTTATTCGTGATGTAATAAAGAGTCGAGATACCATAAAATAAAATAAATCAATTGAGGTGTTGGTAAAATATGATAAAATAAAGCATTCACTTATTCCCTTGTTAATTTTTCTTTGAAACAAGAATTTGATTTCTCTTTTTTGAGGTCCTGTTTGATAACGTCATAATTGTAACGTTTTCGATTTTTTTTCATTCCATCCATCCAACTATAATTTTTGATTTTATTTTATAGTAAAATCCTATAACTATTATAATTAACACATCTACCATCCAACAAAGTTAATTGATTTGGCTTCACTATAAGTTTAGTTTTTTGTTTAAATTTGTCTCATCATCAATTTGCGAGTATCAAATCGAAATCAATTTTTCCACAAAAAATAAAAAAAGCTATTTAAATATACATAGTTAATCATATAATCAAGTGTTCAAAATTTTAAAAATATATCAAAAAGAGAAATCAATGATTTGGAATAAATTTTTGAAAAATAATTCATCTTTTATAATTAATGATCACGTGTAATACACAAACTTAAATCTATCTCATCATCTTTCATTACGTCTTTTACTATCTTTTCCTTTCTTTCCCCCCCACCCCCATGTAAGGAGTAAGGTGGGTTGACAATTTTAACAAATTTAATTTATAGTATAAATTAAATCAAATTAAACGAACAAAATTGAGAAATAAACAAGTGGAAAGACTCGGATTTGTTTAATCGGTCTAGTTGGATCTTTTGGTGCAATACAAATATACAAGTGGGCAAAGAAACACGGAGGATCCGATGGAAGAATCGAAAAAGACACGTGGTCCCCAGCAAAGCACCACACGTTTCGTTGTACTGTGATTTTCCACTTTCAAAAGTGGGGACCACATTACAGTCTCTGTCGTCTACAGCGCACAGATGCTCATGTGACACGTGTCTAAGTGAATCGAACAGCTTTCCTTCGGCTCAATCTTCTGCTGCTGCAGCTTTACCGTATAAACCCGTGTTTTTTAACTCCTAATTAATTACCGAAACGGACATTGTTTTTGTCGGCATTAGCGACAAAAGAAGACAAAACCCCCCAATTTTGAGTGATAATTGACATTACAATTATGACCCCACCAACATCCATAATACCTTTGAAGTCCTCAAGTGGTTTCATTTTGTGCCCTTGTCGCCGGAAGTTAGGCCACTCTGCACCAATCGATGCAAGAGTAAATTTCGAATATTTACAATTTATCATAAATTTATGAGACATCAATGAATGTCAAATTCTGGACGATCAGGTTTATAATTTGTCCAAATCCAACCCCACACCACCGAGCCGGTTAAAGAGCCACATTTTGCTCCTAGTTAGCTCTTCACTATTTTCATTAAAAAAAATTATAGAAACAAAAAACGAATAAATATTAGCATTTTGGTTTTCATTAGAGCAATGCAAAAAATAAAAATAAAATAAAATTTTTTTTCTCTAAAAGTAAGAAAAATTTTGTTTTTTTCATTTTCACATTTTTTTTTGGCATATAATGTAAACATATGAATTAAGATGGACATATATATTACATTGGGAAAACACAAATGAAATATATTTGTACTTTTTAAATTCTCAATTTAAACAAAAAAGAATATAATATAATATTTTGTATTATAATCGTAAACGTATTTGAAAGTACTTTTGAGAACATATCCTAATATATTGTTGGATAATGCTTTTTAAATTACTTTTATTTTATTTATGAAGTGATGTTGTTTTATATTTTTGTTTTTCATCGTATACTTTCATCTGCTCGTTCAAGTTTAATTGCAGGTATAGGAGTACAAGCATATATTCATCGAATATGAAATAGTATCATTCATATATAAATATATGCACAAAAATCACTTCAACGAGAATAAGTAATCAATTTTTTTAAAAAAAATATTTACAAAAATACTCTTTTTACCCTTAAAAAATACTAAAATTTTAGCAAAGACACATAAGATTCTTTCATGAATTGTTAGTTTGCAGCAGTTTATATTGTCAGAGATGGACAGTTCCATTGTCAGAGATGGACCAGCGGATTTCATTTGCTTGTACACTCACATGTCCTATTTCTTGTTGATCATCAAACCCTCCTCCCATTTTTTGCTGCCTCTTCTTTAAGCTTTCGCCCTTCTTATGTGTTCCATCAAAAGCCAAAGAAACTTCCAAAACAATTATTGCACTTTGAAAAACAACTGATGTTGATTTTTTTTTTATTATTTGCCTGGTGTTACATGATAATTATACATGTTTTTGGTGTTGGAGGGTGATTTTTATGTCATTTACTACAAATCTATTAATAGAATAATATTTTTGGAAAATCAGTTTCATACAAATGGGGTGTGCAGCTGTAGCATATGAAAAAAGCACTCAATTTCTTGGGGGAAAAATGTAGGGAAATTTAGCATATTCTAATTTCAAACTCAAATTTGTATCTCAAATGAAGTGGACCGTTAAATTAGTGGGTCATATTAATTTTTTAAAATAGGATCCACTGATCCAATAATTCCCTTAATTTGAGATGTAAATTTATGTTATAAATTTAAGATACATAACATTATTCAAAAAAATAATAATAATCAAGGAAATGTATGAAAGGATTAAAAAAAGAGAGAGCTGAGCTGGCAGCCACCATAACTAAGCAACAAAATTTAGAGAGTTGTTTGATTGGAACAATAAATGATGAGTTCAATCTCCAACCTGAATTCTTTCAACAATTGAAGTTTGAACTGACCATTTGGTTGAAGCAAATGCGATGTCCAACTGCATTTCATTGAGTTGGATTAGCTATGCTTTGTCTGAGCTAAAGAATTTTTTTGGTTTCATATATATAAAACCGGTCCAATCCTATTTGGATGTACAATCCTTACTAGGTCCGTGAGGATTGCCCAAATAACAAAATTTTTGTGATTATTAATATATCGAACTTCTAAGTTTAAGTCTCACAAAAGACATTCTGATTAACTGCTGATATGTGTGATTTACGAGTGGTTGAGCACATCTTGAGTATACGTAACAGTTCTGAATTCAAAGAATACATGTTTGCAATAATGCTTTATTATGAAGAGAAAAAAATACAATCAATCCGACCCACTATTTTGATGGTGACACAAGAACCATTTGATCCCAAGTCATCCTATCAAAAACTCATTCACCTTCTACGCTAAACCCATTTAAAATAATAGTGCTACTTAATATTAAAATCTCAAAAAAAAAAAAAAAAACCACGAAATATTGGATGATTCTGAGTTACGCCTACCTCGTTATAAGATAATATAATTAGATTGAATAAGTTTATATTCTACCATAATGTAATAGGTTGTGGATGGAATAACAAAGGACATTTTTTGAGAAATATATTAAAGAGTTGTTTGATTGGAATCATCATAAATAGCTTTGGACATATTAGAACTACAACTACTAATGTCATATCAATCACCTACTACAAACTACTGATAATAATAATAATAATAATTGTAGCGGATTAAGACAGTTCAATCAAGCCGACTTTAAGTATTATAAAGAGTTTTGAATCCAAGTAAATTAATAACAAAGATCCTCATGCTGCGGCATACGCCATTGACTGTCATTGCGCTTTGAGTTGCTAATGAAAGAGGAAAAATAAACAAGAGGATGGGTTCAAAAGTGGAAACTAACGTCAAGAAAAGTTTCATTGCCAGCTAGAATGATGCAATCTCCCAATAAATTAAAACACTCAACTTTACATTGAAGAGGTGGTCAATTTGTAGTTAATATTATAATTATGGGACAATACATATTAGTTATAACCCGTGTTTGAAGACACGAGTCACTAAGTATCTTATGTTCATTGGCAATATCAATCGGGTAGGTTATGCTGTGGTGGGGCTTGAGGGAAGAGAAGATTTGACCTAGATGCTGTTATTTATCTTAGCAATTCTAATGCTACGTCTTAAACCCGTTGGCCATCTCTCCTACATACTAATTATGACCCAAAAATTGAATGAATAATGAGTCTCTATACTTACATATATATTAGAATATATAAAGGTATTTATACTCTAATATACCAACTAATGAAATGGTTGGCAACTTTTATCGAAAATGGTAGAATAATAAAGATATAGAAGCACAACATGTAGCTTTATGTTTACACTACCTTGATTTTTTTTTTTTGGCTCGGAGAAAAAAGAGTAGGATAAAGGAGAGTGTCTAAAGACTACCCTGATAGATTCTTATTGGTGAGATCATAAGATTTTTTATTTCTAGGGAACGAGCCTAGTTAGACTAGAATAACAGCCAACCATCGAACTCTAATGTGAAATCTAAGATTTAAATCTCAATCTTAAGATAAAAAATTCGATCGAGACTCCATCAAATCACTCCACTCAGTGCAAACTCCACTCAGTGCAAACCCCACCTTGATTAATTTACAATGTGAACCATTGGTTAATAGTATTGACATTTTAGTGGAGAGAGAGAGAGAGACATAGAGAGGATGGTGGATGAGAATGATTTGCTTAGATGGAGCCTCTTTAAAAGTTATTTCTAATCGTTGAAAATTTCAACCCTTTGCTTTGTGGGTACGAAAGCATATTATGGGCAAAAGGAGAAGGTGAAGGAAAAAGAGAACGAAAATTATACCCATTGGGTCCCCCTCATGCACTAACACAAGATAGCTTTAGTCCACCTTCTATATATTCTTTTGTGCTAAAGTGAGTTATTTTTCATCGGATGCTATTTGCCTTTGGTACTTCCCTAAGTTATCTCCACTTTTTTCTATCACTTCCCTCTATGCTGATCATGATTTTATTTCATGGTATTTTATTGTTTTAATTATCAATTGTAATCTACACGTCACGTCTCTCCATACACAATAAAATTTTATTTTTTAACCCTCTTTCAAAAGGGTAATTGTTAACGTATTGAACTACACGTTTATGTCTATTATATATCAAAGTCAATTTTGAACATGACATAGGGTTAGTGAGTGAGGTTGGCACAAAAAAATTGATATGACTCACAAACATGAACAATAAATAGGTTGATTTTTTGTGAAATATGTAGAATCCATTTTTTGCCTCCAAATACCTGTTTAGACAATTTTTTTTTTTGTTCAATAGTCAGAGGTATATGGACCAATTTATACGTACCTCGATTAATTCACTCCTCGGTCTGGTAAAAAAATAATTCATTCATACTGAAACTAGGATATTCATGAAGGATAAATTATTTAGATAATTTGATATAAGGGAAGTCTTTTGTGTGTGTGTGTGTGTGTGAAATTCATTTCACAATTTTGTCCAAATAGAGATAAATTGAATTATTAATTTATGAGAGTCTTGTTGACAACGAGTTTGGTGGAGAAAGAGAGAAACAATATAAATCTTGAATTTCTTATTCTCGAATTATATAGACTCGACACTTTTAATAGAAAGGTCAGGGCATTGCCAAAATATCTAACATGATTAATTAAATGAATCTAAGTGGTATTTGACTTGTACTTAATATAAATTTAAAATAACACGATTTGAATTTCACAAAATATGAATAATAAATTACCAATAATTATTTCGATTCCTCCTTTTTTGGGCGTGGATCATGGGCCCAAATGAGATCGAACAACTGGATTTTTCAAAGCTAATAGACTTTGATTCTTGTTTCAACGCAAAAAGGACGGGTGGGGTCCCGGGGTCCCAAAATGGACTGATCTATGGCGTCGATTTGGCACATACGGAACTGTGATGGAAGTTGGGCCCTAGCTTGTTACCCGTTTGGATCACTGGGTATCCGCCTAAATATTAAATGAATTCACTAAATCAATTTATATACAACATGAACCCGACCAAACACAAGTCAATTTAACACTACCCAATTTAGACACGACACAACCCATTGTAAACCACAGCTTTAATTAAAAAACTTTTTTTTTTTTGAAGTGCAAGTACAAAACTTGTTATAGACATTATTTTTGGTTGAGCATGTTGGCAAAGATTTTTCAAAGGGGGGTTGCTGGGACTCATATTTTTCAATATAATTTCAAGAGGTAGTTCACGTAGTAACATATTTGAATTGTAAATCCTGTTTTTTAGTGTTTAAATCTTGACAATCTTTTAAAGTCAAGCCTAGAGAGATTTTCCTCGTAAATACTCTAATTTCGGTGTGAATGACTTGTCTTTAATCGGACCAAGAAGAAAATTAATTAAGATGTACGTAAATTGAACTAGACATCCCTCACAATTGAACCGAAAAAAAAAAAATCCAATGTAACACTTCACCTGTTTTGCGTAATTTGGATTGAAGATGAAGTATTACAGTCTAAAAGGGTAGTGTGAATTGCATTTTCCTTTTCAAAGCCTATCCTTATAATTCAAGAATGGTGCATTACTTTATGCTCCTCTTTTGTTTTTTTCTTCTTCCAATTTTAGATAATAGATAAAATAATAAGAAAATAAAAATGAAGTAGAAGAAACCAGATTTCAAATAAACAAATTCAACCTTGAAAATGATTTTTTTGATTCTCGAAAAACAAGAGACAAAAGGCTTGATTGAGAAAGATCTATTGTTCTTATTGTAAGATCGTGATTGAAATTACAGAATGGTAGATGACACTAAAGAATCTATAGATGAATAAAAAACTTTCAATTGAACTTATTCTTTCAATTAGTTTGTTTGTATAAAAAAAACATATTTCTCGACTATCATAACTAGTTATTTCGATTCTCTATTCTTTTCTCAATAAAATTAACCAGATTGAGACACTCACTATGGTTAAAAACTTGTACACCATAGTGTTGACAACATCATGATCATGAAAAAGGAGCACTTTTTTATATATAGTTAGCTGAACTGTGAATCTTGCACACTGGCACATGATTTTGAAGCAGCAAATTAACTTTAAACTCTTTCAGATAAGAAAAAACCAACAAAGTAACGACAAGCGAAAATTACTTCTTTCGGTCTTGAGATGAGTTGTGATGATGTCGATTATGTGAAAATCTTTTTTTTTCTCTCTACTGTTGGATCGGTGACTCAAACACCACCTCAGCACGAGGCACGAGCTAGACTCGTTTTGATAGAGGTGTCAATCTAGTCGTATAACATTGTATGATTCAAGTATGTCATGTCATTTTTTTGTATCTACTTTACCTTTTGTGACATGAATGCGGAGGTGAACTTGAGAGGAGGTGAGTCCTTGAGGACAGACAGTGGCAATAAATAACAGTAGCCCCACAAGGCCGCACCTATAGTTTACTTCTTTCTTTGAAAAATAAGACTTTGTTTGATAACTAAAAATTAATGATAATTGCTAGATTAAAAAAGAATTTTATTTAATCTTAAAACTCACAATTAATTTAATAATTATTATGAATTAAATCCCGATTTAGACCTCTATAGCATTGCTCGTTTTCTTATCTTGCAATTTGAGAATCCACATCTTCATATCGTTCTATCTTCTTCTTTATTTTTCACAAAGCATGGCAAGGATTTTGGACTTTGCATTTGTTGTTTTGTAGATGGAGAGTTGTGGTTTAGCTGTTAGTGGGTTCTGTCATGCATGCTGTGGCCACTGTACCACAATCTTCCGCACAGCAGGAGCACCTAAGTGGTTCACATGTGCTCCACTAGAAATGAATCACAAGAGACGCCCCCGAGATAATTCAAATGATAATAAAAATGAATTGTAAATTCATACGTTTTTAATTTGAATCTTAGCAATTTCTTAGAGTTAAGTCACGGGGAATTTATCTTTCATGAATACCTTAGTCCCGACGTAAATGATTTGTTTTTGATTGAATCATAGAAAAAATTAATCGAAGTATGCGTAAGTTAGTTCCCATCAAACATTAGAGCTTAATGTTGATTCAAATAATTCTTATAAAACTACATTATTATGTCATCGAACTAAGTCAAATTTTTAAATACAGATAGTATTACACATTTGGAAATAGTTGAAGGGCAATCAATCAGTTGATTAGTGTTGTGCTCCCAACAACCGGCACTGCTATCAATGTTTGCATGCGCATAGCACAATACCCAACTCAAATTATATGCTAATATCAAAAAAAAAAACAAAAAAAAAATTCAAGTTATATGCTTAATATGTCGTTATCTAGTGTACAATAACATACCACCACCCAAACAACCAAAAACAAAAAGCCCAGCCCAATAAACATTTAATGGGTTAGCAGCTTGATAAACTTTTAAGCCCACTCATGGTGATTGATGCTCACGATACAAATAGTGAGAACTTTGGTCTCTAAAAAGCCCAAAAGAACTTTATGGGCTAGCAGATACAAATAGAGGGAGAGTCGTGGTCTCAAAATTTTGTTTTTTGTTTCATTTTTGCCTCTTAACTACTAATTATTATAATTTCATCTCTAAAACTTGTATAATTTATGTTAAAATGTCCTATTGTTGACAGGCGTTTAAATCTTCATTTTGCAAAAACGACATTGAATTTTTTCTCAATTATTTCACTATAGGTTTCAACATCACTCATATCTCATGGTAACACTAGGAAAAATTGATTGACTTCCATGCATTTTGGAGTTACGCTCTAAGTCAAATGTCACCTGTTTTTTTGTGTTATCCTTTGCTATAAGCTAGTCATCCACACCAAAATATGCCCCATCGTAGTCTTTTTTTTTTGTTAAATGGTTGGGAGTGTTCAGGCCAACTTACGTGCACTTCGATTAATCTACCTTCCGGTACGATCAAAGACAAGTGATTCATACCCCTTGTAATCTTATGTTGTAACCATTTTGATGATGAGTAACAATTATCGTGCTAATCATAGATATCAACTAAATTCGAGAATTACCACCGAAAGTTATATTCAAAACCTCCTATATCTACAGCTCACCCAAAACTAACTCCAAATCGTTGGACTTAGTTGTTGTAATCTCCAAATCATGCGAAAGCCATAGCCAGAACATTGAGGATGTTAGGTTTTGTAACAACTATGGCCGGCTTTTGGAGTGTATAGGTTGTCTAGTATGTTTCTTTTCAATAAGCCAGATTTCATTAAAAAAAAACCCAGACTCAGTCCTACTCTGACCAGGCTTTGTACGTCTTGGACATCATTGAATCCCTTAGGAATTGGAGAAGGGTAGCATTATTTTCAACCCTAAAGTGCTTGCATCGATGTTTCAATATTTGTTATTTCGATTCTCCTTTTGCTTTTCTAGCTCTAATCTTCCGTATTAGATAATTCTTCATTATCTTTACAATGTAAACTTAGTAACAAAACTTCTAACAATGCATTTATAATAAGTGAGAAATCACTAGGAACACATAATGGAGTAAAGAGATGTACAAAAAACAGCACAATAAAGAAGAGTTATACAAAGAGGGAGAGAGAGAGAGAGAGAGAGAGAGAGCATAACCACACAAATAGGGGAGCCTTGGATTTCACATGGATTGTTGCCATATCAACTCCCACTTGGTCACCACATTACAATGATTAACGGTTTAATAAAATACTATGAATTATAATTGTTCTGAAAAAAATGGACAATCTTGCTAGAATTTCCTTACAATTTCCATTAATCAATCGAAAAAATAGAAAAAAATTTACAAAAGCCATTTCTTTTCTTATTCCTCCTCTGCAATTTGCAATATTTCAATATCTCCCAGTTGTGTACTCCACTCCACTCGGATTTGATCCCGGGACGACTCGGTGGTAACTCGGCCACCTACTTGCCATCTCCTTCACATTCTCCGGACTAAAACCCTATTCGTAACTTAGCTCAGCATATTCAGTACTCACCACCACGCCATCAATTTACCCATCTCATTACAAAATAAAATTTAAACAAATTAAAAGAGAGAGAGAAAGTGAAAATAAACTTTTAAAAACTATCCATGAATTAGTACACCCAACTCAGATTAGCTTATATGAATGTGTCAATGGCTCAACTCGCTCTCTTCTCTGTGAAGGAGAAATAACTCAGACGAGTCAAACCGGGTCAGTATATTCTTCCTTGTATATCCATCGCTTACCAGGTGGATTAGACGCTAAACCCATTAAGAAGAAGAGGTCGAGACTCAGGCCAGAACTCAAGGTTGCTTTTCAATCCCACGTGGCACTGTCTCTGAAAGTCTTCAAGATTCATGAACCGAGTCGAGTTGTTCGATTCGGACCGGGACAAAAACCAGAGGATCTCTTCGAAGAGTGACTCGTCGCATGGGATGAATAATGGGCCCGTGTTGGCGAACCCATACTCTTCTTCGGCCTGAACCAGTAGTTTCTTGAACACGGGATGGTTCAGGTACGTCGCGCGAACCACGAATCTTCTGCAATTGGTGCCCACACTGACTGCCACGTGTCCGGCGGGTACGTCGGAGGGAATAAGGCGGGAAGTCATCGCCGCTTTCTTGCGCCAGCACCGCAACATCTGGCGGAGTCTCACAATGTGGCGGATTTTGCTGCATGCTGGCATTTTTTGGGGAAAGTGAAAGAAAATTTTATGCAGATGAAAAGGAAAGAAGATAAATATTCCCACCAGATCTCTGTTACGATCTTTCTTGAAAACTCGTCACACAATCATTTTAGGAGAGAAACCTAGAAAAGTTTTCGATTTTATGGTTTGAATGTGTGTGCTGTTAGAACTTAGAAGTGTTTTGAAATTTGAATGTTTTCTGCTTTGTGTTGAGGAAGTGCCACCGAACAACAAAATGAGGAGAGCGGCGTTCAGTTTGGATGGTGGGGGAGAGGCGGAGAGTTATATATAGGGTTGGAATAAGTAAGAACCCTTCGTATTCAACATAATTACAAGATTGTGATTTGTGACCGCTCTTCCATCATCTAATACCCGCTCTAAGTTCTTTCTCTCTTTCTTTCAACGCTCAAGGTTGAAGTCAGTTTATATATATTTTAATTATTTATTTTTTTTCGTTTAATTAAAATCAAGTCATTTCCGTAAGAATTAAAATATTCATAAGGGATAATTTTTTTATAATTTGACCTCAAAAAATTATTAAAATTCAAATTTAAAACGTCTAAAATAATAATAATCATTAGTATTTATTTTTCATCTTATAAATATGATTAAATCCTATATAAGCAATGATAAGTGAGTAACAAATCGATATAAGATGTTCGGGATTTAGTTCGTGAATGCAATGACAATATGTTGAATCACGCAAATCTTTGTGCCTCATTTATCTACAGAAGATTTGGAAGGAAAGACAGCAGGCATATGTAGTGGTGACATATATTATGGGATGCTTTTAGAGCACAAAGTAGAATATTCGCCTTCGAGTCCAAACCCACCACATGCAGGGTTACAAAAAGGTTTAATCAGCCCCCCAAACCAAAAATCTCCAGATGTAGTTGGATTGTAGTCTCCATATGTGACCAAGACCCATGTGCAGAGATGCCCCATCTCTCATTTTCTTTAAAATTTCACTGTAAACACCCAAAATGTTCCCCCTCCTAATCATTTTTATATATTCCTTGTTGAACAACTACCCAATCAGATTTCAGTTTAATCATGACTGATTCCAAGTGTTATTATCTCATCAATACATTTTAAACTTAAAAATCTAACTTAATGATATGTAAGTTGAAGAGACCCGAAAAAAAGACATTTCAACTGTCATACACTAAACCGACAAATTAGATTAAATTTTTAGGGGTGATCGAATTAGTTTATGTACGTCTCGATTAATCCCCTCTTTCGTTCGGTCAAGGTAGACCATCTACGTCTGGACTAGGGTATTCAGGAGGGATAAATTCCTCATAGTTTGATCCTAAAAAATTGTCAAGATTCGAACTCAAAACATTTGAATTTATAATTCGTATTTATTATCACTTGAATTACTCCTTAAAATTTATTAAATATTGATAAATGAGGCACAACGTACAACGGAACATTTGGCGTTTATGTGAACTACCATGAACAGAATGGATTAGGAATTAAAAAATGAAACTCCTCATTCAATGGTCAAGAGGGGCCAACAAGACCCAAGAGCCTCCATGCATGTTATTGGAGTTAGGATGCATCCCCCAGATGCCAATATAGAACCTGAAACCCCACTTGTTATGATTTAAGGATCAAAGCATTTATAAACAGTGTTCAATGTCTTGAGCAAATATACATACAGATGAAAGCTGAAGCTTTGTCTTTTATTTTTCAAGCCTCGTAAAGATTACTCGTGCACTATTCAGGAGATGATGAGGTTCAACCTCACGAACTCAACTCATTTCCCCATAAAATTTCAGAACCATGAGTTCAATTAAATATCATGATTGATTGTTATACTCTTCTAATTGATGGGTAGTGTTGATCTTGGCCTCCTATTTTAGAGTAGAAGAAATGAAAATTAAAAACCATAAATTATTTTCTGTCCTTATGTGTTGTTGTTGTTATTATTGTTATTATTTATTAAAATGCTTAAGTGTTTGGCAGTTTGGGTTGGTGCAAAAAGGTTTTAGTCATTGACTCCGTACGTCTAATTACGTACATAAATCAAAAGAAAATAAATTAGTCAGTTTTAGAAGCATCAAAGCAGACAATGTATTGCTTTGATTGATAGCATTTTAAATGCATAACAAGCTGTTTCTCACCAAATAAAATAAACATAAATCGGTTTGGTGGTTAAGAAGACGGTTCTTAGCTTAATGACACACAACTAAAGCCAAAATCATTATTTTATTAATAAATTTAGATGTTTACATGTGTCAACCAAGCTGTAATGCATGGATTATATTATAAAAAAAATTATCAATCATAACTATATTTATAGTTATACTTAAAATTAAATCACAAATATATAAAAGATAGAAAATAATTTAAATACCGGTTGTAATAAGTGTGAACAGTGGTGGTGGTAGTGGTGGTGGGAGAAAGTGATGGTTGTAATGGATGACGAGAACTGCAGTGGTGGTGATAACTGTGGATAGCAACGATGATAGTGATGATGAATTTTTGGGTGACGATTGTGGTATTGACAACCATAGATGACGACAATAGTAAAAGTGGTGTGGCTGATGATGATAGTAGTTGGCAATAGTAGTGGTGGTGGCAGTGGTGGGCATAGACGGAACTGTTGGAGGGCTGTGGTGGGCTGAAGCCCGGCGTAAAAAATAAAAAAAAATTATCATTTTTATGAAAGTTTACAAGTACCAGTATCAGCCCACTAAATCACTAATTATTAGCCCAATTTGACTATAAAACCCACATTTCAGCCCCAAAAATTTCAGCCCCAAATTTAACCAAGTTCTCTCATGTTCCATTCATCACTTAAATACATGTTTAAATTTAGAAAATCTTTCAAATAAAAACTTAAAAATGCACTTGTGATTAGATTTGTGCTCTCTTTCAAAAATTTTCTAAATCTTTCAAAAAAGTTCAGCCCCGCTCGAAAGACTTGAACTCGAAATCTTGACCCAATGATCAGATTTGTGCTCTCTTTTGGTCGTTGTGGTTGCTGCTTGCTTCGAACAATTGAAGACAAGACGATCTCCTGTTCTACATGGCTCCATCCGTCAGAGGCTGGGTTTCTTCTCTTGGGTAAGTCCACTGTCCACCACCTTTTTTTTTTTTTTTATGGATGTAATGACTCAAGACTTACCCACTACCACCTTTTGCTTTTCTTTTCGTTTTTTTGTTTTTGTTTTTGTGGATGTAATGACTTACCCACCACCGCCTCTTGCTTTTATTTATTTATTATTTGGATATAATGACTTACCTGTTATCCACAGCCTCGATTTTTTTTTTTTGACAGTAACTTGTGTATTTCTCTCACCATTTTAACTATCACCTTTATTTTTTTTTTACTTTTTAATGATGTAGTGTTGTCTTATCTCTTTAGATATTATAAAATTATAATAATGTGTTTGAGATATATTTTTGGTCAAATAAAACATGTGTTTAATTATTATTTTAATAGAGTTTACATAAGTATCACAATTAAGAGTGTCAATCATGTCATATTCGTGTCAAAAGTGAAGACCCAAAAAAAATATATTTATTGTGTTCTAAATATTAAACATTAGTGTAAATTGTTTATTATTATTCACGTATATTTTTTTGTGATAGAACTGAAAATGCCTCGACATAGCCCAGACGAAGGTTCACAAAACAATTCCAGTGATGATATCGGTTGAAACTTTCGACAATGGCTACCAACGAAAGAAAGAGCATTTGGCAGGAAAAAGAGGCAACCCTGCATGGTCAAGTACAAAACCAAAATTTTTGTTAGTTGTATGAATACTAGTTTAATCCGGAATAAATAAAAATTTTGGTTCCGCTCTTGGTGGTGGACAGTGATGCTAATGATGGTAGGTGTAAGTGATGGTGGATGACGACATGTGGTTGTTGACAATGAGGGTGTTGGGTGGTAGGTGTGGTGGGCATGAATAGTAGAGCGGTGACGATAGTAGGCAATGACGGGTGACTGTGGTAGTGAATAGTGGTGGGCGTAGTGTTTGTGGGTGATGGTTGTCATAATCAGGTACAGGGGGTCATAATCAGGTAGAGTGGGTCTAAATCCCACCCCACAATCCCCAATCAAACACTGTAATATGAGCAAAAGGTGAAGACGGTACAGATAAGGGTGCACTAACACGTACAACAGAACACAACAAAAATTTAACAAAACAGTGTATCTACGTAACAGAAGGTTTTTTTTTTTTTTTTGTAGTTTTTAATCTTACCCTACTTACGACAGCCTTTTTTGGGGTTTTGTAATTTCAACGGCTTAACGCACGCGCAAAAGCTTCCCTTGTTCCAGCTTTTTTCAGACCACAGTTTTTGAATAGAATCCAAACTTCCTCCAGAGCTAGTCCTCGACTAGCCAACAGATTCTAAATATATTGCATATTTTTTGTCTCTATACACTAAAACACACACCCACAAAATACAGAGAGAGAGAGTTGATTGCTTGATTCGCAGTACATTCAAAATTTCAGAAACTTTACGATATCCACATGGGTTTTCAGCACCCCCACGCAAATGAAAGAGAGAGAGAGAGAGAGAGAGGTGGCTTATTTTCTTAATTTTGGGTTTGGTCATTCCCGACATATCCGTACTTGATCATGGTGGATCTTCAGCCCCATACGTACCCTCTATTCCGACTCCAAAAAATCACCACCGTCGCCCAATGCATTCACTTCTACACCCTCCTTCCTTTTCTGATATCGATCGCAATAAATATAATAATAATAATAATATTTGAAATTAATTTAATAATTTAATTAATTACATTCGTTAAATTAAAACTGAATCTCAACCAACATTGACACTTAACTGCTACATGATACCCTCTCATGAAGGAGAAAAAAAGCTCAATTATCATGTATAGTTGGCTCTCTCTCTCAAACACATTAGTGACAGTAATCACAAACCATTCAAGCAACGTGAATATCGGACATGATGACTTTTGTGGCCTGATAGTCGGCTTTGGCCAAAAAGTCTAATGAAGGGTGATGCATAGTCAATTCATGTGGGCTGCGCGTGATTTCCTAAATTATTCATAAATTTATAATTTGAGTAATGCTACATGAACTTAAAAAATAGACTTAAAAACTAGACTTAATAATTGCAACCATTGATTTCACTGTAAGTTCCAACATTTATTGAGACCTACTACCTATTCAATAGTTAGGATTATCAAGTCAATTTTTTAAGTCTAATTTTTAAGTTCATCTAGCATTACCCTTATAATTTATATGTTTTCTTTCCAAACGCTACTATTTTCTCAGGGTTTGGTTGGTACGGAATTTGAGAACCTGAGTTAAAATATAAATTCTCTTAAACCCATATTTGATAACTATGAAATAAAAAGAGGATTTAAATTTTGGTTCGGTCATGACCCGGTCATAAAATCTACATACTTGAGTTTCATGAAATCCAAGGGTTGGATAGATTTCATATGAGAGTTAAGAAGTTTAACATACAAATGATATTTATACCCTCATATATCTTATATACTTCATATATACAAATTGGTTAAGCAGTAAAATAGTTATTTATATACAAATATATTATCATAATAATCATATATTCCTGCGCATACTAAACATGGATAAGGACAACATTGAAAATTAAATCTCATATTTGAATCTCATCTTTGGATCAAATCTGAATGTAGACAAACTAATTCAAATTCATCCTAAAATACATACCAACCATGACCTAAAAATAGAACGCCAGTAGAACGCCGGTAGGAGTTTCAAGATATAAGAAACTTGACAGTTGAAATACCAGAGAAGGAAAAGAGGGAGGGGCGGGCGAGGGAAAGTGTGTCAGAAGTGGGTCAGCTCAAGAAAAGGTAAACAAAACAAAGATTCGAGGCTAACTAATGTTCTTTCCAATTTACGCACTACTCAAAAGAGGAGCAGACAGCCTATCAAGAAGGAAGATATGGGCTTTGATTTTTTTGATTAAGAGAGAGAAACGAATCATGTTACAAGGACGGATTGCTCGGAAGTTTTTGTCACAACCTTCTCTGTATTCTTCTTATTATAATAAACCAACCGCACATGGGAGGAAGATGCAACTGTAGCTTTATCGACCAACCTGAATCTCCCCCAACTTCTCCCACTCTCTC
>CM042193.1:1694612-1748057 GCA_023539305.1 Ilex asprella
AAAAAGACAAAAAATTTATCACTAATTTTTTTTTAGGTATCACGAAATGACTTATGTGAAATAAAATAATTAAAATTTTCAAAACTAAATTAAAATTCAAGATAAAATTTAGAGGATAATAAATATATATTAATTTATTCAAGCATTGCATGAATGCTTGGTCTTTGTCGATGGAGTGCAGTTCTTTTTTTTTTTTTTTGGTCAAAGTGTGTTGCTGTCCTTTGGGGAAAGGAGGGAGGGTTGGATGGTCTGACGTCTTTTTTTCAAAGCTTCAGAGTAATTATCGTTTTTCAAACACTTAATTGGACTCGGTATTCCTTGAAAAAGTCAAATGAATTGATGTACATGGGATAAAAACGTTAGTCTATTTGATGCCTTTAACATAAAAAACGTCAATATATTTAACGTTTTTAAAATAATATAAATTTGAAAAATACTTTAAAATTAAGTCTTAATTAAGATTTTTTTAAAAAAAACCCATTGGATGGGTCAAAAACTCTTGTGTCTGGTTTTGGTCAGAATTTAAGTTCTAGAGTCGAGTATGTCTAGTTTAAGAAATTTATTAGTGTAGCAAAATGATTGCTTTATCTAAATATTTAAATAAAATTTTAATTCTACTATAATATTTTAATCCTAATTATTGTTAAACGTCAAAATAATATTTGTACATTTAATTTTATTTTACACACTTTTATTCTATTCTCACATATAAAAATATTACATTGTAAATGCAACTTAAACGAATTCTTCGTCTACATACAACAACAAAGGTATTGAAATTGACTTGTATTTGGGTCATTGGACGAGTTAACCTCGTCCCGGCGGTTAAGCTTTGTCATTATGCTGTTTGTGGTTTTTAGAATTGGCTTCTTCCGCTCGGTTGATCCAAGACGGTTGTTGCTAATTGACTGTAAAACTTTGTCAACCTCAATAAGATTTTCATAAACTTCAAAACTTACGTCGAATGAGCAAATAGAGTTATTATATCAAACGTTGAAGATCAAGCTATGGAAAATGTTTAATTCATCTAGTCAACACGATTTCTAGATAATTAAATGCATCTTGAATTTACATTTTCATTGTAAAATGTGCAAAAAAGAGATGTTCTTTTATTTATGTTCTATTTATATAATAAAATAGAGCGTTCTTAATTTTTATTGTCGAAACTAACAATTTGAGTTAATTGAAAAATGTACAAAGTTTTGATGGGATTATTGCTGAAATTCAAAATATAGGGAGTTGATTATAATTTGATCTAAACTTGGGGACATTTTGTAATTAATCCATAATTTATCTTATGATACTAGTTGATTATGCCGGGCCCACCAGGTCAGCATTTCCCATGTGTTGACAAGTGTAACATTGTCTAACTTGCGCCTCTCATTAATTTGTCGTGAACGGCACGCGTGACGAATGGTCAAATCTAAGACAAAGACAGACACGGAAGCTCAGAAAAAGGTTTAACCCATTCTGCGAGAAAGGGCAAAAAGTCCCAACACAAGACATTTTTTTTTTAATATCATACTTTCAAAATTTCGTATTTTAAATAATTTTTTAATAATTTTTACGAATTGTTTTATAATAAAATTTTTTATTATTTTTATAGGTATTTTTATCACATTTATGATAACTATTTTTATTATTTTTTTAGTACAAAAATATTTTACTTTTATAGGTAATTTATCATATTTGTAAATATTTTTTTATTACTATTAGGGTAACTAATTTTTTTTTTTTATCATTTTTGAATACCACAACTGTGATAAAAACAATAATAAGTCATAACTATAATAAAAATGATAAATAAAAGGGTTATAGCAACTTCGAAAAGAATATATACATTACTTTTTCTCTCTTTTTTTAACACATTTTTTAAAAGAATCATTTTTTTAAAAGTTTTTTTTTATTCCACATCGGGTAGTTTTGGGTGTGTAAGTTAATATATATGTCTTTCTTGGCCCTGAACCTCTTAGGTTCAATAGTTAGGATTTGATAAAAAAAAATTAGTTTTTGATTTATGGTTGATTGTATGAACATTAGAGGATTGTTATTGAAAAAATGAGTATTCTAGGATTAAGTTAAGTATTAAGCTTTTTAGGATATTTAGTAATCTCAATAAGCAGCCGACTAACATCTTTATATTCAGAAAATCAAAAAGCAAAATGACCAAAAGTGGTGAATTTGTGAGAATGCAGAAGGGAAAGAAACAACCCTTTACCTGTGTACCGAAAAAAAAAAAATAGAAAGGAAAGAAACAACCCTTTACGGCTTTACGTCTCTTTACACATCATCCCTTCCAGGGTCTCGCTCTCTCTCTCTTTTTTTTTTTTTGTTATTTTAAAAGGAAAAATTAAAAAATACACAAAGAGAAATGAATTGAAAGTTTTGAAGTTCTGAACCTGTCCACTGTTGAAGTTTTGAGTAAGTTTTCGTGTTGGCATAGTGTTCCTCTGCTTTTTCAGCTTTCTTTTTTATTTCTTCAAAACTAAATTTTCTCAGAGTCTAAAGCTGCAACGGAATCAACTATACAAATATACAGAAAGTGTGGGCGCAGGATAAGAGCACGCACACACTTTCCAGTATTCAAGCAACCAGTAAGAGAAGAGAGAGACTCCAAACAATAATACTATGGAGAGAGAAAGATTGAGACTTCTGGTCTCATGTTGATTGAGAGAGATATAGCGAGAGAGAGACAAAAGGCAAAGGCTCAAAGCTTGGAAGAGGGGAATCAGTATGATGACCACTTTCATCGAAAAGTCGGTTTCTTTTGTGAAACGGTGAAGAGTGAAGATGTAAAAACAAACAAAGCACTTGATGAACGACCGCTCATGCTTTGGTCCGCGTGCTTTGATGCAAAACCTGACCCATTATTTTTGTTTCTTTACTTTGCTCTCTGATGGGTTGTTGATGATAGAGAAATTCCCCCACTCAGATTTCACTACCTTTTAGCAGGTTTGGTTGGTTTTGGACTTTTGGGGCATGCTCTCTGTGACTCTGTCCAATTAGATTGTTTTCTCGCACAATTCTAGATTCTCTGAGATGGGTCGTTGCTTGTTCCTCAGTTTCTCCAAGAACATGTGATTCCTTGAGGTGTACGTATCAGTTGTTATTCCTCATTTTAGTTGAGGGCATATGGTATTTCTTCAAATGGGAAATTGTTTAGTTTCGAAACGTGTAATTTCCTGGGGTGGGTTAATGGTTATTCCTCGGTCTTTCTGAAGAAATCTGGGTTTTCTAGGGGTTGGCTTGACGAATTGTGTGCTTTTTGGCTGTGAAGATGAGACTTTTTTTGGGATGTTGATTGCTGAATGATGTGTTTGCGCTGATTGGTTGATGCAAAGATGGGTTTTTTGATTGTGTTTTTGAGCTTGAAGTAGAGAGTGGGCATATGGGTTCTGTTGAAGATCATAAACCTAAATTAGGGGGGTTGGTTGGTGGAACTCATTCTCTGCTAGAGGAGATGAAGTTGTTGAAAGAAATGCAGGAGAATTCTGGTCAGTTTCTTTCATGGTGTTCTGTTTCTTCCTTCAATTTCTTAGTTCTATACTTTTTTTTTTTTATCACAATCTTAGTTCTATACTTAATAACCTTAATTGAAGCAAATGATGCAAAACTGTTGTAGGGGTCAGGAAGCCAATAAGTTCCGAGCTATGGCACGCATGCGCTGGTCCACTGGTGACATTGCCTCAGGTGGGAAGCCTCGTATACTACTTCCCACAAGGACACAGTGAACAGGTTGGTTTTCTTCGTTTTTCATTATTAACTTTAACCCCCCAGTTAAAATTATTGGCCATGAGATCTTGTTTTCACTCAATAATTATGTACTGGGTTTGTTATATTAAGCGACTATTTAAGTGTATTTGTTTTTATCTATACTTTCAAGTTTCAAGTAAGAAGTAAAACATTTAAGGGTGCCAAAAGTAGGAGCACTTAAAGTACATTTACACTAAAATCACTTTAAAGGTTGACTAAAGTGTATAATAAAGATTTCAGGCTTCATCAATATTAACTGAGGTGTCTGGTTTTTAGAATTTATTTTTATGAACTCGTGGATCTAAAAATCTTGAAGAAATTAGATGAATCTCAAGGAATTCCATGATTTAGTATTTATTATATATTAGATGTTTTGCTAAATTAAATGGTCCTAACCAATCCTTTAACCATGTCAAATCTAGAGATTTGATAGGCTTTTGTGTTGAGAGATCATGTGTAGTAATCCCACATTTGAAATTGAATAAGTGAAAGGGTTTCAGTATTTTGAGTGGGTTCACTAGCTGGATTTTTAGATGAGTTTGAGTTTCAAATATGTATATTGAGTATGTGGTAGCGCTCCTTTTATGTCCCAGCAAGTGGCATCGACTACCAATCCTACGCGAACATTCCAAAAAAACAGGGTAGTGTACTGGTATTAATGATGGCTCTTAGTATTGAAGTCACATGAACACAACTCTTAATATAGGAGGGAGCGGGCAAGGGCTCTCAATATAGTAGTAATGATGTGACTCATGAAGAGATAAGCAATTAGAAGCTTGGTTCTTGAACCTGGGCTTTTGTAAAGATTGATTTGGACACAAGTTCATAAAAAATTGGTGGATTAGACTCAAGTGGAGTTAAAGCCTGACTAGTGGTTCACACTTGAGTGAGATTGTTGAGATAACAAGTGTGGGTAAAAGAGTCTTGACACACTATCAGTGGGCTCACTATCACATCCTTAAGTTTCAGATGAGTCCGAGTTTCAAAACATGTATGTGGGGCCTATGTGGTTGGACTCCCCTTATCACCAAACATTCTGTGTTTTCCTTGTCAAAGATGAATAGTCTTTGGATATCTGCATTGGTGAGCATGTCAAGCATCATCAGGGCGACAGGCAAAATTCTGCTAACTACATGTGCTATCACAACAGAATATTAAGATTTTATCATAATGCAAAGAGTCGTGAGCAATGACCTTCTTAGATTTAGTCCACGCTGACCTTTGTTCTGGAGGTTGACGCATCTTAATATAGGCTTGTTTCCCTTCAGTTTCTTCCAGCTCATGCTTAAAAAAGAAGATAGAACTTCTTAAATCTTCGCTTTGTGTTTCCAGTTTTGCTGGCACTTTTTGGCTACAACTGTGGAATTAGAAACCAATGAGTTTTTTCAGTTTTCCGTATGGTCTTGAATGCATTGAACAGTTAAGAGATTTGTATCAGTAGTTTTTCTTCTTGTTTCTGTGTATTTTGTCTCCACTTGATCTATATATATTGTGGAAACAGAGAGATTTGTTTTTGTTACTTCTTTTGTGCAATAGGTCTTTAACATGGGAGAACTGACAATAAATAGAGGTTTTGCAAATGTAAGACTTCTGTTTTCTACCCACTGGTTACTAGGGCCATGTCTATCAGACATCGGTTTTAGTCATACATTTTCGGCATAGGGCATCTCATCCCAACACATGAACTTTTTTACCGTCAGAAAACATTAATTTTGTAGGTCCTGTACATCATTTCTGTGGTAGACTTTAATTTTGGCTCGTGTGATTTGATGAAGATTAAAAAAAATGGCATTTTTTTTGTCTGTGTTGCTGATGATGTGTTTGTCTAAGTTATTTACTTATTTGAAGCTAGTATGTTATAATTCAATAAATTTTTGACTTGTTTTTGGTTGTTCCATCAAGAGCTTTTGCTTATGTGTGAATATTCATATATTGTTGCCTAGAGCTTATGGACTCTTAAACTTGTCATAACAGGTGGCAGTTTCCACAAATAGAACAGCAACTTCGCAAATCCCTAACTATCCAAATCTCCCATCTCAGTTGTTGTGCCAAGTTCACAATGTTACACAACATGTATGTGCTTTTCACTGATATTTCCCTCGTCTTTGTATAGATAAAAACCTACATACATTTAACGTAATGTATTTGTTTATAGGAACATCTTCCATGTTCTTACCCATTCTTTTGATTGACAGGCAGACAAAGATACAGATGAGATCTATGCCCAAATGAGCCTTCAACCAGTGAACTCTGTGAGCTAAGCTACTATCAAATATTTTTGATCTTATCACTTAATAAGATCCTATAAGTTGAAGAATAAATCATAATGAAATTGTGGCAGGTATTGCCAATATAGGACATCTTTACTTAATTATGAGTTTGCATCTGCTTCTTGAGCAGGAAAAGGATATCTTCCCCATACCAGACTTTGGACTAAAATCCAGTAAACATCCAAGTGAGTTTTTCTGCAAAACTTTGACTGCAAGTGATACAAGTACACATGGTGGCTTCTCAGTTCCTCGTAGGGCAGCAGAAAAGCTCTTTCCGCAATTGGTGAGGCTGTTATCCCGTTGAATGAGATACCCTTACTAGCTTCGATGCGATGGACTCTTGTATTCAGATTATCCTTTAATATCTTCATTTTTGATTCTTTATATCTTAGGATTATTCAATGCAACCTCCCACTCAAGAGCTTGTTGTCCGAGACTTGCATGATAATACCTGGACATTTCGTCATATATACCGTGGTGAGGATGCTATGATATGTTCTTTCAAGTTCATTGTTTTTGTTGTCTTGTAGACCAAATTATGTTTTGTTGACATAATGTGGTTTGATGCTCAGTTTCCCCGTGTAGGGTTCATTTTATGATTGTAACTCTGAAATATTCAATCAAGACTGTTCTTCACGTTTGATTTTTTTCCCTTTCCATTTGTTTTCTTTGATTTGTCTCTTATTAGTATGCTTTCTTTTGCATCTTTCTGTAGGGCAGCCGAAACGGCACCTGCTTACAACTGGCTGGAGTATGTTTGTGGGTGCAAAAAGGCTTAAAGCAGGTGATGCTGTTCTATTCATCAGGTAGTTATCAGACATATACTTTTTTCCTCTAGATTTACATAATCTTCATAGTTTTTTCATAGTTCTTTAAGCTTCAAATAGTGCGAAGCTTTGGATTCAACAGTACACACAGATACAAACAGTGTGTTTCTATGAGTGTATGTGTGTAATTGCCGAAGTATATACGCATGTGATCCTGTGTGTGCCTCTTTGCTTATGCTTACTTATTTCCTAAATCGGATTGAATTACAACCGACTATTCGATCTTTGAATTTATCATTACAAGTGAGACACTCATATTCCTGATGGTGCAGCTTTTGGTCTAAGAACCAATACTTGAAATGGCATTTTAGATAGTGATCATTGTAAGTAGCTGATCTGGCTCTTATGCAAATGTTTTCAGTAGCAGTATTCTTCAGTGGCACGTCTTTTTTTATCTGGATTGTCTTCCGTCCTCACAACTACAAATTTACATAATAGTCTATCATTTACATAGTTGGATAGGAGTATCTTTATTAATAGATTCCTACTTGTCAGCCTGGTTTTCCTTGTGCACCAGCTAATTTAACCTCGCATGTCTGAAGATATTATTTTTTTTTTGTTTTTATTTTTTGATAGGGATGAAAAGTCACAATTATTGTTGGGGGTGAGGCGTGCAAATCGTCAGCAAACTTCTTTGCCATCGTCAGTTCTATCTGCTGATAGCATGCACATTGGAGTCCTTGCTGCTGCGGCTCATGCCGCTGCAAATCGAAGTCCATTTACTATCTTCTACAATCCAAGGTATGTATGTCTTTCACATGTTTTCACCTGTTTTTGCTGATTCTAATTGATCAAGCAGTTTGTTTTATTGCCTAATTTTGTTGGGCTTTTCACTTCTCTGTAGGGCGTGCCCTTCAGAATTTGTCATTCCTTTGGCCAAATTTCGGAAATCTGTATATGGAACCCAACTCTCAATTGGTATGAGGTTTGGAATGATGTTTGAAACGGAGGAGTCGGGTAAACGCAGGTAACTTGATATTATGCAGCCCATCTTTTCTTGTCCACATGACTGCATGCTTTACCTATCAAGAGTTGCTTGGCCATCTTCTCTTCTTTCCGCTTCTGCAACATCTTTTCGTTATTAGGGATTTTTTTTGAAGTCATGGTACAAAACACAGAAACATGAAGAAATTCGAAACAACTTGAACTCTCTCGGGGTCTCAACTAATTTACTTAGATGTCAACCCGGATGGTTGTGTGTGATTTCTAACATGCTTTTTGCCTCAAATATGTGGAGAGATGATTGATACTTTCTGAACCTTGTGCAGATATATGGGTACAATTGTTGGCATAAGTGACTTAGATCCACCAAGGTGGCCTGGTTCCAAGTGGCGCAGTCTTCAGGTGATCGAAATTTAAGGCCAAGTTTGAATTGAACTAGTGTCTATACAGAATCCCGTCTTTTGACCTCAATGCTTGGTCTTATGATCAAAATCCAGCAAAGTTGTATAATTTCCAAAGCCTGTTTTTGCTATCATAGTTCAGGATTTAATTTTCTTCTCTTTTTTCACAAACAGGTGGAGTGGGATGAGCCTGGGTCTGGTGATAAGCAGAACAGAGTTAGTCCTTGGGAAATTGAGACCCCTGAAAGTCTCTTCATGTTTCCTTCTCTTACTTCAGGTCTTAAACGACCTTTACAGTCTGTTTTGGGTAAGTTAAACTTTTTTCTGTCATCAGGCGCTTCAATTTCCAAAATATTCATGGAATGTCTGCTGTTCTATGTGTCAGGGGCACAAGCTGATTGGGAGAATATGATAAACAGGCCTTTCATTCGTGTCCCTGACATACTAAACGGGGATCTTGCATATCCCTCTATTTCAAGCATATGGTCAGAAGAACTAATCAAGAGGCTGATAAAACCTCAAAGTGTTGACCATCCTGGAAAAATTGCACCTGCTATACAAGATCCCACTTTGAAGGCTGCTCCATCACAAGAGGCCAAGATTTTGATGCAGCCAGCGATCAAGCAGAAGCTTCAGCCCACAGAAAATATGCCTCCACAAAGTGCACAACATCCTCAATTCCCAGTTGATCGACCCAATACGATTAATCCAAACTTTCCGCTACAAACAAATCTACCAAGGAAACTGCAACCTCCAAACAAACTTGGAAACCAAGCATCATCTGGAACTAACACTGACATTAATAACTCAGAACTTATACTGGCAGCAGATCAGTTAAGCCAGAATACATCTTGTGTGGGACAATGCAATGAAGACAAATTGGGTGTGAAGCCTATAAATCCACATAGCCTCATAAATGAGCTGGCATTCCTTGATCAGAACCATGGTTCATCCCAATTGCAGACAAGTTCATGGCTGACGCAGGCACAGTTGGATGCCAATATCCTTCCCACTCAACAAATTGATGCATCACAACTAGAATCTGCTACTCTTAATGGTTTACTTCAATACTCTGACACTATTGAATGGAATGCATATTCTTCTACAAGCCAGTCTCTTGCCGGATCTTTTAGATCACTTGAATCGTCAATAGGCCATGAAATGTGGGATCATCAGATGAATAATTCGAGGTGTTTGTCCCAGTCAAACCATCTTGTTCCACTACCTCAGCAAGACCTACCTAGCTTTCATGGCATATCTAAGTTCAATAATTTCAAAGATTTGTCAGATGAGAGCCATAATCAAAGTGATATATACAGTTGTTTTAACTTTGATGGTAGTAGTGGTGGAAGCACTGTGGTTGATCCTTCTGTTTCAAGCACGGTATTGGATGAGTTTTGCACACTGAAGGATGCCGATTTCCAAAATGCATCAGATTATCTGGTGGGCAACTTCAGTTCAAGCCAAGATGTTCAGTCGCAGATAACATCAGCCAGCCTAGCAGACTCTCAGGCTTTCTGTGTGCAAGAATTTGCTGATAACTCAGGTGGTGCATCTTCAAGGAATGTGGATTTTGATGACACCAGCCTTTTGCAGAACAGCTCATGGCAACAAGTAACTCCACGGGTGCGAACCTACACAAAGGTAAGATATTTCTTGCCATATAGCAAATAGCATATTGGTTTAAAATCTCAATCACCAGATGAATTATTGGAGCCATTGTCTTGTTGGTTGACCCTAAACTGAGTTTGTCCCTTATTGTGTGAACGGAAAAACACTCATATGCAGACAAACAAGTGCTCCTCGATACGAGTCTTGTTTTTACATATTGTTTTTGAAGTTAATGCAAGGTAAATTAACACTCATTTACTAAACATGATTGAATCCACCTGCCTCTGTTCCTATTAGTGTCCAGTTTGGTTTTTCATGGACTAGTGTTCTGATTTTCCATGAACTGCTTTGCTTGTACCTGAATCTTGTTTCGTAATTCTGATTCTTTTTCTTATTGTCCTGATATGTGTCTGATGGAACACACATTGACTGGCAGATACAAAAGGCAGGATCTGTTGGAAGGTCAATTGATATCTCGAGTTTTAAGAATTATGATGAACTATGCTCTGAAATTGAACGGATGTTTGGACTTGAGGGGCTGCTCAACGACTCTAGAGGTTCTGGATGGAAACTGGTGTATGTGGATTTTGAAAATGATGTTCTTCTTGTTGGAGATGATCCTTGGGAGTAAGTTCCATTAGTTATTTATTTATTCGTGCACAGTGATTTTTCTGCTGAAGGTAAAATTGGACGGGCTGTCGCATCTTGTTCCCTATGTGTAGCAAAGTGACCAATGGATACCTTCATTTGTGTTTTCGGAGCTCCTTTGTATATTTCTTACAGTTTGACACATACGATTTTAGATCTTGTCATGCACAGTAAAACAGAAGGATTTTCAGAATTACTTGTAGCCAGCATTCAAGTCTTTGGCATGTCAAAAATTTTATTTGCATCGAGATTACTTTGACTGCTATTTTCTAGTGAAGGTTTTTTTCAACAATCATTTCTAAATAGTTGGATAACTTATTCTCCAATGGTCTTGATTTTATATGAATATGCAGGGAATTTGTTGGCTGTGTCCGGTGCATCAGAATCCTATCGCCAGCTGAAGTTCAGCAGATGGGTGAAGAGGGAATGCAGCTTTTAAATAGCACAATGCAGGGGATTAATAGTTCAGTATCAGAAGGTGGCCGTTGGGATGCCCCCAACTGAATTGCTATACCCTCAGAATGCTTGTTTACTGCCTGATTTGGTTTGTGGGGGTTAGGAGTTCTCATATCTCTCACTGCTTCATTTATACCTCCAAAGTCTGCGAATCTTGAAATATAAAACCTCGAGGAAGGCCAAGTGATGGAGGTACTGAATATTTGCTACCGCTATATTAGAGCTTTCATTGTAGTTTGTGCTTTGTAGAGATGGAAAGGTAATGTATGTGTAAAACTTAGCGAGGACCCATTGATCAATTGAAAATAGGCATGCGATATCTGATGGATGGCTGCTTGTTGGATGAAAATATGAAACTGCCAACATTTATCAAGGGATTCTAAAAAAAGTAAAAAGTGATTGATCAACTGCTGCCTGCTAAGATTAAAACTTGCAATTGTTTGCAACTATGTTTTGATTATTATAATCTTGCAGATACAAACATCTCACACACTCTTCTCAAAGACACTTCTTCCTTCAAGTGGAACGTTACTATATCACATAATGATATATAGCTATATGAGAAACCATTAACTTTTGCGACAAAGACAATGGGTTTTCTATAATGAAACTAAAACAACACAAGTAAGCAGTTGTAAGATGCACCTTTACCAGAGATCCAATGTTGTTGCAACAAGGCAGCTTCCTAACTGCAATTGGAAAATTGAAGTAGATAAAGTCTTGTGTCATTGCTAAATCTCAATTTAATATTTCACAAATTCTAGAATACAATATGATCTTATCTTTCCTTAATAGTGTATTGCCCTGAAATAATATTACAGGTTAAAACATATGGCAACTTCTAATTGCAGAACTGATCATCCTCATCCTACACTGCTGAATTGAGGGGTGGAGAAATAAACATATCAATGCACATTACTTATTCTACATTGCAAAGAAATTCCATGAGAAAGTTATGAACTACACAGTTCTGTGTGACTAAAACTTGGACAAGTAACACTGTTCTTACCTGCTGAAGAATCAAGGAAAAGTTCTTAACCATTATACTCTTGCAGGTTTCTGTAGCACAGCAGACAAATAAACCTCTGATTTCCCTGATCCATTAATTTTCTCTCCCACAACCCATTTCAGTTTTTTGTACCCAAATCTTTCTATCAACCGGGTTAGAGCCATTTTCTTATCATCATTTGAACAATAAAAGTTGTCCAACCAAAACAATCCACCAGCCCTCAAAATCCGATCGATATCAAACATCAAGAACTCCAATTTCTCAGGTCTACCTCCAACATCCAACCCGTTCGAGGCGTGAACCAAATCAAACACATTATCATAATGGGGGAATCTATGATCTAAACTCAGATATAGAGGAAAAAGTCCTCTAACAGAGATGAATTCACTAAAAGGAGCTTCAATGTTCAAATTGGCAGTTATTACTGTCACATTACGCTCTGCCAGTCTAGCAGCAAAAGTGCCAGACCCACCACCAATATCAAATCCAGTTCTGATTCCACCACTTCCCATTGCTAATACATCATCAATAAGGAAATCGTTTTTGCCTCTTGCCTTAATGTACCTCTGAGTCTCATATCCCTTAACTATATCAAAGCAACCAGCACAATCTCTATTCAGTTTCTTACTATTCAAGCACTCCAAATTCTTGCAAGCAAGACCGCTCCAAGTAAAAATCTTATCACTGACATTTTTCCAAAGTGAAATTGGGAAAGATTGTAGACCCACCTTGGGAATAGTCCTGGGAAAGCACCTCCTTCTCGGTAAAGGCTCACATCCTCGCAAAATCAGTTTTTGGGCAAAGCTCCAATCGTCTGGACAAGGTCCATTAACCTTATAATCCATGTACTGAGACAGTAAATCCATGGATTTCTCGCATGTATGGCCCACAGAGGCTACCATTTCAGTGATCCCAGTTCTTGAATCTTTCCCAAGAGGAAGCTGGTGGTGTTGGAGAAACAATTTAAGTTCATTTGCTATGTTGGGTCTTGAAAGATCTATGCTGTCATAGCCCAATAGCTCTTTCTCCATCTGGGCAAGCTTTTTCTGAGAAGAATCGATCTCGCTGAGGATCAAAGAGACTTGTTCTGAGATGAGAGAGATGTTCTTGTGAGTATGGTGAACTGCGTTTGCGTGGTGGTCCTTTGGGGAATATGTGAAAGCATACAAAGCAAAGAGATTCGTGGTGATTACAGAGAATAGCATGAGAACGTTTACAGCAGAAGAACACAGTGTAGCCCTTTTGAATCTGGCACTTCCATCACCAATTTTCAACGAAACAGAGCCCATCTTTGCCCTGCTTCCACTTCCGCGAGAGACAGAGAGAGAGTTAAAAACTGCGATTTGTGGGAGTGAGGAAGTGGAAGGTAAAGTATTAAAAAGTTGATTATGACATTAAGAAAAAGACATGATTATGCTTCAAATAAAAAAAAATTGGGACCATACATCTAATTATTGCTATATTTATAATTTTTTGTAGACCATAATCAACTTTTGTGGGTCCTGTTTGAGATATAACAGGTTCCCGATGTATCCTCGTGAATTGGAATTGGGAGATGAAAAATCAACGGTGCAGATGACTTATTGAAATAATACTTCATTTTAAAAAATGAACACAGGACAGGATCAAACCCAGTTGTACGTAATGTAGGCTGTGCGTGTGTAGGTGTTGATTTTGTTTGCTTAAGTTTAATAAGAGCTTTTGGAAAATGTTTAGCTAGTGTCCTGAGTGTTGACGCGTATTTGAGATTCACACGTTTAGTAGTACAGTCAATTCCAATGTGTCAGGTCTTAACGATTTTACTAATTTATGTTTAATGAATCCTGATATATCCGATTTGTTTCGCATATAAATAGTGTAAAATTGATATATAAATAAATTATATCATATAAATATATATATATATATATTTTAATTTTGTCAATACTCGATTCATTTATTAATGGAAGAATTACATCCACACTTCTTGAGGTTTGTCACTTAATCACTTAGACTCCCTGACATTACATATAAATATCTTAAGGTTTGTACGCGCGTAACACTTAAACCCCTACTGTAAATATATCTATTAATAAATTATACTCAGATCCCCTAAAATTTGTAAACATATATTACTTAAATCCTTTAAGTTTAAAATGTTATACTTAGACAAAAAATACTTCAATTAAAGTTAAAATATCAAATATTTTAAATTTTACAACAAAAAATTTTATTCTATTGTATTATTTATTGAAATAAAATTAAAAATTATAATTAGTATACAGTTATATTGTCTATTGGAATTTAATTTGGTCATTTAAACGACCAAATTAAAATACCAAATTACTCCAATTAAAATTAAAATATATTGTGTCTATTACAGTTTAACCCTTTATTTAATTTTTTAGTTTTATTCTAATAGATTGTATAATTGTATGCTAACTATGATTTTTTTTAAAACCTAGATTTTTATTTTTGATTTTATTTCAATAAATGAAATAATACAACATGAATTTTGGTTGAAAATTCATGTTCTATTATGAATGACTTAGATCATTTGTTTGATTTTTTAGTTTATTCCAATAGATAGTATAATTGTATACTAATTATGATTTTTAAAGAAAAAATTAGAATTAAAATTAAAATTAAAATTTTATTTTTATTTCAATAAATGATACAATAGAATATGAATTTTGATTGTAAAATTTAAAATGTTTTATCTTCTATCTTTGAATAGAGTATGTATTGGTCTAAGTATAATGTTTTAAACTTAAAATGTTTAATTATTATATACCTACAAACTTCATAAGGATTTAAATGTAATTTATTAATGAATATATTTATATCAGGGGTCTAAGTTTTATGCACGTATAAATTTCAGGAGGCCTGTATGTAATATTTTAAATGTCAGGAGGTCTGAGTGATTAAATGATAAATTTTAGAAAATCTGGATGTAATTCTCCCTTTATTAATTGTGATAGATCGAGTTTCCGCGTTTACAAAATGAATGGTTTAGAGAAAATTCAAATCTCTTTATTTTGTATCATGTTAATGTGTCTTTGCAAATTTTGACATCCCTAACTTTAAAGACCCACAAGTCAAAGCACTTTGGCATTGCTCTAACAATTTAGGTGGTTAGGGTGATATAGTGATGTATTAAGTAGATAGTTAGCAATACGGTATTGAAATATTATTTTTAATACGGTACTTTGTTCAATCAAGCAATGTTACAACTCAAAGTAAATCTATGACTAGATTGACTTCTGATATGATATCGGTTTTTTTTTTTTTAGTATTTTAGTGCTAAGTTTTTTTTTTTTTTTAATTACAGGGTGTCCAAGTTTGTCTCAACTATTTGTTACATGGTATTTTAGTGTTGAATTGATTAGCAAATTTTTTATGAGCTTTAGGTGTAAGTGATTAACCAACTTATTTCTCAATTTTCTTGTGCATTTTATGATAACAGGGTTGGATATCTCCCAATTGGAATTTGAATTTGAATTGAATGTGATCAAAGTTTAATCTAACAATGTGAACTACATTGGGATCTATTGAATTTCAAGTTTGTTTAATTTTAACCAAATTCAATTGTTCAATTATTTAATATATATGTCTTGCTTGACAATGAATCTCGTAAGTTCAGTGGTTAAAATTTGATCAAAAAAAAAAATATTTAGCATCAGATGTAGGACACAATTCGGTAGATTTAGGAATTAATAATCATACATTACCTAGAATGAAAAAGCCGTTGTAATCACAGTGATACTCAATGAACCAAAGGGAAGGGTGATCGTCGAAACAGAGGAGAGAGAAAAGACAACTGAGACGCAGCATAGCAGTAATCTAAATTCCACATCGGATAATCCAAAAGAAAATATTATCGTTAATAAGAGATGTTGGGTCCTCCTCGGCACAATTGACCACAGGACGTTGTGAGTGGGCTGTGATCAAAGCACTGACTTTCCTGGTTAGGCCCAGGAAAGTGCCCGGGCCTCTCGCTGCAGAGATGTAGGCTTGGAAACGAGCAGTTTTGATAATCGAGTCTGGTTGCCTTTGTGTAAGTGGCAGAGACATGTGTGGAGCCTAGGATACTTTTATCAAAGTGGGTTGGCCGAGAAAACAGTTATTCACGAGGTCTTGGAAACGAGCGAGTTTTGATAATCGAGTCTGGTTGCCTTTGTGCAAGAGGCAGAGACATGTGTGGAGCCTAGGATACGTTATCAAAGAGGGTTGGCCGAGAACGAGGTCTTTTGTTCAAACTGAACGGGGCTTATGATCTTGTGGCGGCTTTTTTTGTTCTGCAATAAGCCCAAATATATTGGATTGGGCCATGTCATAAAGTCAATACTAAAAATCACTTGGACAAATAAAACAATTGATATTTTTTAAAAAAATTTGAAAGTCGGTGGACTTATTTAAACTTAAATCTGTCAAAGAAACTTATTTATTATGTTCATTTTTGTCAATTTTACTAGTCTATTCTTTCATTTTAAAAGTGAAATCAATTTAAAAATGAAAAATTCTTACATTTTAAGAGTTTTATTAATATTAAAAAAATTTCTCTCCCATATATATATACTAGTTATAACCCGTGCCTGAAGGCATGATAAAATATAAAATCCAAGCATCCAAAAAATCAATCTCACTATATTAATTTTTTTAAAAATATATTAACTACAAATTAATCAAATATTAAATAATTAAATATATAATAGAAATGAGTGATGTGATTTTTATAGGGAGAAAATATATAAATGATTAAACATGTGATAAAAATGAGTGATGCGATTTGATGTTTAAGTCTGACAAATGAATGATGGGTGAGGTAAGTGATTAATGATGGTTTTGAGGGAAAAAATATGACTAAGATAAAATTCAAACACGATTTATTATATAGATATTTATATAATAAAACAGCAAGACATTTGAATTTTATACCCCATATATTTTCTCTCTCAAAACCATCTTATTAGACCATCATCTCCCCTTAACGTTACACTTCCCCTTATCTACAAACAATCGTCCGTCTGACACGCGCTTGGAGCACCACGCCTGTCAACCCTCGCCATATTTTTTCTTTTTTTCCTCTGTCTTTCCTTCACGCCCCCTTCCTCTCTCTCTCTGTCTCTCTGTCTCTCAACACAGAACACTCTGTGTTACACCACCTCCAGCGAGACCATCGTCAGTGGCACTGCCAAAATTAGGTATCCCTCTCTCTCCCTCTTTCCAATCACGATGCCTGCAGTCACAAGAGGTGATCCAACGACCACCATTGATGACACCATAACCACCACCAAAGAATTGCCCACCACATGTCTTGATGCATTCATTTTTTGATTCCTGCTAAAATCATGTCTTTAATTACTAAAATCATATGTCTTTGTGATAGATTTCTATAAAGAATATCACATTTTAATGTTCTATGGTTTTTCTCTGTCTAAAGTCCTCAATACAGAGTATTTAAATGGGCTAATCGTGGACTGTCAGGAGTGAAAATTTTAGGCTTTCACTCGGCAAAAAAGAACAGCAACATTGAGAAAACTTAAAATGGGCATGGGTCTTTGACTGTTTGAAAAAATTCCCCAAAAGGTATGGGTATTTGATTGTTGAAGATTTCCTCCAGAAAGTTACGTTTTGATTAGTTGTTTTGATTGTAGCTTTTTTTTTTTTTTGGTGATTTCATTTGTTTTTGAAATCGATTTAGTATATAGATCTTTATATTATGATATTTTTTCTTGGTAGTCAGTGTGTATATGAGATGATTTGATTATGATTATGAAATATATAGGTCTTTGATATATTTGTGACATATTTTTAGAGGATACTCTACCTAAAAATTGAAAGTTTCTTACAGAGTATTCACATTTTGACCTTTTTTATTTCACTAAAGTCATGGCATTAAAATATTTTCAGCCGAAATTCATTGTTTGATTATTTCGTGTTTAAGAACTATATACAGTGTCTTTAGACACGTGATATAGATGTTCAAATTCAATATTCAATTTTTTTTAGTTGTACCGTGCCTTCAGACACGAATTATCCCTAATTTATACAATAAAATAGAAACACTTTTGAATCTTATACCACATATTTTTTTCCCCCCCAACCCAACGCAAACCAAACCAATGGCTCCCTGCAGCCCTTATGTCCTCTCCCTTCTCTCTCAAGCGAGTCACTTCCCACATTTTCGGACAAGCAACAACTCCATGGCAAAACACGGGCCGCGAGTCACTTCCCCAAATCCTCGGATAGGCAGCGACTCCCTTCCCTAAATCGATGCCGAAACAGACACAGCCACCCTCTGTGCAAACAAAATCAGCAAATGATCAATACTTACCTCAATACTCTCGCTACTGTTTGGGGAAAGTTTGTTCGTGGCTTTTCATTTTCATTTTTGTGGGTCTGTTTGGTTCTTTGGAAAACATTTGCAGGAAGTTCTTTGTTGTCATTGATTAATTTTTGGTTTGTATTGAAGATATAGTATATATTTTCCCTAAGCTATATGATTAGATATCTATCAATATGAGATAATGCATGTGCTCTGTTTAGTTGCTGAGAAAATGTAGGAGTAAGAGGGAATCAAAGTTGTGGATGTGATTTTGCTTATTTGGGGCTTGAAGGAAACACCTGACTCCAAAAATATGGAAACTCATGTTATAAATTTTTCTTTTTAGTTTTATCATTTATAAAAAGAAAGAATTTTACCAATTCCTGAATGAACTTAATACGTTTTTTTTGCTCTGTTTATTGAAAAGGGTATCTATCACTCTATGATTGAAATGTTTTTACTATAGCAGTTGAGAAGAGTGGTACACTCATATGAAAATATTATGAGAGCATACTTCGTTTATGTTCTGTTCTGAAATCTGAAAACTCCAACCCATTTTTTGTTTTCACATTTATTACTGGTTTTCCCATCAGATTTCTGGGTTGGTATTTTTGTCTCCAGTCAAAGGTATGTTTCTTTCTCCAGTCAAGTATATCTCTTGTGCATTCTTGCAATTCGTAAAGTATTTCGGAACTAAGGATGATATTTTGCTGTTTATCTTTTGGGGGGGGGGGGGTAGCTGGAAGCTTGGATCTTTTGCATTGGACAGTCCTGAATCTTCAGCTCTTGTCTCATATTTTGTTTTTTGTTTTTTTTGTGGCCACTGTTCTATTGATTTAGATTGCATCATCTTTTTGAGTTTGGGGTTTTTGGAAATTTTGGGTCATAAAGTTCCAAGGAAAGACCCAAAAAAACAGACACAAACCAAAGTTTTCAGAGTCTCACCAATGTTCTTTCGCCTCTACAACCCATTGTTCTAGAGGACTACATTCTTTTCATTCCTCTCTTTATTATTCAAAGCTTTATACAACTACTTTCAAGCATCAACAATCTCAGCTGCATCTGCAGCTGCTAAAATGAGCTCAGGTTGAATGCTACCCACATAGTTCCCATCCACTGCGTTGGGGAGTCCCAGAGATTTTAAAGCCAAATGAGCCGCTTTCTGCCCTGAGATCATTATTGCTCCGAACGTAGGTCCCTGTATCACCACCACTACCATATCTCACATTAATCAGTACAATCAGATTCATAGTTTTTCTTTTTCATTCTTGACCTTGCACAACAGGGACCTACATTCATTTTTGAGACTGAATACAACTCAATTAACGGTTCATTTTTGCTCCAATTTTATGTTATCCAGTACACAAGGCACTCACTTATTGTCATATAAGCATAAGCGAGAGGTAATCCGATCTTTCCTTGTTATAGTTATATTCTCAGATATTTAACAGAGGAATACTAACAAACCACCCATGAAACCAAGCATGCTTTATGTCTAACAAACCACTCACTTATAGTTATGATTTGGTCCATTATCTCTTCATCAGTTAGTTTATGTCTATTTTCTTCACCATTCAATAGGAAACCAAGCATGCTGATAATGTTCTTCCTTGCCTGTAACATATTTCACTTAATCAATATACAGACTCACCTTATTTTAGACTAGAAACAGACATATATTTAGGCAATATACCTGACACCCCCTATTATAATTTGTGCTAGGAATGTTGATAGGTAGTGAAAGGGTTCCTAATACAAGCTTAAAGAATTCACTCATGAATGTCTGAGTTATTGATCTAGATTCTAAACCAGCACCAATTTTCTTGGACGGTATTATTTGTGACGTATGACAGTCATTGCTTACCGAAGATAACTGCTGATGTGCTCCAATTATTGTTTATTTTTGTATCACCTACGGAGGGGACCTGTTTTTATATCAAATATGCTATCTGTGATCCCAAATTCTCATTACTACAAGAGAGGAACTTATAACTTGAAAAAGGTGTTGGTTTACATTTGTCTTCCTCATCTTTTCTTCTCATTGCTTTCCTTTTTATTCCTATATTTTTTTAGAGGATAGAACGATATAAGACATTAGATATGGATTTAAGGCATTTATCCTATTGCTTCTGCAGATTGTGGAATATACAAAGAAAGACTTCACTTCTATTATAGTTGTACACGTTAACCGCCGTGAACCAGGTCAATGCTCTCACGTCCTTTTTCCTGGCCTTTAATTTTCAACTAGAAATGGATATTCTATTGAAAAAAATTCTCCGTATATTTATTCCTTTGAAAATTTCATCCTGCATCGATGTTGAAAGGTTACCAACATTGATAGTTGTTCTGTAGATGTTATATAACCATATGTGTTTTATTACTCCACACAAACCTCTTTGATTTTTTCTTGAATGTCAATAACTTTGTTGTCCTAATTCCTTAGGTGGGATCTCATGAATTCATCTATTTTTGGCAGAAGTTGGTCTTTGATCATGGTAGGACTAACAAGAGCAAGCAAACCACTAAGCGTTAGATCAGTTGGTGAGAGACTGTTCTAGCTTAACTAAGGTCCCAAGTTCGAGTTTTGGGAACGCAGATGCGTTCGGTAAGGAGAGCTTTGCCGCCCTTGTGGTCCTACCCAGCTCGAATTCGGATTAGTCGGAGTCCAAATGACTTTCGAATATCGAATAGTTTGACCAAAAAAAAAAACAAGAGCAAGCAATGACCCTTGCATGTTTTTGTGAGTGGAACCATCAACAACTGCAATGTTGCATTTTCCTAAGATGTCAAGCATGGACTGTAGATAGCCAGGTACAAGTCCTTTTGCTTCATTCATGAGCAGTGCTGCAGATACAGAGCACCAAAACCATCCCAAAAATCACCAAGAACACAACCATTGATGCTCCCTAGAAGCTTCAACCACTTCAGAGAGAGATGTAAATGGTATGATTTAAAATAGGTGTTCATTTTCAGGTGGGAAGTTTCGAAAATATTCTGGATACAAGTCCACCTTTTTTTGATAAAAAGCTATAGGTGAATCTAGAAATAAATTTTCTATTAAAACAAGTGGACTGTAGATAGCCATGTTTTGTTTGGGTTTTCTTTTGTACTGTTTGTGATGAATTTTTGGTATATTTTTGTTGTTGTTGTTTGGTTTGGTTTAGTCCTGTTTGGAGGATTTGCTAAGTGTAATATTTAATCCAGGATTATTTTAGTTAAAAATGACCAAACAATATTCAGTGCATCTTTATATTCATTGTTTGATTATTTTGTGTTTAAGAACTATGTACAATACCATCAGAGACGTGATATAAGGTGAGTTTAGACTTTCAGTTTAGTACGTGTCCGAATTCAGTGTTGATTATTTCGCGTTCAAGCTTAATGTTCGATTTTTTTTAATTGCACTATGCTTTCAGGCACGGATTATTCCTAGTGTGTGTGTGTGTGTGTGTATATACATATATATAATAGTAACATTCAAATATAAAAAATAAATTATTATTTAAACACAAAAAATAATACCATTTAAATATAAAAAAATGGTAAATTTTAAACATAAAAAAATAGTAAAATATAATATTAATATTTTTAAAAAATAACAATAGTAATATGTTCAACAAAAATAATAAAATGTTTAACAAAAAAAAAAACGAAAATGAAATATTGAACAAAATTGGAAATAAAAATAGTGGCATTCAAACCCATAACCAAAGGAAGAAACTTTCAATTTTTAGCATCTAAAAAAGTAACACTAAAAAAGTAATAACATGGTCAAGTAGAAAAATTACCAACATTGTCAACAAAAAAACGTAATGACATGAAACATTGAAAAAATTTAGAGAATATTTATCAAAAAAATAAAAATAATTATTAGGGATCAAATAAAAAACCCATTGAACCTTGCAATAATTATAACACCATGTAATAATTGAGGATCATTAAAGAAAGTGTTATGATTTTATGTTGTTTTTGTGGGGGGATTGAAAATGAGAGGGTATGGGGGAGGCAGTATGCCTAAGGGAAAGATAGAGAGAGTATAAATTTGAATTTTAATTAATGAGTAAATTAAAAGATAACAATTTTTAATTTAAAAAATTAATTAAAAATTACTTTCACTGTCTTTAAGATTTATATAATTGAACAAACTGTTAAGGGTATTTTTAGAATTTTAAAAAATAGTGAACTTAAGTACTTATTAGTAAGATAAAAGACAGACTTATCACCAAATAAATTTTCTTGACGAACTCAATTCATTATAAGTTCATCTAATAGGACTGAACCCTAATTTTTACTATTTTTTATTCTGTAGTGTATAATCGGAACACTATAAAACACAATTTAAATAATTTAGATTTGACTGTGTAATCGTACGACTCACATTATCTGCATTTGAACCACAATAAAAAATATTGTATTTTGCCCGTCATGTTCTTCAACATGATCTGGCATAAAAATGAAGAGCAAGGCTACAGTATTAAAATCGATACCGTAATTGCATCTATTTTAGCCATGATTTTTGAATTAAATAATTTATGGATTTAAATTAATAATGAGATGATACAACATTAAAAAATAAAAAAAAATTATATGCGTGCCATGTTTTTATTGGTTGAAAAATGAAAGTAGGACTTTTCCATAAATCAAGAAAAGAGAAGCGGACAGACCCAGTATATGGATCAGTCCAATCCTTTGTAAAAGAAAGTCAGCCTTTGATTTAGAACTACCCAGAGACGAAGAGGGTGGGCCAAATCCTTGTAATTTGCATGGAGCAACCAGGATAGTGCTTGGGCCCAACATCTACTGGTCATCTGTTTTTCAGCACAAGCCCACTTTGACACTTTGGGTTGGGTCACATGTAGACAACAAAACTCCTAAACATAATTTTTTTAGTGCAGAGGGTTTTTCTCAAACCCCCCCTCCCTCCCCCTCTTTTCTCTTCCTCCCTGGAAGATTATGCAATTCAGTCTTCAAATAATTCACAACTCAACCAAAAACCACAAAATCCAATCTTCAAAATTCTCTTCTCACTACCTTAAATAATTCTCACAAACTGTGAGTAAATGAAATAATTAAAAACCCAAAAAAGTAGTTCAAGTGATAACTGTGACGAACTATAAACATAAACATTATGTGTCAAATCTTGATATCATATATAATATTGCTGGATTCTCTAACTGAAGGCGGATGCCCTTTTGTATACTTAAAAATTTAAGATTTTTTTATATTTTTAAAGATTAATTTTTTTTATATTATATTCTCAATGTAATAAAATTATTATAATATGACCTAATCATTAATTTTTGTGAGCAACAAAAGCTAACAACAGAACCATATTATGTCACTTTTAAAATATTGAGATTGTAATATAGGAATTTTAATATTTTAAGGTATAAAGTGAGAATTTTTAAATTTTGTGTGATGAAAATTGCAATTTATAATAATAAGATAAGAGGTGATTTTGAATTTTCAAGGTTGAAAAAGTATAAGAACGGTTCAGATTAAATCTAATACTCCCTATTTTACATAATTTTATTTGTTCTTTATGTTTGTGGATAGGTTAAAGACACTCAAATATAGTGCGTGCATTTCTGCATGTTAAAAATGCATTACATGTTGGAGTGACGATTGGTTTCTAACTCTGTTTCAATTTAAGATCTGATTGCAGTCTTTAAAACGACAATAACGATTCAGCAACCGGCAGCTCACTAATATGTTTTTTGATTAATCAATATCTCATCATGAAAGTCAAAAAGACTTATTACCAAAAAAGAGAAAAGTTCTTCCCACTAAGAAACAAAAGCAGACAAGATAAGTGTGTAATTCCGAGAATGTATTTTAATGATTTGTCAGGTTTCTACGCCATCTCAAGCCTACAATTTTCTGCTTCTAATTTACTACTCTATGACGAGTTTTCTTGCTCACTTCTACGCTCCGGCCCATCACTTCATCTATTTATACATAATTTCTTCATGCGTGAACCACATGACTTTTTTTTTTTATTTGAGTTTGATCCATCACTCTCCAAGCTTCGCCTCTACCCATTCTTTTACAAGAGAATACACTCTCCTAAAAACCACAATTTTATTTCTTATCATGAGTCATATCATTATCATTCTATCAAGAGTCCTTGCATCTACTTATCTACAATTATATTTCTATGACTTGAATACAGAGACACCACTGTCCTTAAGAGTCATTATTAATATTGACACACTACCAACATCTTAAAATGTTCACCAACGATTATTAATCATCAATTTTGATATTTGTTGTTGGGGAGACGAAAAACGCAGTTATACAATACCCACGACACACATGTAGAACCCATACATCTTATTAATTATGAAATCAATTGGAACAACCATATGTAATTGAGTCCCCTACCAATACTTTTGAGGAAAAAAGATGTGATGAAAGGTATATAGAAACAGTTCAAAAAAACAGAAAGTGATACAGATCTAGGAAAAACCATGTATCATATATAATTGATGTCCAAACTTGGTATTATTAACCAGAACCTTCTGATAATGTCACAAGACATAATACTCTTAAACAAGCACACAAGCAATCCTCTGAAGCGGAAAGCTTCAAGAAAATACAAGGGATAGGCATAGTACTGACAGTCATTTACATAATATCTCCCTCTATTCTCTACATATTCCCTCTTAACAAATACAAATCCAGTGCACTGCTTCCTTATGCAAATATCAAAGATGAAAAATGCCAAGAATCAACACAATATGGCTACCCACCAAGAAGATTGGCCCAACCAACTCCAAATGCTCATCTAATCAAACAAAGTTGTTGGCTCTGTGTCTTCAAGAGTATTTTACCTCTGCCACTTTCTCTCTGAAATGAGCACCATTCAGGTAGTAAGAGACAAAAGATGTGCCAAAACTACTTATATTCCTGACAAGAAACATAAGGATAAAGATAATACTGCTAAAGTTAAAAGAAGGGGTCAATATAAGCCGAAAATGACCATTTTGGGCACAACACACAACATTTTAAACACATCTGAATGTAGTAATAACAGACAAAAAATGGTGATTGCAGCAGCTACAGGGAACTAAATGTAGATTTAGGGACCTAATTCATAAAGATTATTGGGTAGATACAGGAAACTATAGTAAGCTACAAACCATAGGCGGGGACTGGTTAAACAGGTCTCTGGAAGTAATCAGACATCAAAACAGGCAATCCGTCATATTACACTCTCCCACAAATTACAATGGTAGTCGATGCATGAAATTGGACATGAATACCATCAATAATTGACAACCATTCTATGACATAAAAGATCCTTTCTGACTTAGAATTGAAGTACTTTAGGATGGTATAGAAGTTAGTAACTATTTAAAGTATGAAAAGATGGAGGCACTCACCGGTTGGGGTTTAAAAAGGAAATCACCATGCAGGATATATAGATAGACAGATGCAGAAAACAAAAAAGGCAACTAGACCAAAATTACTCAAAAGGTATCAAGTTTCATAGCCATATAACCAGCATTACATGTGCTCGCGTAAATGCTACCAGGTCAAAATAAAAAAATTAAGCATTGCAGGACAGCTCCTGGATATAAGGATATTGGGCTAAGCCAAGAAGTAACAAAATTATAAGTGCAGAACTTTCAATCTGAAAAGAAACGCATGGGGATTACGAAATACCATGAGGATGGGTGCCATTTCCCTTTGCACTCTGCTGTGCCTGAGATGGAGACCGCTGGATCCTAGGTGATCCCTGCCTTCCATTAGCACCAGGTAGGGAGTGTCTTTTCTTAATGTAAGTGTCCTTGTCTTGCACATCCGGACTTGATCTGGGAGAGCTATTGGCAAGAGCTTTAGCTCTTGCAGATTCCGTTGCTTGCATGTAATTCGGCAGAGAAATACCACTGCCAGTACTATCTCTTGGTTCCTGATCAACATGATCAGGTCTTGCCGAACCAAAAGAATTACGCCGCTTTCCAGTTTTATGATCTTTAGGTAATTGTTCCAAACTACTTCTTGCACCAGAATCATGATTAGAATTTGAAAAGGAACTTTTACCAGCAGACAAAGACATAGGTTTGTGTTTGGATCCACTTTTTTCGCTTTTGCGCTTCTTAGTTTTCACTGATACCTGACTAGAAGGTGTTCCTTGAGATTCAGGGACAGTTAAGTGGCTTCTTGGAGACGCTTCTGGTGATGACTTGTATACTTGATGACCCGTCTCAGGTTCCAGTTCTATCTGCTTGTCAGATGCTTCTCTCTCTGTGTTTTGCTCTACCAGGGAGGAATCCTCAGCTATTAAAGAATTAACAGGTTCATTATTAGCACTATTGATGTCATCACATTTCTCTGGCTGAACTGAGATGGAATTAGATAAGTCGGTTCCAAGAACGATAGAATCTCCCTTGGCTTCAATATCTACGCTTTTAGTGCCATTATGGTTTCTCCCATCCTCCGAAACATTGGCTTCCTGCTGCAAATCCATACCTCCCACCTCATAACTATCTGGAGAATCAAGAGTAGAAGAAATAGACAGTTCAGTACCACACTCAGAGCCACCAACTTGAACCCTTGACATATGGGAAACTGAATTCTCAGTTGGGCAAATTCCCCTTGTCCTTAAAGCATTATCTGTGGCAGAAGAAACAGATTCTGCAAAAGATTCAACACCAGGATCCTGATTTGACGTACTGATTGATTTTGTTGAATTGATTGCTGAACTCAACTCTTCAAATTTTGACTGAGCAGCGATAAATGCAGGATTACTTGCCTTTCTTGATCCCAACACAAGCTTTTTTTCCTCAATCTCAGCTTGTTCAGAGGCAAACATTTTCATGGCATGTTCAGATTGATCACTCTCTATTTCAGGCTTACTAGAAAGGGAACTGAGCTCCATCTCACAAATTGAATCTGATTGCTTAGATCGACTAGGAACCACATCTAATGAGCTCTCCATTGAATTTGGCGTGACTGTGCTCTCAGTCTGAGGCTGCTCCGCGCTATGACTCACTGAAGATAAAGGTGATTGGCATGCTTGGAAGTTAAAGTCCTCAGCATCATAAGTTATCAAATTTTCTTTGTCGTCAGATGGCACTGATGTTTCCTCTATATTGGATTTTGAATCTGTGGACTTGGAACAACTATCAGATGGAACTACATTTTCAACCAAACACTCAGAATGCTCAACCTTTTCCAGCTCCTGTGGCTCTGTACTTGATTGTAATTTCTGTGACTGGTCATTTCCCGTTGATGAAACAGACATCCACCGTTCCAACCATTTCCAAGACGAATCAGATTTTGAAGGATCACATTTGATGTTTATAGGTTTGCCCCTTGGTGTTGATTCCAGAAGCTTATATACAGAAAGACGAATAAAAGTTTGGTAAGAACAAAAATGCAATCCAGGTCAATGATTTGCAATGTAGTACCAGGCCAAAGAGAGAGAAATGTCAATCCTCTACCTGACGAGCAAACCTATTGCTGAGTAGCTTCTCAATGGAAGTGTATGTTAAGTGCAGTTCAGTTCTTGACCTTTCCTTTTTCTGAAACACGATGGAACAATCGGACATAATAATCAATAACTGAAAAAACAACTGTTTTTGTCCACAGGTACATGAAAGTATTTCCTCGACCAGTGAAATGATACTAATCTTGCCTTCATGAATTTAAAATTAACATTAAAACCAACCACGTTAAGAGTCTATGAGAACTTAAGGGGAAAATATGACATCCCAAGCATTAACTTTTTGACAATAATTACTGATAACCATATAATCTGAACATCCTCATACATCTTCTAGAATCTCAACCCAAGAATCATGGCAAGCACTTTTGAAAACATTGATTAAACTAAATCTCAATAGTATGGATGATATATTGAGCTTTTTGAGTTCTTATTAAATTCATGTATTGTTTTCAAAGGCTACCTGAGCTGCTGAATAAGCTTGGCCGCCGGTCAACACGTCGTTTGAATAGCTATGGTTGGAAAAGAAGTTAAAATACAGAACATTGAACAAACATTATAATTTTCTCAATTAGAATGGTTTGGAAAGAATCTTATTACAACCATACGTAGCTTCTTTAATGCACATTTAGTTAACATGATCTCGCACAAGCACAGAAGCTTCTTCATGTGCATGAAGATGAGTTTAGCGGTGTGTATCCTGTATCAGAGTGATTTATATTCTCAAGGGGATGATGCTTAAGTTCCACACCTTCAGATATACACTAACAAATACTCAAAGGTATCAATGCCGAACCTATTTCCTTCGAGATTTAGAATTTTTGTCAATGATTGTACTGTACTAAATATGAAACAGTTTTGAACATACCATCATGATAATAATTAGCAAACCTATTTGCAGGAGTGTTGCCGTCGTCTGAGAGCTATTATGCAGCTAGAACCAAGCAGTAAGGAAGCAACTAGGGATAGAACAAAACAGCATAGCCAACCAATAAAGCTGGAAATTGGATAAGTTTGAATTAGGTAGCATTACCAAGAGTTCTAAACTGGGATTATCTATCCCATGCTTTTCATTTAGCTTCTCTTCAATGCTTGGTCCTTCTTTAGAGAGGCGAGCATGACGTGCACGAACAAGAGCTTGCATTTTGACAATGGCTTGAATACAACGTAGAGTTCCCACAGCATGCCTCCGAACCAAATGTCCTCTCACAGCAGCTTGCAACTTAACTATATTCTTCTGCTTCAGTAATGCTCTCTGAGCCTGCTGAAACACATTGACATAGAAGTTAAAACTGATCATAAAGTTCATACAGTAAAATGAATAAAGGAACGTACCAAGAATCCCCTGATACCAGCCTGGATGACAATGATAACAGATTCATCTGGGGTGACATCAACCTTATTGTCATCCTCTGTAGCAGCTATAGTCTCACATGATTTTAAGTTCACTGACTGAGGTTTCTCATCAGCCCATTGCATTCCAGGGGTTTTCTCAGCAATAGTAGAGTTAGCTTGTGTTTGGACGTAGACAGTAGCAGATTCTGGACTCTCCTTATCTGCAGAAGGCGTTTCTGAGATCACAGTGTTGCTCAGTACTCGATGCCTCACCGATCTCTTCCGAAAACTCCAACCACGTTTGTCATCCGAACTTTTGCTCTGTGGGGAAATTGGAACACCACCACTGAATTTAGGAAGACTAAGAAAGAACAAAACAGAGATCCATACTCCCCAGAACTCAAAACACAATCAATAGAATTTATACGAAAGAGAACATTGGCTTTTTAGGAATCAAAAAGTCATGGAGTCAAAGCCAAATAGACCCAATCAGTTTATTGAAAGAATCATAAATATGGTAATGAATACTAATAATGTGACTCTCTTTCTTTATGTAAGAAAGAAGTCGTCAACGCTCATTTAGTGCACCTTACCGAAATCACCTGCTTGAGAATCAAATAAGAAAAACATATGGGGAATACCCATTTTTTTTTTAATAAAAAAAAAAGATACAAAGATAAGGAAAGACACAATTGAGTATGAAAAAGAAAGCTTACCACATAACATTCTTTAAGAAATTGAAGGAGGGATAGGCTTTAAAAAAGCAAGATTTTTGAATAGGTTAGTCACTTTAATTGATGTTATTTGAAATGTGAATCCTGGTCATTATCCTTTTGTAGATGAATTAAAAGTCGCCGAGGTTCAAAGGTTATTTCTTCATTATTTGTATTTTTCTTTCTCCCTAGTTTACCAATGAAAAATAGCGATCTTTTATTCCTAAGACAAACAAACTAGGAAAGATGCTTCGAATCACGTAACTATATAAAGAAGATATTACTGTCATGGAGATAATGAACATGACATAATTATAAATTATTTGTTCAGTAATTAATAAAATTGCAATTGTATCTTCTGATGTTCCACTGTGCAAAAAATTTAATGAAGTTTGAGGGATTTCCATCATTCATTGATAGTTCAGTTCAATGAATATTTAAGCAGCTGGAATTGGTGGAACTGCATTGAGACCTCCGTTGTAGGAAACATCGTCATACTTTAATCATGCACACGTGTGTGTGTGTGTGTGTGTGTGTGTGTGTGAGAGAGAGAGAGAGAGAGAGAGAGTATACAAATGGACTGTTTTAATTTTCCACCGTGGAAAAGAAAGTTTTAGCTTTCTTTCTAAGATAAGGTAAGAAAGGAAGTCTACATAACCATGCAAAATAGCCTAGCATTGTCAAAAATCTTTCCTATTCTTCCTTCATTGTGTAATTGGTGTGGACACTAGCATATAAGCACAAAAATTGGGGCTGGTCTACAGAAGTGCGTCATATCAAATGCTGTCCAACCAGGAAGTAGCTTGGAAGTAAAATATATTCAATGCTCCTACATCTGATAAATTCAGCAAAAATTCAGAGTGAAAGCATAGTGGCATACAACTTGTCTGGTTTAATGCAAACAATAAAGCGTCCAAATACATGTTAAAAGGCCATCACCTATAAAAGCACGCAATTGGATGATTTAAAAAAAATGAAATACCACTCAATCATGCCCTGGGATGCCCATAGGTGCAAGAAATCATGGACCAATAGGAAAACTGAATGAATCACTCAGGCAGTTGTATTATTTCATCTTTTTTTTTTGGGGGGGGGGTAAAATGTTAAATGTTGAAGGATGGCAATCAATCAGTTTTCAGATTACCTGTCCACCCACTGTCCTTAATGACAGGTTTGGGAAAAAAGTAAATGGAATGAAGACAAGCTCTCCTAGAAGGTGTAACCCCACCCCGCGTGCAAGGCATGATCAAGATTGGGAGCAACCCTATGTACATGCTCCTTTTTTTTTATTCAGTTACCACCTGTTAACCGATTTACTCCCCCTCTTACTTGTCCATTCATTTGGAGAATTTCCTGTGAGACATGGAGCAGTATGTCAAGACTGCTCGTGTTCCTGATGCAAAGAAAGTTACTATCACAAGCATGTATCTGTCCAGGGAATTCTTGGGGCAATGTCACATGTCGCCTAAAATAGAATTCTTAGGACAAAGTCAACCTAAGATACTGCTATTTTAAAATGAAAGAAATCTCATATTGACATCACTGATGCATTCGCTCGTCCTTATTGGGGCCTGATACGTTGGGAAAAAAGTTCCAGCAATGGGAAATCAACCACTAGTGCAAGTACAAGGGGAAGAGGTAGCTCCCCTTGTCTAATACCTATATTTGAAAAAGCTTGTTCCAGCTTTGAGAGCAAATGAAAGAGACTATTAAAAATGGAGGAGCTTGATCTAAATGGGGGCTGGCTTGCAGGCGAGGCTAAGTTCATAAGGACTTCACAAAGGTCCAATAAGGGACAGATCAACGGATGCCCAACATACATAACTATTCTACATCAATGACCATGTAAATCAAAAAAGGAAAGCTGTACACATGTTTCCAACCATTAATGAACACTGCACTTCTCTATCCCTAGGACATAAATTCATATAGATTCCAGTAGACAACCCACGTGGAACAGACACTAACCCCCAAAATGAGAATCAAGAATGTCATCATAAAATTTTACACTTTTGTTCCAAAGGAAAGCATCATGTAGGAAGTAGAATACATAAAGAATTTTTGTCCCACATAGGAAGAGCATGTATCTCTGATCGGCATCATTTGCCTGATGCATGTAGTTGCAGTTTCATCACAGCATGCAAATACGTGTGACATAAGCAACTAAGCACAATACCTCATTCTTGAATCTGATATGCTATTCTGTTCAACATCGATGGCATACCACGTTCAACATACTATAATGAGGAAATAATCTGATAATCAAATTGAAAGACACCTCAGCCCAAAATTCCAATGTCAAATAATGTAATAAGACTATAACTGGCAGATTAGGTTCCAATGGCAAGGAGCTACCCTTAGAACATGTCCTTTAAAAAATATGAAGATTCAATCCTGTAAAAAATCTGAAGATTTAATCCCGTACATTACTATGAGGGAATTAAAAGCAAGGAAATCTAAACTCCACACTACACCATTAAGAGGAGAAACTTTTTCAGAAACAAGCCCCTTTCACAAGACATCTACATCCCAATTACCATACAAGAATCTCTTCCAACTGTAAAAAGACAACTACAAAAATGTCACATGCTCCAAAAGTTTCCCAGTTGTAAATGCGACCATGCCATTCAATGTCAAGGCACAAACACTTGGTGGCACAACTCATAACTAATGAAATTTTGCAAATTATTAGAGTTTTTTAGCAAAGCAAATTACATCCACTACAAGTCTCACAGATTTTCCACTAATTGGAATCACCGGAAATGGAAAATAAATAAAGAATTACTGAAGTAATGTAATACCAATTCAATGTACTAGTCATATCACATAATTGCAGTTGTAATTGGCATCCTAGCACGATGTAGGTCTAACATGTCAACTGGAAATCAAAGCACAATGTTATTTTCCGCGAATTACAAACGTAAATATCATAATCTCACGGCATTAGCTGCAGTTACAGATCCAGAAAAGATCGTTATTCAGCGTCCTATAAAGTATATATGCATTCATTATAAATGCAAGTTGAAACCAGTTCACTCTCATAATTACAAGTTTTTTGATAGATCAAAAGAGAAATGAACTTCGGCTAATCCATATGTGCCTCAACATTCTGCGCACCTTTTAGCCCACGCCACCGCATGCATTCATGATAAAAAGAATCTCAATCCTCACATTGTAAAATCGTGAATACTTATTCTCTTTGACAAAGAGAAATCATAGACTACAAGAAGCAAAACCGCAACCGGAGATCCATTACCCTCAGCAATCAAACGGTTAAGAAACAAGATACAAACAAAAAACTCCAAAAGAAACTGAAGTCCAAAGAATCAGATATACCTCAGGGGCATCGAGATCGTCGTTATCGGCCGAGTCACTGCCACAGGTAATGATCTTGAAGCAAGATGTGCTGGATCTTCCCATTTTTTCGATCACTCTGTTTGAATGACCTCACTCTTTCTCGCACTCTCCGACAGACGATGTTCCTCGCGGTTACTCACTCTCACTCTTACCTTAACCCTTTACGGTGCCAGAGACAGACAGGGAGGAGTTCACAGTTTTCACAACGCGGACCTCAACACTCTCTAAAATCTAGCTAGGCTTTGCGTTTCGAGTCCGCCCCATTTATCTCAGGTCCGCTCCCTTGTCTACATATCCACCGAGAGCGATGAGTTATCCGATTAAGAAAAGCTGTCCGATCTTTTTCTTTTTCTTTTCCAAGTTTATAAATAAAATGGATTAATTAATTACTCTTTGCACTCAAATTTTACATAAAATTTTATTTTAGTCCTTTAACTTCATTTTTGTCAAATTTTTTCTCTAATCTTTTAGATAATATCACTTCATTTCTATAAATTACTTTCTCAAAAAATTAGGGGACACTCTCACTTATCATTTTAGAAGATTGACATGCATATATTTAAAGGAGTTAATCGAGCCAAATCTTTTGATTTTTAATATGTTTATGTTGTATTCGAATTGGTATAACAAATTCATCCTCAACTCAAGTTAGGTTGTCGCTTTTGAAAACTTGCTAACTTAGCTCGGCTTTAGATCATATGTTCAAGTTTAGGTTATCTGGGTGTTTTATTTGTGCTAAGAATTTGAATATACATTAAGGCTTGAATAAATGCTAAGAAAAACACACATACAATGACACTCAAAGTCACATTGTTTTTATTACAAATTAGACGCCTAATACATGGAACTAAATATGTTATTTATTATGCTATCATAAAAAAGTTTTTATATATGATACGTTATATTAAGTGAGCTCGAGCTTACTAAGCGAAGTGACATATTGCCCAATCCGACTTAGATATTAAACTATCTAGGGAAAAAAAAGTATTTCATACTAAGTTCATTTTCTAATATGAAGAAACTTGATTGAACCAAAATTGAGTGAAACTTGAGCATTATTAACATCAAGTACCGTGTGTTATCACTGCAAATAATTATTTTTTCTTTTTCATAAACAAATAACTACTATTAATGTTTATGATTGCATTGGATGATAAGTTGAAAATTAGATGATGGCATTGGTGTAAAAATAAAGTAAAGGACTAAAATGACAACCAGGTAATACTTACAGGGTAAAAATTGTAATTAAATCGTCAAAAACTCCCCAAAAGGAAAAAAATCAAGCCTTATCCAGCGGTTAATCACGAGAAACGCGAGAAATTACTCTCGTTGTCGCTTTATGTTGCGTTAATCCCCGATAGGAAAGGACACAGACAAAAAGCAACAATTAGTTGTACTTCTTGTGGAAGTGGTTAGCAGTAAATTGCAATTAATGATTGCCTTGACAAAAAATAATGAAAAAGTTGTGCCACAATTGTGAAAGAGAGATATTATATAATTTAAATTTGTAGCTTAAATTTATATTTTAAATGAATAAAAATTATTGAATGAGTGAGTGTTATAGTTTTTTTTAATTGGGTCCCACTAATCCAATCAACTTTATTAATTTGAGATGCACATTTAAAATATAAATTTAGGATATATAACATTGTTCATTATGAAAGTATTGTCTCTCATAAATTTTTAAATCCCAACAGCATAAATGATTTGTTTTTTTACCATATCAAAAAAAGAGATTAATCGAAGAAAATATAAATTGATTTGATCACTCTAAATCGTTGAAAAAAAATTGTATATTTATGTTTGGGGTATTTTTGAATTATAGACATACTAAATTTCAGGTGAGCTTAAAATTTAAATCCAAGTGACCTTACCAATTCAAATTGACGTAAGGTTTTAAAATCTTGACGTGAAGTCACCTCTAATTTTTTTTTTCTTGGGACTCAAGAACTTTAAGTAATTTTATCAAATAAAAACGTATAAATGACACTTAGAGAAAAACACTAACAAAAAGAAAGCAACAAGTACACTATATTTGAATATGGAAGGTAAAACGAGTATTGAACATAACATTAAATGAAAATAATAAAAGATTATCGAAATGATAGACTACAAGAAAAATAAAATCACTCGAAAGCAAATAAACAAATAAAAAGGCTAGACTGACTCTGTGCAGAGTTTTTGTGATTGATCATAAAATTCTTTTTTAATGATTTGACCTCTACTATTTATAAATATGACTCTCAATCGTCAAATTCGTCTTTTTCGATTATTATTTGTGATCATAATCTTATCTCTCGATATATGTGAATATGTATTGAATCGTTTTTAAATTAAAGACTTACAATGTCACATCTCCTCATTTTTTAAGATTTTAAGAATATCACTCTTCTAATTGTTATGTCAATTATAAATTTTTATAAACTCTCTTGATGATTGTCAAATCATTTCCACGTAACCCTCGATTTGTCAAGTGTCTTGCTCGGCTTCATTAACTATTGGCCTATAAAACAAGAGTAATATTATTATATATTTAAAATTTGTATTTTGAATATATATTTTAAATTAATAAAAATAATTAGATTAGTGAATTCTAATTAAAAAAATTGATGAGACCGATAATAATCCAAATACAATTGTTTGCTGGCAGAATGGTTATTAACGATGCAATAATTAAGTATCAGTCGCTGGTTTCCAACGTAATTTGTGAATTCGTTGCATCTGGCAATTTATGCAATCAGGAATCACTAGTGAATGATTAGCATAACGAGTTCTCGTGAGAAACACGAGAGAATTTAATACTGGTGAAAATAAATTAACGGTGGTGGGCCCCAGAGATATGTGGCCTATTCATGTGAAGTGCGACAGATGACCACAAGGAATAAATTAAATAGCAAGGGTGAGTCGGTGACTTGCATAGAGGAGGGGAGGGGAGGGAGGGTTGTCTACTTGTCTGAGACTCAGAATCTCTCTCATACGGATACGGGAGTGGAAGGGTTTTACAATTGATGATGTTCCGTGGTATCCAACAAGCATAACCACCTTATTGACAGCTAATTTGTCCTCATTGCCAGCGTGGACAACCTACTAGCCGACACGTAGTAGCACATGCGTCCTGTTCCACGTTATGTCCTGGGCTGACCCCAACCTGCTACGTGAAATTTCAATAGACTCAATAATTATTAATTATATCATATTATTCACTTACCCGAAAACATAATTATCATATTCCTGTTATTAATGAGTTGAATGATTAATTATTGAACAAACAATTGTACTTGGATTATTAAAATAAATCCGGTCAAAAACATTACTGAATGTTTTTGAATCGGTCATGGAGAGCATCTTGTGTTACTCGTAAGGGGGTCATATTAAGATTGTACGATTTTGACAGCATTTTGTGTTTACATTAATCAATTTATTGGCATAACTAAATTTGACACGATAAGATCATGCCCGAATATGCTATTTGTAAGTAATTACCAATTGGTAGGTAACAAATGCAAAACATAACTAAATTGTGGTACAGTGAAATTGGTTGGTATTTGATGCATAAATATCATGTATATTGAAATTCAACCTATTTCCTCAATTCAATTTTTAAAACTGCCTTTTAATTTTAGATGAGCCCTCGGTCAATATGAGAAATTAGATAGCAAATTTAGTCATTAAATTACATTCTAATAATGCTGTTGAATCTTTGAAAACGAATTGTCGAGTACATGAGAACGAAAAAAGGGGCAAAAACCTCAAGAAATAGCTCAAGTAGTGATAAGGACGAACTGTAAATTCAAACGTCATGAGTTTGAATCTTGACAATTCCTTGGAACTAGGGCATGAAAACTTTATAATTTATCTATCATAAATACCCTAGTGTTGATATAAATGATCTATTTTTAATCATATCGAAGAGGAGATTAACTGAAGTGTATGAAAACTGATCCGAATACTCTTAATTACTGGAAAAACAGAGAAGGAGCAAGGAGGCAGCACATAATGTGCTACCTAAGTTTCATGTGCATCTGGCGTGCCTATGCACATGAATTGACTGATGAGCAACTACTCTTCAATTACATTAGGTGTTGCTCTTATGGTGATAAGGTTTCTGCAACTTTATATTTCTTTAATGCACTCCTCAAGTTATCTGGTCTTGTTCTCCTCCCCCCCTCCCCCCCTCCATTCATCTGAATGAAAGGCACCATTACCACCCACCTTAAAATAGCCCTTCTTGTTTTATCATAACAGTTCTCTCTCCTCCATTAACCAACAAGATTTGAAATAGGCTTTCAAACTAATTGAAGGCAAAATGTCATAATTAGAATTGCGGAGGTCTGCTATTTACTTGTAGGTGGAATTGTGTTCTGAGAGGTTTTTTTAGGTACCACACCATATATCAGTCTGACCATTGAGCCCTCTTTAAAGGAAGTGTGTCGTGGTGGAGCCCATTGTCACATGGGGAAAGCCCCAATGATTACAATGTGTGAGGCAAAGTACCTTTAACTTTAACAGTTGAAATTATCACCACAGAGAAGCAGTTGCACCCTCCTGATCATTAAACCGATGCACTTTTTTTCCTGAAAATGCTTTCTAGATACGATATCAATACACCACGAAAGCATTTTGAGTTTAGGTGTAGTCTTAAAGAGACTGAAGGATAATGGATCGAGCCACCAAACCAACTTAATGGATGTTATGAATCTAATCAAATATGGGGCAAAATCGATAGCATGAATCTAACTAAACATGTCTGTAAATAAATTTGGTGCGAATTAAAACATATTAAAAAATGACACGGTTTAAACAATATTCTACGGGTCACTTATGACAATATGCCAACCCTATAAATATTTGTCACTTTGCGTGCAGAGTTCAGGCACCTAAAACAATGTCCAAGGTTCTATGCTTGTTTGTGGATTCCTATCTGGCATTTTTGTAGTACCTGAGTAACAGATTCTAGGTGTCTTCATTGTTTTTGAACGTTTAAAAGGTAATAATTGCCAAGCCAAGAAAAGGTAGTAGACGTATTTTTAGTCTGGGTTACTATGTATAATGTATTTCAAACCACATGGAGCCTACACTCTCGAAGTAGGTTGCTTTTCAAGCAATGTAATTATTTGACAAAAATGAAAACAACACTACAAGAACTAGAATATTTTAATACACGTTTTTTGATGTGGTAGTGTTCACTACTACAAAAAAAACGTATTTTGGAGATTTTTTTTTTGTGGTAATCCTGTCACAACTGCCACAAATACTATTTGAGAAGGCCATTATCACCACAAATGCTTTTTAAAACTCTACTTATTACGATAAAATATGCCATCACAACACCTTGCTAAAATAATTGAAGTATCAAAAAGTGTTTGTGAGCAACGACCCGTCTCAAATAGTATTTGCTACAAAAAAAAAATTATAATACCACTACCGCCAAAAAAAAACTCCAAAACATGTTTTTTTGTGACGGTGAATACTGTCGCCGCTAAAAAAATTCGTCTAAAAAAATCTTAATTCTTGTAAAAAAGAACATAAGCAATTGTGAGGTACACATAACAATTTTTTTCAAGTACATCGATAAATAACTATTACAAAAATGACATCACTATACTTAAATGTACATTGGTAGACTTGATTTAGAAATATAATTCATTGTTTTCGTTGGACCAAAAGTGGACCCGTTTAATATTTAATAGCCGTTGCTAATCCAACTGTAACGAAGGATTGAAAGTGGACCATTAGTAAAGTTAACTAACGACCTTCCTAATCTCTAGTTTTTCCTTATCCCATTGAACAGTTTGATGGATGCTTGTTCACAGAAAAGCATATATGTCCTGCTGTAGAGAGGGGACCAAACTAGCTGACATTGGACCTGCCAAAGTCTCAGCATATACCAACAAGCTTGGTGGGAGTGAAGTCACTGACATATTGAGAGCAATTGATGCTTGATTCACAGCTTTCCCTCCTCGACTTTGTAAGCAAAAATGAGTGATGGTTGGCCCCTCCATCCAAGATTAATGTCTACTTGAGGAACATTATTATGTGACCAGAGATAAATTGAGACTTGTATATATATCTGTCTTGCTTGTAGCATTGTTCTGGTGATTACCACCAAAAACAAAAACAAAAAATGTAGCATTCAAATAGGGTAGGGATCTCAATCGAATCGTGTGTTCAGAAAAGATATTATGAATTAAAGCAATTCACGCAATCTCTCGAATTGGGATAAAGAGAGACGGACTAGAGATGAAAATACGTTTTCCTCCTAGAGTTCTTTTCTAAAGTCAATTTTATAGTTTTTGCTTTCGGCGAGTGTTTCGTCTTGAGTTTAGTGTTTTCTTATCCGTACAACTAGAGTAACGGATTTTGCCTCTATCCTTCAACACGGATAGTTATAAGCGGTAAGAATATTGGGCAAGTCAAGACAAAGGTGCTTCTAAATTGGTTTGGGGCAATTATATATTGTAGTTTCAAGCTCATTGTTGGTTTTTGAGTTATTGTGTCAAATTCAATCCAACCTAAAATCATCAAATTCAAAACTTCTTCTTGTTCTAATACTATTGTTGCCACATAAGCTGCAATTCGTGCATTATTTGCAATGACTTGATTTTGTTTTTTTTTCCCTTTATTGTTGTTTTATTTTAATTGTTTATTATTTTTTTAGCATCTAATTGCCAATCGTTAATTATAATAATTTTTCCTATTTTTCAGTTGGACAGTGAGAAAGAATAGAAATTAGGGTTTTTTATGTGTGGGTATAATTTTTTAGACTTATTTAGGCAAAAGTGTATGTATAAGTGGTTTATTTTATTAAGTACATTTTTCATATAACTTTTTATGTTTAGGTACAAAATTCAAATGAATTAAATTTTTTTTTACTTAAACACCCTTTCTTATTTTATGCATCCATGATTGACAGTTATTTTAGGAAATAAATATGTAAATATTACATATTTGTTATCTTTTTTAATTTTTGAATTTTGAATGAAGAGTTTTGTGAGAGATTTATGCATCTATTGACAGTTATTTTAAGAAACAAATATGTAATCTTTACATATTTATATATATATAAACTGCTCTCTCTCACACACACACACACATATATATATATTTATATGTGTATGTGATCAGTTTGTATATATATATATAAAGTTAAACAAAATGATCACACACACACATATGTCGTCTTCATGTCATAGGAAAGAATCGGTCAAGATGTTTTGTTAGATATTATGTATTGGCCGTTGTTGGGATATAGGAATTTTTTTTTTTGTCTTTTTTAATGGGTGTAACAATATTTTTAATGGGTGTAACTATTTTTTAAATGAGTGTAACTATTTTTTTAATGGGCGTAACTGTTTTTGAATGGATATAGCTTTTTTTTTAATGGGTGCCACTATTTTTGAATGAGTGTAACTATTTTTTTAATGGGTGTAACTGTTTGGTTTATGTTGTGTTGTTGTAATATTAATATAAATATAGTAAGAGAAAATAGGTGGAGAGAGAGAAAGAGATAAAAATTGTTAGAAAAAATATGTTCGTATTTTATTTCTCATTACTTGATTGTAGCAAAAAAAAAAGGATAGAATACAAAAGGGTTTCCATCCATATATTGTTTACCGATGGCAATTGTGGCATTTCTAAAAAATATGCACTTTATCCCAAATAAGTTTTTGACTTATACTTTTGCCTAAATAAGTCTAAAAAATTGTACCGACTTCTAAATCACCCTAGACACTATAATCCCCTCTCGGCCTATTGGGTTTGGTGTGAGCTGGAAGAATTTTTTGGATGACTTTTTAAAAAGCAGATGGGCTATGGATCAAAACAGAAAACAGGCCCATGTTGTAACTAATGGGCTTGGCTCTATGAGACCCAACAATAGGTTGAAAAAAAGAATTTTTGGAAGTCGGTACACTTAATCAGACTTATTTGACAAAAAGTACACATTAAAAAATATTTTAAAAAAATGTGGAGAGATGTACAGAATTGGGAATAAATAAAGAAAGATATATAAACTTGTAATTACTCTAGGCAGTTGAGGGCGGTTGGAGAGAGTTATGCTAAAGGATAATTTTATGTGTATTAAATTTGAGTTGTGTATTAAATTATTTCTACCGTTTTATGATTCAACATCTGTCAATGATTTAATGCATACTTTTGATAAACAAACTTAATGTGCATAACATTGCATTATGGGTAATTAAGAGGGAAAGAAAGTGAGGGTGTTGTGAGTATTAAAAGCTACTGATGTGCTAGTGTGACATATTAATTGACACATGTGACCATGTAGGCCAAAACGTTGCCAAATAGTGTTTTTTTTTTTGTCAATAATATTAATCATACTGAGATGATATTTTCCCACATTCATTGCTTCTTTGTTTGCCTATGAACTCATAATCTCTTTTATTTTTATTCCTCGTACTACTTTATACAATTTATGTTCCCTAATGGATTTGATTGTGGATTGTGGTACCAAAAAATAAAATTTGGTATTATATCTTCATTTATTATATTTGTGATTATTTTTACTATATTTGTGTGTGTTTTAATTATTGTTGTGGTATCTAAAAAAATAATAAAAATATTTATCACAATAGTAGTAAAAACATCAACAACAATAATAAAAAAGACCCATAAAAATAATAAATTAACCACAAAATAATAATTTTATGTACTGAAGAACAGTGATAAAAATAATTATCACAACAGTGGTAAAAACATCCATAAAAGTGGTAATAAATTTTTTAGTTGTAAAATAACTTATAAAAATTATAAAAAACAACTATTCAAATAATAAATTTTAAAAGTACTGTACCAATTTTTTTTTTTTACTGTACCATAGTCTTTGATAAAAAAAACTGTACCGTAGTTAAGTCCTCCGCTAATAGACAGACAACATGGTAGAAACATATAGTTCCGATCTTACTATTATTCATTTAAAATTTCAACACCATTACAATTCAGTCATGTCATTAGATGACAAGAACCATGATACACAAGGATTGTTTGGCATACTACAAATTACATAAAGATTCCGTCTTAACCCTTGCTGCAAACTTTCAATACCAAATAGCAATTTTATTTTGATATAATTTGTTAATGTAATTTGTTGATCTAATAAATCATTTTTATTGAATTAATAGTAAGTCACAGTATTAATTAAAACTCGCTACTCATTCAATAGCAGTGATGTATTTAATCAGCAAATAAGTTAAATAAATTAAATTTATATATCATTTTTGGTCACGAAATGAGAGTTTAGTAGTGAGTGTTGGTCATAATGTGTAGCTAGGAGCCAAAAAGGATTTTTCTTGTGCATTGTGACACCGTGTGTAACACCAATGTCTATGTCTTCCTTTTTCATTCCAGTGAGTAGTTCCCAGTTGAATGAATAGAGTAATTTAGCAATTGCAAGTTCCACTTCCATAGACGCATAGCTTTTGCCAGGACAACTTCTCCGACCAGCTCCAAACGGAATTAGCTCAAAATCTTGTCCTTTGAAGTCGATGGTACTATCCAAGAATCTTTCAGGTGAGAACTCTTCTGGGTTTTCACAAGCTTCAGTGTCCCTCCCAACGGCCCATGCATTCACGAAAACAAGGGTTTTTGGTTGGATATCATAACCTTCTACAACACATTTTTGTATTGTTTCTTGAGGAACCAGAGGAATAGGCGGTTGTAGTCAGTGTCTCCTTTATCACTGCCTTGATATAAGGAAGTTTCTGTAGGTCATCTTCATCTACTTTACCTTTTTCTCCGATCAACTTTTTAATATCTTCTTGCGCTTTCTTCATCACTCTAGGGTTTTTCATCAGTGCTGTCATGGCCCAAACCACAGCAACGGAACTTGCGTCTGTCCCACCTGTCAATATATCCTGCCACGAAAAAGCAAAAAAAGAAAAAGGGTTAAGAGGAAGTCTGAAATAGAAGTTCTAGTGCTTAAAAAAAAAATTGATAATAGGGTCCAATTCTAAATTCGGTTTGAATTTTGACAATTTTTTACAACAAGACCACTAAAAAATTATTTTTCATGAATATTTTAGTATTAACATAAATGATCTGTTTTTAATCAGATTGGAGAGGCATTAGTTGAGGTGAACATCTTTTACTGTTTAACCAAAAAAAAGAATAAAACTTGAAGCCATGACAGTTTTATACCATGAACAATGCTTTAATGTGATCGAGAGTGAGATTAATGGAAGATGACTGATCCTCTTTCAACCGAAGTAAGATGTCAATAATGTCCTCTTGTGTGGATTTTGGCCTCTTCGGATCCAGGTGGTCATCAATGAGTTGTTGATAGAAAGTATCCATTTGCTTGGAAATCTTCTTGAGTCGAAAACGCGACCAGTGAGTATATCGACCCAGCCAAGCAATGGAAAAAAGTCAGAAACAAAGAAGCTTCCCATCATGGCCGGAAATTCATTGAGTAGCTCATGGAATCTACTTTTCTCGTAATCTTCATGGTCATAGTTTTTACCAAAGGCAACTCTACATATTGTTCTACTTGTAAATGCCCTTGCTATCATACTCAAGTTGATGAGCTTAGATGAAGAAGCTAATGTAGATACTTTGTTGATCATTACGCTAACTTCATCCTCACGAACAAGCCGAAATGATTGGACTCTTTTGGGACTGAAAAAATTGAGATTACAAATCTTTCTTATCTCCTTCCAATAGTCATTATAGGGTGAAAAGGCCAAATCTAGACCATTATAAGACAACATTTGTTGACCAATCAAGTTCTTCCTGCTATAGAAAGTGAGGTCATGGGTTTTCAAAACTTCTTTTGCCATTCTTGCCGAAGAAACCACAAGTGTTGGCATAAAACCAAGCCGCAAGGACATGAGGGGCCGTATTTTTTGGAAAGTTGCCAGAGGTACTGATGAAGGCTGAGGTATCGATTTGGTGTAAGTCTCCGAAGAATGGTAAACCTGAAGGACCTGGTGGTGAACCTTTCCTCCATTTTTTCTACCTTTTGGAAGAAGGAAAAAGAGAACCATGAGGAGAGCTAGAACAAGAAGAGGAAACTCCATTTTGGGTTTGAGATCTGTTTTGGGTTGTTTCTCTCGTTCTGACTACCATGGTACTGTCATCCGTGTCTTTAAATAGACAAATACACGCTGACTGATTTTAACTTCCCACATTCTTGGGTTGATATAATCATGAGTTGTGTTATCCAACCTTTCCCACATTTATGGAATGGATCTCCTCTTGAACCCATCAAGGCTAAGAGAGGTTTGAGACAAGGGGATCTCCTATCCCTCTATCTCTTTGTATTATGTATGGAACGACTAGGGCAACTGATTTTTGAAAAAGTCCAGGAAAGGAAATGGAAAGGACTTAAAGCTTCTAGAAAGGGTCCTTTTATCACTCATTTATTTTTTGCTAATGATATTATTTTATTCTCTAAAGCTACTGAAAGGGATTGTCTTATGATCAAGGATGTTCTTGAAGACTTTTGTTCGATGTCTGGACAGAAAATCAGCTTGAGCAAGTCCAAAATTTTCTTTTCTCCCAATGTCAGCAAAAGCCATGCCCTGTTTCATAGTAGAAAATGTGGAGTTACCCTCACCGATGGCCTAGGTAAATATCTAGGTGTCCCTATTGTCCATAAGAGATCTTCTAAGGATCACTTTAAATTTAGTATAGAGAAAATCCAAAATAGACTTAGTGGATGGAAAGCCAAAATTCTCTCCTTGGCAGGAAGAACTACTCTAGTTAAAACTGTTACTTCTACTCTTTCTAATCATCTCATGCAAACTAACTGGCTCCCTCAAGCAACGTGTGAATAGATCGACAGACTTAATAGAAATTTTCTGTGGGGAGATACTCCAGAAAAGAAAAAAATTCACCTTGTGAATTGGGATAGGGTATGCTCTCCTAGAAAGGATGGGGGGTTGGGCTTAAGAAAGAGTAGGGATAACAACTTGACTCTATTATCTAAACTAGGCTGGAAAGTAAAGAACAAGGATAAAACCCTCTGGGCTGAAATGGTCAGTAATAAATATGTTGATCAGGATAATTTTAATTGGAAGATTAAACTTACTTGCTCACCAACCTGGAGAGCAATTGGGAAGACAAAAAAGTTAGTGGATCAAGGAGCTAAATGGTTGATTGGTGATGGTAAACTTATCAATTTCTGGACGGATTGGTGGTGGGGTGATGGCCCCCTAATGCAGCAGGTTACTCATACGACTCATTTGAACCTCAACAAAAAAGTGGCGGACTTCATTTATGACAAAGGTAACTGGAATCTCCAAGAGGCGGATATTCTTCTTCCTCACTCCACTGTGCTTGGCATTTTGCATACTCCCTCTCCAATATCTGCTAAGTTTTAGGATACAATTTGTTGGGGTCTTTCTTGTAATGGAAAGTTCTCAACTAAGGCTGCATTTGATCTCCTGTCTAAGTCCAACTCTAATAACCTTCATGCACTTGATTGGAATTGGATTTGGAAAATGAATCTTCCCCAAAAGCTGAAACAATTTTTGTGGCTTTGCCAACACGATAGAATCCTCACTAATAATCTTAGAGCCTCAAGGAATATGGTAAGTGAAGTTACTTGTGCTAGATGCAAACATTTTGATGAAACTTCCTTGCATGTTTTATTTTCTTGTCCAAAAGCTCAAAGAGTTTGGAAATACTTTAAGCTGTCCCAAGGGGAGAGAAATGTCTAGCTGGGGGAGGGGGGTTGCAGGACTGGATTAGCCTCAATTTCAAGACCAGAAGGAACATGGAATGGAAATGTATTAATTGGCCTGTTTTGAGTGCTTGTATTGCTTGGTGTATTTGGAAGGATAGGAATAGGGAAAATATTTCTAATATTTTAGCCTCTCTACACATTGTTGCTAGGGAAGCAAGACTCTTTGCTATTGATACTGTTAAAACTTTTCATAATGATCATGATGTCTTTGTTAATGCCTCTTCCAGACTTATTGCATGGTCTTTCCCCCAGTCAGGTTGGAATAAACTGAACACAGACGGATGCTCCAAAGGTAACTCCGGTCCAGCAAGAGTGGGAGGTATCATCAGAGATGATCAAGGAATATGGATTGCGGGTTTTTTTGGTAGAATGGAGGATACTATGAGTTTACAAGCAGAGCTGTGGGCTATCTCCAAGGGACTGGAGCTTGTTCAGAAGAGGAAAATCACACAGGTCATTGTGGAGACTGATTCGTCTGAAGCAGCCAAATTATTGTCCATAGATCCAGAGGCCACTCACCCGAACAGAGCCATTATTTCTTGCTGCAGAAGGTTGATGGAGCAGAATCATATCCCCATTGTGCACACTCTTAGGGAAGGCAACCAATGTGCTGATTTTCTGGCTAACTTAGGTGTCCAGCAACAAGAACATTTTGTTGAGCTTGATGCTTCCCCTCCACATTTAGCTAAGTATTTATTAGCGGATCTGGCTAACATCGCCTTCTCTAGGAACTCCATTTAGTTTTTGTCTTCAGTTTTTATCTTTCCGATGTACCAACAAAAAAAATCGACAGATTCCTCTTGTTTAGAGAAATAAGAGGAATTATTTTGCTTCGGTTCGCCTAATGTTAGGTTCGAGTAGGGTAGGCTAACCGCAGGTCCGCAACCCAACCTTAAATTTATTGGCCGGACCTAATTGCGAGTTTTTTATATATATAATTTTATTTAAAAATAATGAATATTTTTATAACTTAATATTTGTATAAATTATATTTTTAAATCAAAAGTAGAATCAAAATGGATAAAATAAAATAATGAATAATTTTATTTTTAATTAGAGGATGAATTACATCCAATAGAATGAATACATCTCAACTAAGTTGACACCTACTCACTTATTTATCATTTACATTACTATACTCTTTAAATTTTGTATGTTTAATACACAGGATATAAAATAATACATTATTTATAGTATTTAAATTTTTAAAATTTTAAATTCGAATATTGGAAGATTTATTTCAAAGTTTCAAATTTAATAATCTTAAAGTATAACTTTTTTTATAGTTGTTTGGCGGACGGACTTTTGGGCTGAGTTTTAACGGATTTTTTTGGGCGAGTTATTGAGCTGGACTTCGAATTGGGTAATGGATTTGAGAATAAACTCAAACCCTATTTTTAAGGATATTAGGTTTGGTTTGGGTTTGGGTTCTAGCGGACTAATTATCAAGCCTATCAAAATTTGAACTTATTTTTTTCGGGCTAGATAACGGGACTGTGGATAACCCAACCCATAGACACTCCTAAATATCTCCAATAATTTCGAAGACAACTTTTTCTTTGTCGAAAGGGTAGGGAGAAAAAATTTAACGTGACTTTTGACATAAAATGTCACTGAGATAACATAATCAGCAACAGCTCATTAGTTTGCAATAGAAACCCTTCACGGGGCCACTGCGGATTGCATTGTTGCAGTCTATATATTTATTATAATTTTTGAATTGACTAAAATTTTTATTAAACATTGAAACTTAGCGCATTTAATAGTTTTAATGACATTATCTAAATTAAATAATCAGTTATTATGCTCTAGTGGTTTGACCCCATCTCAGCTACAAGCCTACAACTACTAGGGTCATTTTTAGTCGAATTATTTGTGATTCACCAAATCTATATGATTTTTGCAATTAAATAGTAATATGACGTGTCAAATGAAAACATGATATTATCATTACATTAAATATTTACTCGTTAGAGAAAAATGAAGAGAACAAAAGAAGACAATCAACGCATCTTCCTCTTTACCACAATGAGAATGCTTCAAAAGTCTTCTTGTCCCACTTCTTAATTAATATAATTTTGATTTATTTAATTTAAAATGGCGAGTTTCATCTGATTACACTTACGAAATATCCCATACATCCATTCTTGCACGCTCAGCCCCTACTAATTTACTACTTAGTTGTTTATTTGAAATCTGTTCTTATTTTCCTATCCCATGATTATCGGTTGAAGTTAGGAACCGGTGAGAAAAGGTAGAACTGGAGTGGAAAAAAGAGACAATGAATCAATAAATCCCGTATATCCCACAAATTCGTACATTATAGATCAATAAGCCTAATATATTTGGGCCATATGCCGATGGAGTTTGTCATATGATCTATTTTCCTTTTGGGTAAATGCAGGGCCGGCCCAATAATACTTTAGGCTCTAGACAAAATTTTTAAATGAAGCCCCAAAATTATTTTTAGATGAATAATTAATTTAATTTAATTTTTAAATATTTAAATTTATATCTTTTAGTATGTATTTTTAAGGTGAAAAACAACTTACAAAACAAACACATTAGGTTTAAATTAAAATCAACTTAACTCGAAAGTTATAATTCAAGAAAAAATATCTGTATAAATCGGCTGGAGTTATTGCAAATTTAGATAAAATAAAAACATAAAATCTTGAATTTTTTGTAACAAAAAAATGTTTCGATATTTTTTTTTTATTTATGATTTAAAGAACAATATTTTGATCATTTTACAAATGTTATATTTTTTTAAAAAAATTATTAACATAATTTTATAAAATATACGTGAACAGAACCTTGGACAAGTAGGGGTCATAGGCGACCGCCTCACTAGTCTAAGGATAGGGCAGTACTGGGTAAGTGTAGAGATAATGTGAACTTTCTCTTTTTCATAAAAGGCAACATTAATAGTGATACACTATACAATTTTTTTGAGAGTTCACTAAAGATCATCAGTTATCGACTCTAAAATCATTTGTTGGCAGACAAAGGAGCTCGTTAATACGAGACTCAATATACAACATTTGTAACATTTCATGCCGATCACCACTTCAAAAAAAAAAAAAAATCTATCTAATGTTGGATTACCAACATGTATAATACCAAACAGCAAGTTAGATATGATACGAAATAACTGGAGGGAGGGGACCACCAGCATGCATTCTAATTCTATGCAAGCATTAGTACTTACTCTGCCGACAAAGATTAAAAGATAAGGTGAGGAACATCAACATGGGACCAGTACCGAAAAGAAAAAGATGTGGCCAGGAGGAAATTGGGACATAGATATATATCCTGGATGTAGCATTCTTTTGACTGGTTTTGTTTGGAAAAATTGCCTATCATCTGAATGATTGTTTAACCAATAATAAAAAATAAAAAAAAGATGTTATTAAGCATTGGTTCACAAGTTATCAAGGGTGGAGCCAGATAATGCTAATTTTAAGTTTATTTATAATATCTTTAATAGACTAGGGTAGGGTGTGTCACACCACTCTTTCACGAGTTAACTAGGCTCCACATGGTAATGTTGGGGCGTGTATCAGTTAGGTGTGTCTTGACCTATACTGTATATCTTGTGTTTTGGAATAAACATATTTTACTTATAAAATAAAATAATATAAAGTCATTCTTACGCTAACCAAGACCAAACAAAGAATTTATATACCAAAATATAAGGACCATCAATGAACAAAATAAATACAACAAGAGTGAACAATCCGACTTGAGTGCGAAATTAACTTGAGGAATACTTGCTACTAGTGCCCATCATTAAAATTAGTATGTAATTTTTTTTTTTTGAAAGTTAACAATGACTACAAATAACAACGCAGTGGAGACCTAACTAAGAAATCTTCATGGTCCAATTGTAAGGAAAAATTGATGGATGTAATGCTGGTGGTGAGCGACTCTGGCGATGAGCATGGTCTTTTAGAAACCGACTTACTAGTAAGGTGATTAATCAATCCTGTCATGTGAATTCTTATTATATTTTTGTTGTCTTGTGTCAAAATTTATTCGATTCATATTCAACCAATTTATAACTAGTGCCTGCCCTAGACATAGACAACTAAGGTGTTTGCCTAGGACCCCAAATTTTGTTATTAGAATAGGTCTATTTTTTTATTTTAAATATAATCTAAATTGTTAAGGCCCAAATTTTAAGAATTCAATTCAATATTTAATTTTGTTAGGTCTAAAATTATTTTCAACTTAGTTAAGCCCAAATTTAAACCCCCCCCCCAAAAAAAATAATAATTACCACTTTAATAGAGTAGGTCTTTTGTTTTTTTGTATTTTCGATATAATCCAAATTTTAAATATTTAATTTTGTTAGGTCTAAAATTACTCTCCACTTAGTGAAACCCAACTTTTAGAGGCCCCAAAAAATTTACTTTTTAGTATAGTAAGCCTAATTTTTGTTTTGTATTTTAGATATTATCCAAATATTTAGGGCCCAAATTTTAAGAATTCAAATCACTATCTAATTTTGTTGGTCTTAAATTATTCTATTCTTGGTTAAATCCAAATTTTAGAGGCCTTATTAAATGGCTTGTTCAAAACTTAATTGTAATATTTTATTTACGATCAATTAAGGTTGAATGAATTCACTATATTATCTATTGATAGATATATATTGTCAAAAATTAAATATAAGAACTTAATTAATATTTATATTTTAAATAATAATTATAATAATTAAATTATAATAACAATACATCGAATTCTATCAAAACACTATAATTAATTATGTTTAGACGAGAATAATACTAAGGTAGATGATTTCCTTAAAAGTTTTGCTTTTGGAGGAAAAAAAGAAGATTCAAAGTGGAGCCATGAGCCATGCTTTTGAGTAGATAGACATACTCCTAGGATCGGCATATATGTACCCTTCAGAAGAATCTGAATTGAACACTAGAGTTTTTAATATATATCTTGATAACTTATTTGTGATCAGGGATTAAAATATATTGTGTCGGGATATCATATGTGGAAATCTCACATCTAATAAAAAAAATTATCTCAATCGCGAAAAGCAAAAATCATTTTATTTTTCTTTTGAGATTTGAATTATACTGTACTTTATTATATAAATATTAAAGTTGTAATCCTGTTTTAATGTGGAATAAAAACAAGATAACCGTTTTTTTGTGAACGTAGGTAAGTTGTCGAACCACATTAAATTCTTATGTTTATCTTCTAATTTTTATGTTTATTTGATTGTTCATCGCACACAAATCACAACTGATGTTATCTTTATCGTGTTATCTCATGCATAGAGAACATATACAAGATTTATTTTCAGTGGAATTTTAAAGGTCAGAATTAGAGATTTTAATGCAAAATAAGAGTCAACTACTTTTGATTACTACCTTTATTCAATTTGACACACCAAGAGGTAGCTTAACCTACCTTTACATGCGCTCGTCATAATGTCGAGCTAGAAGGCAAAGAGCATTTTTCTTGTGCATTGTTAGACCGGATGACGCATCAGTGTCTATATCTTCCTTTCTCATTCCATCAGGAAGTTCCCAATCAAATGTGTATAGTAAATTAGCAAGTGCAAGTTCCACTACCACAGATGCGTAGCTTCGGGCTGGACAGCTTCTCCGACCTGTTCCAAATGGAATCAACTCAAAATCTTGTCCTTTGAAGTCTACACAACTGTCCAAGAATCTTTCAGGCAAGAACGCTTCTGGGTTTTCCCAATACTCAATGTCCCTTCCAACTGCCCATGCATTCACGAAAACTAGGGTTTTGGGTTGGATTTCATACCCATCTATAATGCTTTTTTGCGTACTTTCTCGTGGAATTAGAGTAACAGGTGGGTATAATCTCATCGTCTCCTTCACTATTGCCTTGAGATAAGGAAGTTTTGAAAGATCATCTTCACTTACTTTATCTTTGTGATCTCTGTTCTTTAACTTCCTAATTTCTTCTTGTGCTTTCTTCATCACTCTAGGGTTTTTCATCAGTCTCGTCATGGCCCACACCACAGCTGTTGCAATCCCTTCCGTCCCACCAGTAAACATATTCTGCCAAGATCAGAAAAGAAAAAAAAAACCAAAAAAAAACCAAAAAGAAAACAATATCAGAGAAACTCTAGGCTTCTTTAGTTAGAAAGAAATTAACTACGAAAAATGAAAAAGATAAAAAGTGAAGTGAAGAAAAATAAAAAATAAAATTTATTTTCTTGTATGCGTTTAATTAGAATAAAAAATTTGATAGAAAAATATAAAAAATTGGTGCAAGGATTAAATTATCCTTATGATATCAATCTAATTAATGAAAAAAAGGGTAAGTGAACAAAATAGAAAAAATAAAATTTTCCCACATAATTTGTGGGAAATCAAAGTGAATGCTTATGAAAAAATTTGTACGTTCTCGAGAAATTATACTTTCTTAACAAAAAAACAAAAGAGAAGTTGATTTTTTTTTCGTTTGCTTGCACTTTCCGGAGTTTTGACGCTAATCATACAAAGGTTAGAGTAAAAGTTATGCAGTTTAATTAAGGCACAAAGTAAATTTGAAGCTATGATATAATACTTAACCATGATCACTGCTTTGATGTGGTTGAAAGTAAGATCAATGGAAGATGATTGACCCTCCTTCAGCCGGAGTAAAATGTCGATAATGTCCTCTTGCGTGGATTTTGGCTTGTGTGGATTAAGGTGGTCATCAATGATTTTTTCGTACAACATATCCAATTGTTTGAACGTCTTCTTGAGCCGAAAATTCAATCCAGTTAAATTATCAACCCAGCCAAACAATGGAAGAAAGTCAGAAACAAAGAAGGTGCCCACCATGGCCTGAAATTCATCAAGAAGCTCATGGAGTTGACGTCTCTCATAAACGTCATGGTAATAAATTTTACTAAAAGCAACTCTACAGATTATGGTAACTGTGAGTGACTTTGCTATGTCACTCAAATTAACGAGCTTTGATGAAGAAGATAGTTCAGAAATTTTCTTGATCATCTGATAAACTTCATCCTCGCGGACGGGACGAAAGGATTGTACTCTTTTGGGACTGAAGAAATTGAGAAAATAAATCTTTCTCATCTCTCTCCAACAGTCATTATAGGGTGAAAAGGCTAAATCTAAACCTTTATAAGACAGCATTTGTTGGCCAAGCAATTTCTTCCTGGTACTAAATGTGAGGTCATGTGTTTTCATAACCTCTTTTGCCATTCTTGCAGAAGAGACCACGAGAGTTGGGACAAAACCAAGTTGTAAGGACATGAGAGGGCCATATTTTTGGGAAAGTTGCCATAGATATTGATGAGGTGCCGAGTTATCAATCTGGTGCAAGTTTCCAATGAAAGGTAGTCCTGGAGGACCTGGTGGATGACACATTCTTCCACTAATCTTACATTTTGGAAGAAGAAGAAGAAGAAGAAGAAGAAAGAAAAACAAGAGAGGTAGAACAAAAAGAAGCAGAACCATGGTGAATTGAGAGTTGCTATGAGCTCTTACTTTGTAACAAATGGTGTTGTTTGTGTCTTTAAATAGAGAAAATTTTCCATGGCTACTACACACCACCTGTTGCTTTGTCAAAATGTTTGAAAAATGAGTCTTGAAAAATGATTAAGGTATTTTATTTATTATATGTGTGCGAGAGATAAAGGGAGATACAGTGTTG
>CM042193.1:1751057-1761960 GCA_023539305.1 Ilex asprella
AGGGTTTTTCTCTTACTTAAGTGTATTCACAACCTAAAATGTTGCATTGAAAAAGGTAGGCTGATAGATGTGTATATCACTTGCTATTGAAGAGAAATTTAATGAAATGGGTATGAAAATGAGAGTAGAAAGAGATTACGATAAATTCCTAGCTTGGAATTGAAATGTAGTAATTTATTTTGGGAAATTCCATGGGAATTGGTGTTATATGGGTATGTTGTGTGCTTAAATTATGCCTTGGTGAAATGGGTATTGAAATTAGGTAGAATATATTCTATCTTGAAATGGGTATGTAGAAATTGCTTAATGTAATTTCTTGAATTATGTAAATTGTGGGCATGTTATGTGTTTACATAATGTTTTGATTTGAAAGTGTATTATTGCTTACTATGAGATAACATACTTGGATATGAGTTTTGGATAAAATATTGATAAATATATTTTGGTTTATTGATATTGTGAGACATGGAAATTATATGCTTTTGATATAAATTGTCATGAATTATATGAATTGGGTTTTAAATGGTTCATTTGGTATACATTGCATATTGAATATTGTAGTAGAGTTGCAATTAGTTATTGCATTGCATATGCACGAGAACATTGCATTAAATGGGTGGTTGTGCATGAAAGAAGTTAACACCACATGGGTGGATGACGAGTGGGCTCGAGGGAGCTAAGTCAATGACTTGGCCGAGTTGCACAGTTTATAAGGTGTGAGGGTCGGGGTTAGCAAGAAGGGCTAGAAGATCCCTCGGGTGTAAGGCCCGGTAATTTGGATACGCACTTCCGTTGGTGTTAGTCCATAAAATGTGTCGGTGTATGCGAGACCGTTGGTGGAAGTCCATAAATCCCGTGTCGGTTGAGTGTCGATGGTGTAAGTCTATAAATACTCACCCCATACAAGACCCCAGACTGAAAATGTCATTTGATGTGTAACATAAATGACAGGATTGTACAAATGGAAAATTACATGTGTTGAAGAGCCGGGAAGGGCTCGGGATCATGGATGACGGACAAATGCGCTTTAACAATTGCATGTGTAGAAGAGCCGGGAAGGGCTTGTGTTGGGTAGTGTGTGTGAGTCTCATCTCATTCCATCTCATTGCATTATAAATTGCCAACATTGATTGCATATTTATGTTTGGAATGTATGAATGGTGAATTGGTTGCATATGAGCATTTCATGTGCATTTGGGTTGAGGATTAGCCTATTTAAGGAATACTCTATTGAGCGTAGCTCATTCTTTATGAAAAAATATTTCAGGTACGGGGTTCGTATCGGTGGATGACTCACACTTTGAGCCTCATGGATGAAGAAGACGGAATGCGGCCTATTTTTGAGTAAATTGTAAACATTACAATGAATATTTATTTTGGCATGTAATTAAATGAAATCGCATGCGAACGTTGTAATAGATCCTATATAAACCATGATGGGTGTTCAAATATATGGTTGTAAGAGTTTGGGTTGGTGTTAAAAAGGTTTGAGATGAATGAGAAATGAAAAACAAGGGAAATAGGCAAAACTAGGCAGGAGCTACCGATAGGAACTACCGGTAGTTTACAGGTAAACAGTTGTCTTCTGGACACGAACTACCGATAGCTCGTGGTCCAGAAGGTAACAGCTATCGGTAGTCAACTAGTAGTCGTGGCCCAGAAGGTCTCAGGCTACCGGTAGTCACTGGTCCAGTGGGTTTTAACTACCAGTAGCTAGCAGGTAGCTTCCGGTAGAAATCCTCTAGAATACCCAAGCTACTGGTAGCTGATATACACCTACCGATAGCCAATCTAAAAATTTGAAATTTTATAACTGTTTTGCCAAGCTTTGGGCTTTGAACTTCCTTTCTTTTAATGACCTAATTGGACCCTAATGGGATACGAACCATATTAATTGGGACTTGAATTTAGATTAAACGAATGTTATAATTCGAAGTACATCGTAGGTTATGACCTCGATCAAGGGATGTTTTTGACGAGGTGTCGGGTTGTGCGACATCCATGAGTATTTTCGAGGGTTGACGGATGGTCAACGATTGATAAAGGACCCCCGCATTTTGGTGCGTCACAAAAGGAAAGTCTAGGTTTTACTTGTCAAGACCAAAAAAATTACCTCCATGAAATGAGGCAACGAGACTTAAGGTATGGTGAGACAGTTAGTTTGTTAAAATATTTTCAAACGAAAACAGCTAAAAATCCATTATTCTATTATGGAATGCAATTAGATGTAGAGGAACATATTGCTAATATTTTTTGGGCTGACACAAGGATTATTATTGATTATAACAACTTTGGAGATGTTGTTTCATTTGACACTACTTTTAGAACGAACAAGGAGTATCGACCATTTGCTTGTTTTACTGGCTCCAACCAATTTAAGGAGACTGTCTTATTTGGAGTTGCATTATTATATGATGAAACGGCAACATCGTTTTCAGTGGTTGTTTGAGACATTCCTACAAGTTATGTTTGAAAAATATTCTATTACCATCTTCACCGACCAAGATCAAGCAATAACTAAGGTTATTTCTCAAGTAATGACACAGACATACCATGTGCTATGTTTTTGGCACATTTGTCAAAATATTATGAAACATTTAAGGAACGTATATAAGGATGGTTCATATTTTTCTGCTTGATTTAAAGAGTGTGTGTATGAGGAAGAACATGAATTATTTGAGGTTTGTGAATCCTTGCTTGCGGAGTATAATTTGCATGATAATATGTGGATGAAATCCACTTCGGCATTGCAAGAGAAATATGGGGGATGTGTATATGAAAAAGATTTTCACTGCAGGAATGAGAAGCACCCAATTGAGTGAGAGCTTGAATGTAGCCATATGGAAGTACTTAAAGCCAGACCATGACATTGTTCAGTTCTTTGTATATTTTGAAAGTGTTGTGAATGATAAGTGGTATAAGGAGTCAGACTCAAAATATCAAAATAGACAAAAATTACCTAGATTGAAATTAAAAAGAACTCTAATGTTAGTATAAGTAGAGCAAATGTACACTCCTATTGTATTTGAATTATTACAAGATGAGTATGATATCTTTCAGTGTACTATTGCTACACTAGGTGATGAGTTGGAAGGGTGACATCAATTTGTTGTTCGATTATTTGATGAACATAGAAAGTATTTAGTGTTGGTTAAGACTAATGAGGAGATAGTCAATTATAATTGTCGGAAGTTTGAAATGGTGGGCATATTATGTGGCCATGCACTTAAAGTCTTGGATATGATGAATGTTAAGTAAATGTTCGAGCAATACATACTTAAGAGATGGATACGAGATGCAAGAAAGAGTTGTACTCAGATCTCCAGTGCCATGTCAAATGAAGAGGATCTCAAGTTAATGGTGGCGTCACGTTATAGCCAATTTTGTCCTAAAATAGTACAACTAGCTGCTCGATGCTTTGGTATTCAACCTACATATCAATTGGTGTCACGTGATGTTGATGAATTGTTCAAACAACTGGATATTATGTATGCATTAATTGGTGATGGTGACGATGATTCAATCCATGAAGAAGGAATATAAAATATTGACACAAACATTCTCCAAGTTAAAGGTTTAAAAAGAAAAGAGAGAGGTTACAAGAGTTGGGATTGACTAAAATCTTAGCATGAGAAAACATTAAAGAGAAAAAAGAGAGTTTTACAACCATCACGTATGTTTAAGGTATCGTATAAATATAATTGTAGGTATTTTTATTCACCGCATATTTTTATAAACATAAATGTACTTATCATAATATTTTGTATTCAACACTCGTGTACATCGATCTCCTTGTCTTCTCAAGCTTCGAATAGTTTTCAAAGTGTTATGGTATGTTACCTTATTATTAATTTTGTTGTTTCACATATAGTTTAAGTTTCTTTGTCTGACCCATTCTCATTACTGTAGGGTACTCCAACTGATTCAACACATGTGCATTCTTTAAATGATGTTAAATCATTTTTTATGAATGACTTCTTCGGTGATGATTTGCAACATGTACAATGAGCATCAGTTGTGAGGATGCTTGGGGGATACTAATTGCTTGTTGAATTGGGAGATACTAGATGCTTAATGGATAGCAGTTGAAATGATATTTTGTTGAAAATCACGTATTTAGTATTTTTAATGAACATGATTATGATGCGTGATTGTGAATATACGCTTTTTTTTTTGCCGAACATTATTGTTTTTTAATGAACATGATTTTTTTCCCAAGTCACAACACTATACAAAACCAACAAGTTCATTCAAATTAAACCCACAAATATATTCGCAACACAAGTTTCATCAATACACCATTGCTTTTACATCTCTACTTAACTAGAATTACAAATATAAGTATCACCACTAGTAATGTGGCTACCAACATATATGACTTCATTTACCTCAACACGTTGAACTATAATAAAAAATTCTTCAATTCGTCATACATCTATCCTCTCATTTGTAATTTCCGAATAACGTAGAGTAGTAGAAGTCATTCACTTAAAAATTTGGCATTCCTCGTTCGGACATTTGTAGTATAGTTTCATAGAATTTTTTTTAGATTCAAAAACTTTGATAATCACTCTTTTCTTACAATTGGTGCATTGCATATTGCGATATTTGAACTGAACTATATATATATATTATACAAACTAAACTATTGAAGCGAGAAATGAAGAGTACTTGATCTTGGTGTTGGAGTTCCAGAATTTTTGTTAAGATTTTGATGAATTTTGGAGGGATTTTGAACGAAGTTGGGTATGATTTGGTTGAACAAACGATATCGTTATTGGTCTTGATTTTTCCAAAAAAAAATGCCACAAAACATTGCCGTTCAATTAAATCGCATATTTCAGATCAAAAAAAAAATTAAATTACATGCGACTGATCACTTACAGTAGAGGACCCACGCACCGGGACAAGGGGCACCACTACTTTAGTGTACGCACATATAACGTGGGATAATTCATGTGGTGTGCAGTATTGAGGGAATTCTTTTTCAAGGGGACCACTTGATTTGATGCACACACAACTTGGAAACGTCCGCGGGCCAATAAGTATTTACCACATTTTTTTGACTATGCCTTTTTTCTGGCTTTTACAAGTGGGACCGGACTACCCTAACCAAAAAAAATTGGTATCAAATTTTTTAAATTTATTGTTTTAATAAATATTTAAAAAAAATTATGGATCATTTTATAATTAAAAAAATATTATTTTTAAGAATAATTTATCTCTTTTATGAATACTTTTGACATTATTGTAGTAACTATTTTTACTAACTTTTTTGGTACAATTTTTTTTATCACTTTTATAAATTATTTATCATATTTTTTAGTGCTTTTATTATTATTGCGGTACCTATTTTTATCTCTTCTTTTTTCGATACCACAACAATAATAAAAAATATCATATTAATAATAAAAATAGCTAAAAACATAATAAATGTCAATGTAATATCAATTTTTTTTTCTATACCGTAGACAAGACAGTGAATCGATAAACTATCTATTGTCGCATTGTTTGAATACGTTTGGTGATATTTTAGTACTAGTTAGTACACACGTGTGTTATACGTGAGTTTTTATTTACTACTTCTACAATAAAATATTGCTTGGTCAAGTTATTGTTAAATGACCATACAGAAATTTCTAAGAATGCAATGCTCATGTGTGTTGCATATGAACTATTTTAAATTAATATAATAATTTGTAATTTTTTTTAGGCATCTTTCTTACAAATATCAAAACCTATATTTTATTGTAGATCCGTAAACTAATAGTTCAATTGCATAGTGGAGACCAAATACAAGCAATTGATTATCACAATACAAATTAAAACAATCAAGGATAACAATGCATATGTATGACAAATAAATAATAATGTATAGATCTAAAATTCTTGAAAATTTTGGATGGGTAAAGACCAATAGTTCAACCTGCAAATTGGTTGATAAAGAGTAAAATCTACTTCTTCAAATTAAAAAGCAATACACATACCTAACTTTGAAAAATTATTTAAGTCCGCTTCTTCAAATTATGTACCACAACTATACTCTTTTTTTTTTGTTTGGGAGGGAGATGGGGGAGGAGAGAGGAGAAGGGGGACTTGAACCCTTGACCTCAAGAAGACAAAGCTTTCACTAGACAAGGAGTACTATTAGACCAAAGGCTTATTGGTACAACAACTATACTAGTGAAAGTCAACCAAAGTGTCCAACTGATTAAAATGTCCAATTGTTTGGTTGTCCAACAAACATCTCTACTAAAATGTTTGGTTGTAATTCATATTTGTGATAATTATAATACCATTTTTTTTGTTATTACTCTAAACAAGCAATTTATTAGATTTTTTAACAATAACTAAATTTCAACTATTTTTTCGGATGCTAATACACACGGTGTGTTTGTGCTTGATTTCTCCGTGAAAGTTCATTTTTGTTGGTATCATAAAATCTAGGATGAATTTGTAAAAAGAAAAAAAAACTTATAATAGATATCATACCACGAAAAGTAAAAATGCATCAAACGTTGAGATGTAAAAAGAATTGAATGCGATGAATAACCTATGCTGAGAGCAGCAGAGAAAGAGAGGGAGAAAGAGGGGAACATCGAGAGTTTTTGCAAGAGGTAAAAGAGAGAGAAATAATTTAATTTGGAGAGGGGGAAGATGAAGATGAAGATGAACGATAGGGTAGAGAAAGAAGATTGAGAAGCGTAGTTTTTTTTTTGGAACATGAAAGGCTTAAATTTATTTTGGCTTTAATGTTGAGGGATAAGAATGAGATAATTGTGATTTTGGAGGATAAAAGTAAAAAAAAAATATATTTTTTAAATATGCTCACTTTTTAAAGTGGTATAGATATAGATAATCACATTTTTTGTACTATTTGATAATACGTCTTATATGAATTATTTTTGTAATTTTTTTGGTTTTTCTATTATCCAAATATTTTTCTTTCTCCAAGTTTATATGGTATTAAAACTCAGAATGATAAGTAGTATTTATGGTAGAAGTAATTAGGTAATACAAAAAAAAAAGAATTTGAAATGTGTACTTAATGAAAATAATTTGATGAAAAAGAGGATTTAATGGAGTATAAATCTAGCTGTCATACTTAAAGCCAAATAAATTCTAAAAAAAATGTACTCGTAGCCAAATATCCGTTTAAAAAAAAAAAAAGACTTTCAACCAAAGCTTAAACCAAAATAGGCCCATATTTTCACTAGTGGGTTTCTGTTTCACTTCACGATTGAACCTTTTTTCAAAATATTTTTTAATTTGTATTTTTTACCAAATAAATCTAATTAGGTGTACCAACTTCTAAAAATCGCTTGAATAATTTTAGGCCTTTCAACACCAGATGCAGCCCAAAAAGATATTAGGCCAGAACAAATAATAGAGTTGGCCCAATTTGGCAAGGTCACTTTTAAACATCACAAAGAGACCAATGGGCCTATAGACTGGTGTACCTCTCTGCCTTTTACCGCCGTAATAAACACACAGTCTTGACCGTCAGATCAAATCTTCAACTTTCCTATATTTCTCCTGATCGCAAAACCTTGATGCGCAAACCCTATAAAAGGACACATTTCCTCGGTAAAGCTGATAAACCCTAGAGCTCGCGAGTAGCCGTTTCATCTGTCTTTCTTCGAGAAACATCTAGTTGAATGTGTGTTCTCTTCCGTTCTTCATTCGTAATCTTAATTTATTTCTTGATTTAATTTTGTTTTATGTCAAAGTGTTCGATCAGTAAGAACAGTGTCATTGGATTTGGCCAAATGATGCAATTTTTTGTAAGAGATGAATGCTCATATGCTTGTTGCTTCGAGTGTAATGATTCTCTTCAGAATAGGAAGATCTGATGCCTCCATCATATAAGTTGTTCTCTAATTTATCAGTCTTTCGATTCTTTATTTCTTCTTTTTCTTTTTCTTTTTCGTTTTATTTTGATTTATTTTGAAGCTGATTACATATATTTTGATGAGTTTTCTTTTGATTTCTCATTCTTGTGGTATGATAGAATAGATATTATTTGAAGGGTCTTCTTATTATTCTAAATATCTTCTGATATCAGTTGAGTGATTAGCCGATGGTGACATTTTGTTATTCAACAGAAATGCAAGTTTTTTAAAGTTGCTGTAGTGTTGAAATTCTTGAACTAGGACGGTCTGAGGCTTTGCATTTTATTTGAATTTTGTTATTGAGATTCATACCAGACTTAATGTAGGGTTTGTTGATTGTTAATTTTAGTTCAGTGCTTCTCATTCACTCTTGTTTTTTTTTTTTTATGTTTAGAAATCTATGCAGTGTTTGTGGATGATGAGAAACAATTTTTTCACAGTTATCCCTGTCTGATGAATTTGTGCTGACTACTTGTGATCTGACACATACTGTAAGATTCGATATTTGATTTTACTTTAGATTCTTTTTCATTTTGAAACAGCATGATTTCGTCTTGAAGTGCTGGATCTGATTTGGGTATATATGCCATTGGTCACATGATCATGCCGCATTTTTCATAGACATTTTTGTGGAATCGATTTAAAATGTGACTTAGAAGATTAGAATTTTAACTAGGAATTCCCCTAATTAATAGGAACCTTTCTGAGCTTTAATCAATTAATATAGTTCTACTTGCTTTAGGATTTAACGTTTTGCAAAGCAATGAATTTTCCTCTTGGACTGCCACTAAAGCTTGAAAGAGAAAAAATCTGGATATAAGCATTTGCTTGTTTATTATTAAGAATTTCTACTGATATGAGTTGTGTTATTCTTCCTCTATGATTTGCTATGAAACTAGAAAGAGTATGTTCTTTTTCTCTTTTGCTGTATCTTATTGTTGCAACTTTCTCTTAACTTCAGTTTTGTGATTAGCCTATGATGACAGTTTGTTATTCAACGGAAATGCAAGTTTTAAAGCTGTTATGATGTTGAAATTTTTGAACTAGGACGGTCTGAGGCTTTGCATTTCATTTATGTTAATTTTTTACTTCTTGAGATTCTAACCAGACTGAATATAGGCATTATTGAATTGTAATTTTGTAGCTTTTCATTTTTGCTGTTTCAATAATATCTTTGGTGTTTGTGGATGATGTGAAACAATTATTCACAGTTATCCCTGTCTGATACATTTTGTGCTGAATACTCGTGATCTGACACAAATACTGTAAGATTATATGTTTGGTTATGTGAACCAGTGGCTTTTCTTTTAATTCTTTCCCTTTGTAATAACTTAGTCTACAAGTGATGGCTTCTGTATTGGTTTTCTGTGTCATTGGAGGCATGATTATGCTGCAATTTTCATGAACATGTTTGTGAAATCTTTGTAAAATTTCAAATAATTTTTAGAACTCTATCTAAGAGTCCCTCATTATAATCTTTACATTTCTTAGTTTTAATATCTTTTTGGGAATTAGTGTTTCATGAATTCTCTTTCAAAGCAATGGATTTTTCCACTTAGATTTGCCAGTGAAGATTTAAAGAGAGTTTAAATATGAGCATTTCTTCGCTTTATTGTTTAGAAGTTGAATACTAGGAAGGTTGGAGCCATTTACCTTTTCTTGCCTCTTTTGGTCCGCAGTTGATCCAGTGCCTTTTTTGCTTTATATCCTTTCTTTTCATACTTGCATGTCACTGCTGCTCAATCTTAATGAGAAATGGTTCTTCAAAATTTGCATTTTTGCGGGGGCATATATTATGCTCGAGTTTGTTTTAAAGTGGGGAATGAGTTTTATTTTTTAGCCGTGAAATTTATAGAGCAACTCCGAAGGGGAGTTGCCATTTTGGGGTTCTAAATCACTTATTTATAATCTTGAACAGTGTTTTGATATTCTTGAATTATAAATCTGCTGCACGTGCAAAAATGAGGTGCCATTTTCATTCATTAGTTTATTTGAATTGTTAGATTTATACTCAGTCGTTGGATCATTCAGCAATTTAACGGATTTATATTCTTTAACTCATTTGCTAACTCTTCCTTTTTTGCTTTTCATAGTTGCCAAAATTGTCATTTCAAGAGCATTATTGTCGGTTTCCAATCTTTGATGTCATCCCTCTTGGAGTGAAAATTTTTGAATTTGGGTCGGTATTTTGGTAGGTTATGGGGTTGACACCCTTGATGTCACTCTCTCTTAAAGAGGATGACTCTTGTAATGTACAGACTGCTGAGATGTCATTTATTCCATAGCTGCTATAGGGGGTGGGATTGCAGTGGTTGAATCCAGACTACATGGCAGGGCAGTGTCGGATTTGCCTTGAAAGATTAATTTTCCTTGTTTGAAGATATTAAATGAAAGAAGTTTTGAATATATTTTTTGGATTTGTGTTTGGAGGATATGGGTAACTGTATAAAATTGTAAAAGGTTTTTCACCCTTGCTCTAGGGTTCTCTCATTCTGATATTAAGTGCTTGTGGCCATGTTTACTATATGGGAGAATTCGGTTGATGGAATGTCTGTGTCTTTGGATGCTGGTTTTGATCCAGGCAATCATATGGATGCTCAAGTTAACAGCTCAACCAAGCCCATCTGCCACCAACTCTTGCTTCTTTGTTTGTTTTTGGAGTGGAAATAATTCACGTCGATTATGTTTTGATCTAGTGCTTCAAGTAGCTGATGGGTTCAAACTCAGATTTATCCGGAGCAGGCCGGTAATGGACTTTGCTAATGTCTTATGGTCTGTTTAAGCTGGATGAAAAAATAGGACAAAAAAAAAGAGAATATAGTTTGCATTTTTCGAGGAGCAAATTATTCTTTCGTTTTTTTTTTGTGTTTTGTAAGAGAGAGATAGTAAAATGGATTAATTTTATTTTTTGTGTGTTTAATAAGCTGTTATTTTTTTAAATTTTTTTTAAAAAATTTAAATACATATTTATTATTATATTTATACAAGAAATTAATGTATATATAATATAT
>CM042193.1:1764960-1805242 GCA_023539305.1 Ilex asprella
AATTATTACAAAATAATTAATTTATAAAAATATATTATCATTGAGTTTTTTTAAGAGATAAAAAAAATTAGTCTTGAACTTTTGATTCAAGATATGTGTAAGACATGTTAGTTTGAGATAATTAATTAAATAAAAAAATAAAATTAATTATATTCAATATAAATGTGTTAAACAATGTCCTTATTTTTTTTTAATCAAAATGTTATCATTATATCTTATACAAATTTAAAATATTACACTACACAGATGATATTAATGACAAATTTGACCAATTTCATTATTATGTCAAAGAAAATATTGTGTTCTAAGATCAGTCGTAATCGTTGACTGGTTGGGAGAGAAATATTAAAGAAAACAAATGTTAATTTTTTGATCGTTGGATGAATGAATTAGAGATCATAAGATATGTTCAAGATCAGACGTAATTGTTGACTTTTAGGAGGACAATATTAAGGAAAAAATTATAATTTTTTGACCGTTAAATAAATAAATTTAAGAATGTAGGGTCGACTTGTCGAAGTCGCCCTATTTTATATTATATATTATCAAAAGTACTTTGTCATCTTGACTATCGACTTAAAAAGACTACTTAAAACACTAGACATATTTCCTCAATGATTCAACTAACTTTTGCCTGATTCTAAGGAGATCGCTCCGACGAAAGTGAGACAAACTGCATGAACCTTCTCCCAACTCATAGATTGTGGCAACTCTTCTATTCCAAACTTGATTTCGACCATCAATTGGGAATCTGAAACCAAACCACTTTACATATGACTATTATATCCACCGAAGTAATATTTTAAAAAACCATTTAAATGAAATGAAATTATGATAAAAAAATCAGCATTTAATTCGTTTGCCTTTCTTTTTTTTATTGAGCCTTGAATTTTGCCACACAACCGCGTAAATTACATACAATGATTTACTTAAGGCTTTGTTTGGTTAGCGAGAGAATGGTGGAAAAAGTGGGAAAGAGAAAAAAAAAATTAATTTGTCGTTTGTTTAGCAGGAAATGAATGTTTCTCGAGAAAAAAAAATTTCCCGCATGATCAAATTTTCCTGTATCTGATGGTCTTTAATTTCCTACAAAATCTGCATGAAATTTTTTTTTTCCCGTGAAACTTACCGATCTGTTTCACTGTTTACCACCTTGCCCCTATTTTAAGACACCACAACTCCTCTCAGCTTTCATCTTCTCAACCACTTTTGAATAATTATACATAAGAGTAATTCAGACAATTAAATAAAATTTCTTATAACTTTCTTGCTTTCCAAACTACAGAATGAATTTTTCTTAAAACTTTCTTACAAAATTTTCATCATAATCAAACACATACAAGAAAATATATTTTTTTCACTTTCCTTTCTTTCACTTCACTTTCTATCACTTTTACTTTCCATCATCTTTTTCTTTCTAACCAAACGAACCCTAAAAAAAAATAGATAAAACGAATCACATTATGCTTATAATTACAGTGGTAACCATCATAACCAATGATTAACACATTCCTGTAATGATCGTGGTGTGAGGGTTATATTGAATATTTTACCCGAAACCAATGATTAACACAAACTGGCAATACCCGTGTAACCAAACTAGCCAATCACAAACTATCTTCCAGAGAAAGTAACCAATGACGGCTAAGCACGGACATCGGGACCTTTTCAAATTCCCCAGTTTTTAATCTGTATCCAAAAAGAGCAATCCGTTTGAAGTGTCCAACAAGTCCACGTTCCCAATTAAACCGACCTAACCACCGACTCTGTTTCACCTATATATACACCAGCCGTTTACCCTATAATGTTTTAAGCCTGATCTACTTCTTCATCTCTTCAGAAGAATCAAAAGCCCTAATCGTTTTTCTGATTCTTCTCTGTGCATCTTCCTCCATAGTTTAGGTATCGATCTCTCTCTGGCACTGTTTATTGTTTTAGTCTTCTTTGTCCTTGTTATTTCTTTGATCTGATCGCTCGTTTCTGTGTTTGAATCCGCAGATTTCTTCACCTTTTGTGATTTCTTTCTTTCTTGGAATTTGAGGCGATATATGGCTCGTACGAAGCAAACTGCTCGTAAATCAACCGGTGGAAAGGCTCCGAGGAAGCAACTTGCCACAAAGGTATGGTTTCCTTTGGATTCTTCATGTTTGTAATTTTAGTTTGTTTCGTTTCTCGTTTGTTTGTTTGATAAGAAAATTAAGTGAGAAAGTACTAGTAAAATGTAGGATTTAGATACTGATTTCTTCTATTTCGATGTGAAGGCTGCGAGAAAATCAGCCCCAACGACCGGTGGAGTCAAGAAGCCTCACCGTTTCCGCCCTGGAACTGTCGCCCTTCGGTAATATATTTATTTTCTCTATTTTTATACTCTGATTTGCACGAAGTTTTCGTACTATGAACGAATTCTGATCACAGTTTTTAAAATTTTCTCAACAGTGAAATCCGAAAATACCAGAAGAGTACTGATCTTCTCATTCGCAAGTTGCCCTTCCAACGCCTTGTCCGTGAAATTGCTCAGGATTTTAAAGTAAATTCAATTTTAATATTATGAAGTCTGCGATATTTTCTGTTTATCGTTTATTTATTTGGTTTGTAATATTTTTCTTTCTGTTGAACACAGAGTGATTTGAGGTTCCAGAGTCATGCTGTGCTTGCGCTTCAGGAGGCTGCTGAAGCTTACCTTGTGGGTCTCTTTGAGGACACAAACTTGTGTGCCATTCATGCCAAGAGGGTGACCATCATGCCCAAGGACATACAGCTTGCGAGGCGTATTCGTGGGGAGCGTGCTTAGGATGCCATAGTTAGTTCATGATTTCTCCGTACAGAAACCTTTTCGTTTTCTTTGGAATGACCTTATACAATTTCTTACAATACCTGTTCTGTTTTGTGGATATCGTTTTTCTCTAATTCAGGTATTTTCATAGATGACTTTTTTTGGGTTATACTCTATTGACTACTCCAATCGTACTTGTTATATGCTTGTGTTGTGGTTTGATTATTGTTGGATGGGTTGTTTTTTGATTACTCTTAATATATGATGTGCTTTGTCGAACGAGGATACCTGAAAATAATTGGGTGGGGAGTGTCTCTCAGGATGATTTTGTTTGGCATTCTTGACTTTGGGTACTTTTTGGTTGTGTTGGATTTTGGTTTATGAAGAGAGATATTGTTGGAATTTGATCAAAACTCCTTTCTAATTATTATGAAAGGAAATTTGTTGAGTAAAAGAGAATTCTAAATAGGATAAGAAATGTATTAGAAATTGAATAGGTTTTTAATGACCTAAAACATGGGTTATAGTATTTTATCTGTATATCAGTTTTTTGGTTTATAGATCTCGGTACAGTGTGCTAAGGTAAGTGGCTAGTGTATCAAATTAAGTTATATTTTTTTGTCAATGTTTTTATTTTTATTTTTATTTTTATTCTTATTTAGAATTTCTATCTCTTTTTTTATCTTGAATTTCTATCTTTTTTCTTTGTCTTGATGGAAAAGAAGATTGATGAGTTTTTTTTTTTAACTCATCAAAATCAATTCCTTTAAAATTGAAAGAAAAAATTGATGGAGTTATATGTGTTAAAATATATGTTGTATCTTTTAATGAAATACATATATCATATTTATAAATTACATATTATTTATACATTAATTTCATTTACAGATATAATAGTAAAATATGTATTTATATTTTTCTTAGAAAATAAAAAACTATTTTAAAAAAAAAAATCATCTTACCGAATAAAAAAAATAATATTTTTCATCTCTCTCATCAAAATGGATCATTATGGTATCAATGTTAATTATTCTATCTAAAAACAATAGATATGATGACATTGACCAACTACCACGTTTCCCATAGATCCTTTCTTTTTTTTTTTTTGGTTAAGAAAATATAATTTCATTAACTAATCAAAAACATAACCCAATAGCCATTACAATCTCTTGCACTCAACCTATTTCAACTCTGGCCTCTTGCCTAATGATACCCATCAAAAATCTTGGTACAACATCAATCTCCCAAAAGCGGATAGAGCTTCTTTTGGCATGAGCTGCCAAACAATGAGCCGCCTTGTTTTGATTTCTTTTTACCGCATGAAACTCAATGAAAGGAATCAGGATCGCATAGTTCTTGATATCTTGTTGGATAGGTGCAATCTCCCTTTGACAATTCCCACAGCCTTTATGCAGAGAGTCAATGAGTTGCTTCGAGTCAAATTCAATAATTACTCTCTCATACCTTTGCTCCACTGCCAACTTGAATGCTTTCCTAACTGCATGGGCCTCGGTAACCAAAGTGAATGATGCCACCAGCCTTTGAGCCTCGCCTAAGATACAGCGTCTTTCATTGTCACGGACCAAAACAGAAAACGCTCCATCTTTTGTCTCTTGGAGCAAAGCTCCATCACAATTAATCTTTAGCACTCCAGTCGGTGGTGGTTGCCACTCAGTACCTACAAAAAGCGAAGAAATACTAGTCTATGTCCTTATTTCCCAGCTACCCTTCAGCTCTTCCACAGCCTGCACAGCTCTGTTAATGACATTTTTACAATTGGGTTGTTGATGGTTGAATACCCATTCATTCCTTGCTTTCCATATGAACCAACACAAGTAAACTAGGACAGCTTGGCCCTCATTTTCTCCTTCATCACTATCCTTCATCATCTGCAGTTTACTCATCAACCAATTCTCTATTCTACTCACCTCATATCTATCAATCCTAATAGATAAAGGGCACCTATCCCATACATCTTTAGCCTATGGGCATAATAATAGAAGATGTTCGATTGTCTCTTCCTCCTCCCCACAAACTGGGCAAATAGGAGTATTATAAATTTTCCTTCTCCATAAACCCATTTAGTTGGTAAGGCCCAATTCACAACTATCCACATAAACGACTGTATTTTGGGGGGGACTTGAGTTCTCCAAAGGGTTTTCCATAAGTCTTCAGGTACTTGATAGGAAGAGGATGCCTTTGTTCTAGCTTGGGATATCTTTACTCCATTGGCTCGCAAATGGTGTCCACTTTTTACTGAGTATACCCCATTGTTCGTATAAGCCCATCTTATCTTATCCTCCTGGGGACATTCACTTAAAGGAATTGCAAGGATCTCTTGAGCAATTTCTGGTGCAAAATTGGCCTCAACTACTTCACGGTTCCACCTCTTGTCTGGAAAGTCAATGAGTTCTTGGACCTTTGAACATTACTTTGCTGGGATTTTTGTATAGTTCTATGTCCTGGAACCCAAGCATCCTCCCAGCAGTTAACAAGACTTCCATCTCCTATTTGCCATATATAGCCTTCTTTAATTAAGTCTCTCCCTTCTAGAATGCTTCTCCACACCCACGAGCTTGAGTTTCTAGGTGTTGCTTGCCAAAAGGAGTATGAAGGAAAATATTTTGCCTTTGGGCCCACATAGAATTTGGACTTTGAAGGAGCCTCCATGCTTGCTTTGCTAGCATTGCAATATTGGATTGTTCCAGATCTCTGAAGCCAAGTCCTCTATCCTGTTTCCTCCTTGTCAATGTCTCCCATTTAGTCCAATGAATTCCCCTCTCCCCTGTAGATTTACTCCACCAGAAGCTTTTGACTCTTGCTGTTATGTCTTGACAAAACACCTTTGGAAACTTAAAAATAGACATAGCATAGTTAGGGATTGCTTGCACCACTGCTTTGATAAACACCTCTCTTCCTGCATGATTGAGCAGTTTTTCTTTCCATCCACTCATAAGGTTTTCTTCTTGGACCTTCCCCACTCAGTTGGCAAGCCTAAATATTTCCCAGAAGTGTGGAGCAGGGGAACTCTTAGACACGTAGCAAGCTCCTGTTGTAACTGTAAAGGAGTATTCTTACTAAAAGTCACTCCTGACCTGTTCAAATTAATCAATTGGCCTGTAGCATAACAATATCTGTTCAGAATATCCATAATCGTCAGGCATTGAGATCTACTTGCTGTAGAAAAGAAGATGGAATCGTCAGCACACAGCAGGTGTGATATTCTAGGAGCTAACCTGTTCACTTTAAGACCCAGTAGCAGCCCTCCCTCCATGGCCTTGTTCATTAGAATAGTCAAACTCTCAGTAAGTAAGATAAAAAGGTAAGGGGACAAAGGATCCCCTTGCCTAATGCCTCTAGAGGGATTAATTTGTGCAGATTTCTCCCCATTCACCATCACATTATACATGATTGTGGAAACACATTGCATGATTAAATTAACCCATTTCGGAGCAAAACCCATTCGTATCATTAGAAATTTGAGATAATCCCACTCCACTCTATCATAAGTTTTTGCCATATCAAGCTTCAATGCCATCTCATACTTCTTAGTTCTTCTTCTTGTTCTCATAGAGTGCATTACCTCCTGGGCTATAATCACATTATCCTGCATTTGCCTTCCCCCCCACAAAAACACTTTGATTTTGAGAGATCAACTGTGGCATAAGAAGCTTTAGTCTGGATGCTAGCAACTTAGAAAAAACCTTATACACAAAATTAGAACTGCTTATGGGCCTAAACTCTCCAAGTTCTTCAGGGTTTGGGACTTTGGGGATTAGAATCACATTTGTTTCATTAATTTCTTTCAACATATACCCAGACTGGAAGAAAGACTGTACTGCTTCAACCATATCTTTATCAATAGTAGACCAGTACCTGTGATAGAATAAACCTGGTAATCCGTCAAGTCCAGGTGCTTTCATAGCTCCCATGCTAAAAACTGCTGCTTTGACTTCCTCCATAGTAGGTGGTCTGAAGAGGTTGTTATTCATCTCTGTTGAAACTATTTGTGGTATATCTTGCAGTATCTGGGAATAGTCTTTGTCTCCTTCTGATGTGAACAAGTCTGAGTAGAAATCATGAACCATCTGCTTAATTTTTCCCTTATCTGTGATCCAATCCCCCTCTCTATCTTTAAGCATAATGATTTTGTTCCTCTGTCTCCACTGAATGGTAGATGTATGGAAGAACTTTGTATTCTTGTCTCCATATTTAAGCCATTTAACTCTTGACCTTTGGCCCCAATATTTTTCCTCCCTTATCCAAAGCTTTTCTACTTCTCCTCTAATCTCCTTAACCTCTTCTTGAGTTAAACAGGGGAGCAACCATTTTGATAAGCTGTCAACTTCTCTTTCAAGTTATTAATCTGTTTTCTATTATTCTTGAAATGAGCCATACTCCATCCCTTCAATTCTCTGTAACAGTTCTTAAGTTTCTGCTTCAGGCGGAACATTCTAGAGCCATGCACCATTTGTCCCCAGCTTTCCTTAATAACTTCTCCACACCGCTCCTCATCAGCCTAATATGCCTCAAATCTAAAAAGTTTTCTCACTTTAGCTACTGATGGATCAGTTTCCAAGCACAAAGGAGAGTGGTCAGAGCCAATTGCAGGATGTGCTATCACCACTGCATTTGGGAAAGCCATTCTCCAGCTAGGTGATGCCAAAGCTCTATCCAGTCTCTCTTTCACATTTGCATTCCCCTGTCTATGGTTATCCCATGTGTATTTTCACCCTTTACTTTCCATGTCAATCAGATTATTATCATCCATAAAAGCTCTGAAACTCCTCACCTTGCAACTTGCTCTGTCTCTACCTCCCTCCTTTTCACCAATTGAGACAATATCATTAAAATCTCCTATACACAACTAGGGTAGTTCGAGGCCCTTCCCAAAATGTCCAATCATGTTCCATTGCTTGCATCTAATTTCATAATCAGGATGCCCATAGATGAAGGACAAATGCCACGGTCCCTCATTCCCATTAGGTCTAAAGGTCACATTCGGACCACGGATCCTTTCGATCTCCTATTTTCATGTCCGACAAGAAGACATACTTTAGCGGACCTCATTCAAGCCTGGTAAACCATCTAATACTCAAGATGGGCATCGCCGATACCTCATTCGCTCACAATCCATATTGCTAAAACCCATGCGGGAGCACAATCAAATAACCCACAGACAATCCCACTTAGGCTTCATGTATTCATATCAAAGCCCATTAAGATGGATATATACCTAAAGTGCCATGTTGGCAAGCCCATTAACTCTGGATCTGAAAATTGAAGTGGGATTCTTTCTGAAGTGTGAAAAGGTAATGGTGGATCGAAGCATTACTTTCTGGCTGTTCTGAAATTTCATATATATATATATATATATATAAGTTCCCAGCGGTGCTTACCCATCGCAACTCCCTCAACCCCACGTGATGATACTGAAGACCAGCCTAGGCTGATCAGCGTTATGATCGTATAGGTAGACGAGAATGGAGAAAAAACAATGTCAAAAAGTTCTGAAAGACGAAGACTACCCCTTTTGTTGCAATCTTAATGGGGCAGATAATGTTACAGACCCGTGAGCTTTGAATTTCATGGCCTTTGTGACCCGTGACACCCCCACTACAATTGAGTCCTATCATGAGTGTGTAGGCAGCGGCTGTGATGATAAATTGTTTCTTCAAAGATTTGTCTCTTCCGAAAAAAAGAAACTATCAAAGATTGTGCTAGCACACAAAGGACATAGGATAATATTTTTAATTAGTATCATCTTCACATGTAAAATGATTTTTTTTTCAATGACCGAGTTACAATAATACAACCTTATAGTTGTATTAAAATCCACCCGCCTTAATGTCACAACCTTCTTCCGAGTAATCAAAAAATGTCCCCTATGTACACTTCTGAAAATTTTCCTGACGAGATGTTTTGGGGGTTTATAATCTCAATCATAAAGCGTAAGCTTAATGTACAGCTGCTCAATGCTCCGACAGAATCTTTCCTTATATAACTAGTTTATTAATTTTAGATGCTAGACTTCTGTTTTTCTGGAATATATATGATACATGTTTAAGAATCTTATTCAATCCAATTCAGAGTGACATTTGCTCTGTAAGAAATACCTCTAGTGTAAAAGGCAAAAGAGTTATACTATTGTAACTTCAAAAACTTGCGAAAGTTCAGACATTCAACTCTGCTCAAGTCAAAACTTATTAATTTCAATAATGGAATGATTTTAGGGTTTTCAAAACACATTATGTTAGAGCAAAGAAAGGTTTAGTGTTTGAAACAAACACAAGCTTCGGACTTGTGCATCATTTTGTCAAAATCCAAAGGATGAGAAGTCTTCACACAACCATAAATCTTATCTACACCGCATTCAATATATCATGTTATACATATTTTGTGGATCTCAATTCATGAAACCTTAAACGACAATTTATGTCAACATATCACATTAATTCATGAGTAATAAAAATATATAAGACACGATTATTTTGTATAGTATTACTGGATTCAAAATCCAACCTTCTTGTAAACTAGGACCACCGATGTGGTGGTCGTGGTACCCGTAGTGATATGTGTAATAAATTCTTCATCTATTACGTTGTTTCTCAACAACTTGCTCAAGTTTTAATGGGAGTAGGAAAAAGGCTGGGTTATTCGCCTCGGGCAAAAACAAAAATGAATTGGATGGACGATAGAAGCATCCTTGTGTTATTTTGCATTCGAAAATCGACTGACGATGTGACTCGGAAAATGACCTCATTTTTGTCTTTCTTTTTACAGAGAAGAGTAATAATGTTAGATAGACTTAAAAATTAGATTTGATAATCACAATCATTGAATATGTAATGGATCACAATAAATGCTAAAATCTACAGTGAAATCAATGGTTATAATTATCAAATTTAATTTTTAAATTTATTTTTTAAATTCACGTAGCATTGCTCTTACGAGAAAACCTATGACACTTCAACTCTTTGTATCTCCATGTGTACTTGAAGTCACTTCACTTACTAATAAGAAGGAAAATGCATAGATTTCCCAGGCAATAAATTTCACAACTCTCTCTCTAGAACCCATAACTGGGTTGGCTGAATGGAATACATAACTTTTAGAAGTAGAAACAAAGAATAATAATGTGATTAGTTTGTTAGAGATTTTGCTAATTCTATATGTGAAAGGGAACAAATTAGACTTGTGACGCCAAATCTTTTCCCAATGGGGGAAAAAATAACTTAGATTTGATTTAGTCAGTCAAATACAACAATTTGCTGAAATTATTTTTAACCCTGCTACCAGGGGGGAAATTGTCAAAGAACCCAAAAGATAAATAGGAAAATACTATTTCGACTTTAAAAATTGACACCATTTGTTGATTCGATTGATCACAATTATTAAATAAATAATTGATCCCAATAAATGTTGAGATCTATAATTAAATCAAATCAACAAAATGTGTCAATTATTGGAGTCTAAATGAACACTTATTTGTCACTGAATTTTAACCCAAACGCCCTCACTAGGAATATCCTGATGAACCACAAATAGAAGATAATATCCAGATGGTGCAAGTTCACCCGAACCCGGTGTCACTACCTTAACTTCATACGTTGATCCCCCTACCGCCGCCACCGTCCCGCCACCAAGAACCAGCAGTCTCTGATTCATTGAGAAAGAGTGTGTGTTGAACGATGGTGCTACCATTGTTAACGTGACCATATTTCCATTAAGGGTCTCCATGACCGAAAACCGAACAGTGACCTGCTGACCATACCCGATCTTTGATTGGGAAACGGGTGAAATGATATTTGGGCGCAGATTTGCAGATCCTGGATCCAAATACGAAGGCGAGAACGATTCCAAACTCAATTCTGTAGGGAAAAGGACCCTAGTAAAATTGTAATAAGTATGGGGATTGCTCCCACCCACAAGAACCCGACCGTCACGGAGCAAAACCGCCGTAGAATGGTACATTCTGGGTATGGTGCTTGGGTTTTGTACCTCGAACCGAGACCCAATGGAATTACCGGGTCGGTAAATGACCGGTTTCAAAACGGGGTTCCGACCATATTCCCATCCGGCTGCACCCGCCGCTGCACCATTTATGATTAACACGTCACCGTTTGGGAGCAATACCATGTCACCCATGACTCGAGCCATGGGCATTGTCTCCATGACCCATTGAGGTGAGGGGTCCGTAATTCGGATCCTTCCACAGGAATTCAAGGCTCCAAGAAAGTTACCGTTTGCGGCGCTGGTGTAGGCTCCTTTTGGTGCTCCACCACAAACCAGAACTTCAGCTTCAACTGCTAGTCCTTGCAGGTTAATGTTCACCGGAAGAAGAACGGCAGAACCAGTACTGGGATAGCTCCGAGGTTGCCCCCCAGGCACTTCCGGGTACGTCTTGACGACAACACTTCTTAAATAATCGAACAATATAGCTCGATTATTCGCGAAAATAAATAAATTCCCATCGATATTAAGGAAAACAAATGGGTATAGATTATTCTCAACCTTTGGATCAGTGGTCTGGACTAAAAATGGAAAGTTATATGCTTTTGTGGCCATGGCGGTCTTCGGGTAAAACTCATAGTTGAATTGCCTTCGACCGCCGATTATAATTTGCCGGCCGTCCGGTAAGATATGATTGGTCGCATACCATCTTCTTTGAGTCAAGCCATTCTGTATTTCTTGCCAATCACACCCACTACAAGGCTTATACAATCTAACCACATGGTCGCCGTCGTTGTAACCGCCGGTTTGTATCAAAGAACCGTCGGGCATGACGGCGCCTGAGGAGCACCAAACGTCGGTGAGAACCATGAGAGGACGTATCGAATTCGTTGCGACGTCGTATTCAACTGAGTGAGCAGTGCAATCATTCTTCAGAGCGGTATCGTTTGGGTCGTTCCGGCATTTACCGTCCGGCAATGAGACATTGGATCGACCAATGTCCGTACGGTCATAGATGACTACGCGGTCGTTATTGAGGAGTTGCATGTGCATGGCTGATATGCCAATGCTGGGTCTCAGGAGAGCCCACGTGCCACCGGCTGCGTGGGTCAGATTCGGGCGACATGGTCCGGTGAGAAGCAGTAGCAGCTGCCATAGGAGGAAGGAAAGAATCAGAGGCTTAGTCATGAGGAGTTAAATTATTTGGGATTTGAGCGTGTGGCTTTTGGTCGAATGTTGAGGTGACGGTGAGGTGGCCTGTCTGCTTTAAAGCCTTTCTGAGGTTGTACCATTGCTGTGTGCATAGTACCGCACGCAAACCAAACCTTCCCAAAATTAAGTTTAAATAATATATTTTTTTAATTTAAATAGTTATAAATAATATTATTTAAATTTAAATTATCAATCTACTTTAATTGCTGATTCGGCTAAATTTTTTATAAAGATCATACCACCCTATAATTACTGTTGTACTCGTGTAAGACGACTCACTATTAATACTAGATAATAATAGTCTATTCTATTTATTGAATCTTCTCCACCCAACAATATTCAATGACTTAACTCTACATCAATACTCAATGCTAACCTATGAAGCATGGATGTTTCATTAAAATTGACATATTCGTATTAAATATGATATTTGTCAAATATTTAAAGATATGTATTAAATATACTTTTTACGTATCCAATAATAAATAAATATTAAGATATTTCACAGATATTTTTGTGGTCGAATAACATATATAATTTTGGAGTTGAACTTTTAACATCACTTTTCGAATTCACATACCATACAATATATTAACAAAAAATTTATATTAGTTCAAAAACACATGAGTTTTTCTTAAGTATTATCTGCAATTACATGTCAAAAGAACATAAAATAAAGCTATTACATTATAATCTTAACAAAAATTACTTCTAAATAATAGGTAAATATTAATTTTGATTCATTGAACTCGTCACCTCACTTTGTGAATATACCACAACAATACAATATATATTTTCTTAAAACTAAAAAAATTACCAATTTTATTTATTGTATGTTAAAGAACTATCAAAATATATAAGCATTAAGCTGGTTGAAAATAATAAAAATATTCAATATATTTTATTATAGTCACATTTTAACCGTACACGAATCCTATTTTTTTAGATTTTGTTATATCACCGGATTCGTATCGTATTATACCCGTATCTCGTATCTCGTATCCGTGTTTCATAGATGCTAACGCATATTCTTTCAACCTATATACGTCGTCTTTGATCATTTGTTGTAGTTTCTGCTCACACATATAATAATTAAGATCTTAACTATTAGTTCAAAAATTCAAAATAACAATTGATTTAATTAAATTTATTAAAAAAAAATAATATAGTAATTTATTGAGACAACCATGGTATTGTTTGGAAAAAGTAAAAAAAGAGTTGTTTATAAATGAAGAGTAATGTTTTGTATCCCAAATGTACATCTTAAATTAATGAGAGTCATTGAATGAGTGGATCCCAATGAAAAAAATTGATGGGACCCACTCATCCAATGGTTCCCATTGATTTGTGATACATATTTGGGATACAAAATTGGAAGGGAAAAAAATGGTAGTTGGTTACATTGAATTCATAGTTAAAGAAATGAAGATGGTGAATTAAAAAAGAGTAATATTATTTAGATCTAAAAATTTGATCTAATTTATTGATATAATGATGTGACTTAATTTGAACTATTAAATCAACACTAAATTTTAATATTTTATGGAACTCACAATTAATCTAAAAATTATAATAAATTAAATTAATAAATTAGATCCCGATAACATTGCACTGAAAAAAAATATTTGGTATGTATAACTCATAAATAGTCGAACAGATCACCTGAATCGATAATAATACTCTGTGATGGAGGTTTTTTCTCACCCTGCAACTATTTATTACACGATTCCAATACCATATAGATCCTGACACCATAGCTTAATGGCAATTGGCTACATGATACGGTTCTTTTCAAATCTGTAGGTCTCTCTTCAACTGTTATGACCTCTGCTTTTGACTGAGAAAATAATTATTTCACCTGAAAATTTCTGACCGTCAAAAAAAAAATAGATAATATAGTTGGTGGAGTTTCTAACTCCACTAGTTCCCCTTCCCTATTCTATTCCCATGTTTTTTTTTTGTGAAATCATTCGATATCTAAAAATCGTTTGGACTCCGATTAATCCGAATTCGAGTTAAATAGGACCACAAGGGCGGCAAAGCTCTCCCTACCGAGCGCAGCTACATTCCCAAGACTCGAATTCGAGACCTTGGTTAAGCTAAAACAGTTCTTTATCTACTGATCTAACGCTCATTGATTTCTATTCCCATGTTTATCAAGCTATCAGCACACTAGTTTCTCTCCCTCACTGTACTCATGAGATATCACAATGCCTCCTGCTCCAATGAGATTCCTACAGTTAACCACCGGATGCTTCATTTGAAGGTCCTCCTCTTGTAGGTCTCGGAGAAGACTATAAGATTCAGATGAGTTTGTTTCTAGGATAACTTTCTTCCCCATATTCTTAGTTAGATAGGGCCCCTTGAATATGATCCATAGTTTAGCGTTCAAGATATGTAGATACAAAATTTTGTTTGTACATACATATACATAGAATTGAGTCGTGTTTTTATCTTAAACATTAGTCTATATGCGCATTTACGTGCTAGCCTGGTTCTTTTGATCAGATGAACTCAGTTGAACCAAGGTTAACTTTAGGCAAAAAATTATGAATTAACCTTGAACAAAATATTTGAAATTCGTCATGATGCCAAGCTGATTACAAAATCTTTGCAAGGTTAACTAGCCAAACCTGAAAATACTATTGTGCTCATCTCGATTTGCTTAATTTGCACCCATATCTACGACAATAATAGAAACTTATGTCAAGAAAATTGTAGAGAAAAAAATATCTAAAAATTTTTAAAAAAAAAAAAAAAGGATATTGAAACAGCTTATTGGTTAGCCCTTTCCAGATCAGTCAGCGGTATCAACACCAACATGACATGGAACATAAATCATTTTCCCATACAAAAGTACAGCTGTATATTGGGAATGCAAGACAATTATCCACTAAATAATCAACCTATGAACATCAAATGACATTAAGACTTCACTTATTAATATTAATGCTGTTTGGCTGCTATAGAGCAACCAAACAAGCCCATCAATTTTCCTTAAAATTGTTTGTGTTGTTACATTCATTTTGGCATCTACCATAACTTACAAAAAAAATTATGGGACCACACGGTTTGCTTGTTTTGGCTCACAAGTTGAAGGTATTGGGACACTCAAGCAGGTTCATCAACAAGTCCTTAAAAGCCCCCTTTCTAGGTAAATCCTTTCCGATGGCTGATCTCAACTTCTACTTGCTAGCAGTTGCCATCTAGAATGAGCTGTGGACAGAAGGAGAATTTAGGACCATCTCCTTACCACTGTCGGTGAAGAACTGAAGTCTTGTGAAAATTTTCGAGTATGTATTTCTATCTAATTTTATAAGTACAAATCAGTAGCTGTCACCCTTAGCTTCTATGACAATGATCAACAGATTCCATAAATTGGTCAGTTTAATTTGATAAGCATATTCCAAAAGGGCAATAACATCACTAACATTCGTGAAACAATAAATTTGCCGACTAAAAGTGTGACTACTATAGTGGTGACGTTTGATAAACATGCGTTTGCTTTTCCTATTCAAAGTTCAACCAAGTTCAAAAGCTCTAAGTAGTGTAATTTAATCTAATCACCACCCAGATTAAGGGTGGCAAGTAAAAATTAAGTCATACAGGTACAAAAAATTGTCAAGACAATCACAAATGATGATCTTTATGTCACAATCGCCCTCAAGGGTGGCAAGTAAAAATTAAGTCATACACGCACAAGAATTTGGCAAGACAATCACAATCGATGATCTCTATGTCACAATCGCCCTCAAGATACCTGTCCCAATGGGCCAGTTCCCTACACTGGGCCAACATCATTTGGTTTCATCCTAATTCGGTTCTAGAACAAAACTAAGGGAGGTTGACGCATTTTAGAGGCATTTTTTCTAGGTGGGGTTTTTAAAATCCCTCCATGTGACTAGAACGTGCAGTCCTTGTCCTAACTCAAAGCCAGGTTGGGCAAACATCCTTTGTCTTTTGTGTAAAGTTGGATCTGGACGGGGTGATTCACATTCAGTTCTGGGCTGGTCCAGAATGAAGCTAAGGACCAACATTTAGCTTCACTGTCCTTAACTAAACTTACCAGCTCTCACTAATTGTGCTACCAAGTCAAACTCGAATAAATAAAGCCTAACTTGAAGAATACTGTGATGATCAGACAGAGAAAGAACTAGAGCAGCGGATAAGTTAAACCAATGCATAAACTTACCAGCTCTCACTAATTGTGCTACCAAGTTAAACTCGCATAAGCATACATGTATCTAAATCAAACCAATGCAACGAAAAAGTGAAGTCGTACCAAGTGAACGAGATATCATTAGATAGTTGCAAACAACATCCATCACAGAAGCGCAATAGCCCCTATGCACTGCCACGGGCTGGCCGGATCTCTTTTCTCAGTCTTCGTTATAACTAATCCATTAAAGCATACTGTCAAACACCTTGGTGACCATAAAACAGTGACTCCATCAAACAACTACAAAAAACTGCAGTGAATCTGATTTGTATGCCAATTACCAGATACTTGTCAATTGATTGACAATACCCAAATGAAATTGAAAAATCTGACCAAAAAGAAAAAAGAAATTGAAAATGACGAAAAAAGTATATTACTTCACAGTAAAAAAGAAAATGGGGAAGAATTTCTTTTGAACTATGTATTTCTTTTCCCTCGTTCTACTTGGAACCAAGGCCTTGCGTCATCTAATTGGACAATTCTTATTGTCGTTTGGCACTCAGGCCATTAGGCCCAAATCCCTAGGACCTAATTGGGCTTTATCCTTGTTCAACCCAGTCAGTCAATTCAATTAACGAATATTTAGTCGTGCTATTTTTTTTAGTACTTATTTAGTTTTAAATACCCTAGTCAGATTTATACTCCACCAAGTTCTCATTTCATCAAATTATTATCATTAACTATACATTTCAAATTTTTTTATTACCTAATTATTCATACCATAAATATTGTCTATCATCTTTAGTTTCAATGTTTTCAAATATAAAAACTCTTAACTTTGAGAATTGTGTTTTCAAATATACTAATGCTAATTTAATATATATATATATATATATATATATAATCTATAATATAAAACAGAGCGGCTCAAATCCCAAGACTTCAACATCCAACGGTCACAAATCAATTAAGGCTTCAACATTCAACGGTCTCAAATCAATTAAGGCTTCGACATCCAACGGTCTCAAGTCAATCTAGGCTTCAACATCCAACGACATTCATTCATCAAAGGCTTCAACAAGCCGATCCTATGGTTTCAAATTCATTCATCCAACGATCAAAATTTTATATTTTTTTTCTTTAATATTTTTCCTTAAAAAAAATCAACAATTGCGGCTGAACTTCTAACACATCATATGGTCTCAAATTCATTCATCCAACGGCCAAGAAATTATAATTTTTTCCTTAATATTTCTCCTTCCAAAAAGTCAACGATTACGACTGACCTTGAAATACATCTTACGGTTTTAAATTTATTCATCCAACGGTTAAGAAATTATAATTTTTTCCTCCCAACAGGTCAACAATTACTCTTGATCTTGGAATACATAATTTTCTCTAACATAATAATTAAATTGATCAAATTTTTCATTAATATCATCTATATAGTATACACATTTTGAATTTGTAAAAGACACAATGAGATTAAAAAAACTCATCAATTTAAGATGAAAAAAAAATAAGGGCACTGCTTAACACATTTATATCGAATATAATTAATTTTATTTATTTATTTATTTATATCAAATTAACATGTCTTACACATATCTTGAATCAAAAGTTCAAGATTTTTTTTTTTATTTCTTAAGAAAACTCAACGCTAATATATTCTTATAAATTAATAATTTTGTAATAGCTTGCTAAGTAATTAAGTTTAATTTTCTAATTTTAAGAGATTTGATATGAACTTTTTATTTGTTCTAATACCCAACTTGTTTGACTCAATTAATTTTCTTTTCACCAATGCTATTGAGACATAATTTAAAGATTTAATGTATTGTGACAATTAGATTGATTGTGTTTGTGTCTGTTTTTAAGTATAATAGATAAAACTCTTTTTTTTTTTTAAATCTTAAAGTGATGAGATTTTTTTAATTAAAATACTATCATTGTGTCTTATACAAATTCAAAATGTTATACTATACAGATGATATTAATGATAATTTTGACCAATTTAATTATTATGTCAGAAAAAATCTTGTGTTTCAAGATCAGTCGTAATCGTTGACCTATTGGAAGAGAAAATATTAAGGAAAAAAATTATAATTTCTTGATCATTAGATAAATGAATTTGAGACTGTAGGATGTGTTCCAATATAAGTCATAATCGTTTATTTTTTAGGAAAAAAATATTAAAGACAAAAATTATAATTTTTTGACCGATGAATGAATGAATTTGAGACCGGATAATTGATTTATTGAAGCCGCCTTGTTTTATATTACAAACTGACTTAAAAACATATTAATTTATATACATGTAATTAAAATCGAGTTAAATCTGATAGAAACTAAAAATTTAATTTATCAAAGAGCATATTGCTAAAATATTTTATATCAAAAAATTATTTACAAATATCATTTATAAAATATTTTTATTTTTTAATTAGTACAAGCTATTACAAAATTATTAATTTATAAGAATATATTAGCATTGAGTTTTCTTAAGAGGTAAAAAAAATTAATCTTGAACTTTTGATTCAAGATATGTGTAAGGTATGTTAGTTTGATATAATCAATTAAATAAATAAAATTAAAATTAATTATATTCAATATAAATGTGTTAAGCAGCGTCCTTATTTTTTTTCATCTTAAATTGATGATTTTTTTTTAATCTCATTGTGTCTTGTACAAATTTAAAATGTTAGACCACATAAATGATATTAATGAAAAATTTGATCAATTTAATTATGATGTTAGAGAAAATCATGTATTTCAAGATCAACATTAATTGTTGACCTGCTGGGAGGAAAATATTATAATTTCTTAAACGTTTTATAATTTTTTAACCGTTGAATGAATGAATACAATTCTCAATTTAAGAGTTGTTAACTTTTTCAAAAAAAATTGATTAAATATAACTATTGAGAATATTTTAGACAATGAAGATCAAAATGGACTTATTTTCAAACAAATTTTTTTAGCGTACTTAAGTCCAAATAAGTCAACAAAAAATGACCGGCCTCTAAAGGACCCTTCAATTAATTCGTGAGCCTGTCCAAGGTCTAAATTTAGTAAATTATACTAAAGTCCCTCCTCTGGTGTGTCAATTAGGTTTAACTCTAGCGAATTTTCTAGTATATAAAAATGTCTTCATTGTTTTTAAAAACTTTGGATGCAGTCCTTGTATTGGTGGGGTTGTACAGTTATTGTATACTTATTACTTATTTTGCTCTCATTCAGTTTGGTCTCTCACCAACGACGATGTGGAGAAAAGAGAGTGGAATTGAAGCAAATATAATCACAGGTCTAACGCTGATGATCAAACCCCTGTATCTTCTTCATTCGATAGTTTGTTCACCAAGAATATGAAAATTAGTCAAAATAATAATATTGGAAGAAATCGGAAGGAACTTGAAGATGATCTCAACGTTGACGATGTAGCCGACAATGATGATGATGGAAGATTGGAAGGTATTTTTTCAAAAATCTTAGATGTACGTATCTCGTGGATATATATATTTGTATAATTTATCTGAATGATCGTGCATATTGTTCATCGTATATGATATGTTGATTACATATATATTTATTGTGTACATGTTATATACATGTCTAACGATTTATATTTATGAAGAAGATTAATGTACATGTCTGACGATTTATATTCATGGAAAAGATTATTGTACATTATGATGGCGTAACTTTTTAAAATAGGTGTTTAAATTAAGTGATAAAATTGTCGTTATTTTTTGTAATTTTAAAGGGAGTTAAGTGTGCCCATTACTTTTATTTTTCAACAGGGACTTAATTAAAAAAAAAACCAGTGAATGGATTTTCTTTATGGTAAATTATACTCATGCTTTCTGACATTTAGTTTTATTACATAGATATTCCCTCACGCTTTAAAATTATACTAAGACCCCAATAGTTATACAGAGTTAAGGTCTTGATAAAAAGACTATTCTGCCCCTCATTTTAACACAAACTCAAAGCCACAACCCAAGCCCTTATCGTATTCTTTGCACCCAGCCCTTCCCTCTGCCTTCCCTCTGTAACCAGCACCATTAATGTCTTCTTTGAACTCAACGTCATTAATGCCATTGTTGTCACATGTGAACATTGTTAACCCCTTCCCCACCACTGCAACACCCTCCAACACAAATCTGATGTGAAGCTCTGAGAAATCAAAAGGATTTGAGGTGGGGTTGCTAGATTTGTGATGGTTGTGTAGTTATGGAGGTGAAAATGAAGATATAGATGTGGACCGGTGATAAAGATTGTGGTGGTGCTCTATGTATGAAAGAGAGAAAGAAAGACAGAAAGACAAAAAAAGAGATATGAAGTACTAAATTCGTTTCACAAATCTGAGGAAGTCAAATTCGTTTTACAGATCTAAGGAAGCCGAATTCAATTCGCAGAAGATGGAGGTGGAAGACTGGTGATGGGGTAACTCCTTTACTCAGCAGTGATTCTCAGAGAGAGAGATAGGGAGAAGGAGAAGGAGAAGGAGGTGTTGATGGTGATTTTTGGTGAAGTATGGTGGTTGTTTCTGTGGTATGGAGGCGACGGTGAGTAGTGGTTAACTATGATGGTGTTGATGGTGTATTTTGGGGCAATTGCATTGATAAAATGAAATTTACATTAAACAATAATTGTGATGGTTAATGATGGATTGGGGCAAATGGATTGATAAGCATAATTTACATTAATATATTGTTTAATAAAAAAAATTATAATATTTAATTTATTAATTAGCTAAATTATGAAATTCATCATTTAATTTGAAAAAAATTAGTTTATATATGAAATATAAATAGAGAAATGATAAATGAGAGATGTGATAAATTTTTAAGGTAATAAGAATAAATATTTGGAGGGTATTTTTGGTATTTTAAGAATTATTATTGTGAAATTAACTTTAATCGTGAACTATTTTAACGTCTATTAGTTGGAAAGGGTGTAGATGGTATAAGTTTTAAATGTCAAGGGGTTATAGTATAATTTTTGAAACATGAGACGAGGTTTGTATAATAAAATCAAATGTCAAAGAGTGTGAATGTAATTTACCTTTTTTATTTGTAATCCTATTGTACCGACTTCCAAAAACACTCCGTTCTAAAATATCGTGCATATACCACCTCATCTCAGAGGGCAAATCTGTAATTATAATCAACTGGTGGTCGTAGACAATTTATACTCTTCAATTACTTAATTGAAGCCGAGAACAGATTGAGACAGTCGCGAAAAGAAGGGCCAATCGAACAATACTAATCTCCTCTCTCTCTCCCCGGAGCCCTACACAAAATCTCAGATCCGATCAACATCTCTTCTCTGCGGATCCAAATCTTTGGCAAGAGCAAACATGTCTTCAACATTCAGCGGCGATGAAACGGCACCGTTCTTTGGCTTTCTCGGCGCAGCAGCTGCCTTAGTCTTTTCCTGTAAATCTCATCGAACGCTAATCTCAATTTGATCTAGTCTTTTTTTGATGTAGATCTAAGGTTTAATTATTAATTATTCGGTAATTCATGTGAATACTTATGTCTGTCTCCGTCTCTCTGTGTGTGTATCTGTTGGTGTGGTAGGTATGGGAGCAGCGTATGGAACCGCGAAGAGTGGGGTGGGAGTCGCATCGATGGGGGTGATGAGGCCGGAGCTGGTTATGAAGTCGATTGTGCCGGTTGTTATGGCTGGTGTCTTGGGTATCTACGGGCTGATTATTGCTGTGATCATTAGTACTGGGATTAACCCTAAGGCTAAGTCTTATTATCTTTTTGATGGTTATGCTCACCTTTCTTCTGGTCTTGCTTGTGGCCTTGCTGGTCTTTCTGCTGGTATGGCTATTGGAATCGTTGGTGATGCCGGTGTTAGGTATCTCTTTGACTTCTATTTTTTCGTGCCGTTGATTAATTGCTTCATTGATTTGTTGCTTTGTTCCTTGTTATTCTTAGCGAAAAGATAGATTGCTTTGTTGTTTGCAGATCTTTTATTTTTCTATTTTTAAAATCAGTATAGGCTTACTATTTGGTTTATTGTGTTTTTTTGGAATTTCATGTTTATGAAAGTTTCATTGAAGAAGCTTTATATCAAACGATCTTATTTGTTTATCTGCATAACATATGGCATCGCTTAATTGTTCGGTTTGGTCCTTTCGATTACTTGAATTTGCTAGCTCTGTATATTTTATGATTTGTTTTGCCTCAGTGGTGTGGTTTATTGACTGCTAGATTTTGTGGATGAGTGTATGTCATGATTTGTCAGCGCTGCTATACAAAGGAGGGGATTGCAAGTTCGTTATCAAGTACTTGACAGTTTTTGATTTTGTGATTCCATATTGGTATTTTTGTGATATTTTTGCACCATTTTGTTCTTAAGGCTGAGGAGTAATAAATGCTGCAGGTTACATTGCTTATCGGAGAATATGACTGTAGCTTATATTTTGATCCTTTTCTGCCCCCAAAAGAGAGTATTTCTCTGACTTGAGTTATATTTTATTTGAAGTTGTGGCATTTGGAGATGTCTCATAAGTGTTGAATTTTTCATGTCAGTAAAGTTAAAAGAATGATGAGAATAATATAATAATGGAGAATGATTAACTTGATTAATACTTGTGCCTGCATTCAGAGTAAGTTGAGTTTGTAATGTGAGAGAGATCTTTTTGTCTGTACTCTGTAGCAATGAATGCTTTCAGTGTTGTTTGAAAATATATCTGAATAAAGGTTCCATTTTTTTATTTCTTGTGCTTCATTTCTTCCTCCAAACAATTTAAGGTGTCTCCAATCTAGGGTAGTCTAATTTGGTCCTTGTGATTTGAGGATTGCCTTGTGTTCTGTTTTGCTATGGTTTTTTAGTTGTTCCACATATTGCTTTTGCCGTTATTGATTAGTAGTTTACTCGGATAACACGAGAAAGTGACTTCTTTTTTATGTTTGTGGCTTTACTGTTCGTATTCTTGGTATGAGGGCTGATCTGATTTTATTATTTACTCTTCCAGAGCCAATGCACAGCAGCCAAAGCTTTTTGTTGGGATGATCCTTATTCTCATTTTTGCTGAAGCTCTGGCTCTCTATGGCCTTATTGTTGGCATCATCCTTTCTTCTCGAGCTGGTCAGTCTAGAGCGGAGTAGAAGAGGACACTCCGCTTGTTTCATGCTGTTCTAATTCTATTATTTAAGAAGTTCTACTATATTCGCCCTGGTTTGAAATTCTGGCGTAGTCAATGAAATGTCTTTTGCTCCAAATTTATTCTGTATGGATGCTGATCCTGATTGTTCGGCCAGACGATGGATTGTTTCATTTGCGGATGCTAGATTGTAGATTAGGTGTTAGTTCTTCCCCTCAATAAAGTTGTCTTTCTTTCTTTTATCTGATGCTGTAATTTGCGAAGACCATTTTTTTGGACATCTCATTGCCTGAATTACTTATTTTGCAGGATTCGATTGAACGTACATATTTCGTTCTCTGATTTCCCTACGGGAAAAGTCCTGGTATTCTTGTCCAGACTTTTTGCTTATGCTAGGAATGCGCCACGTGTACAATGAATAATTTTGGTGCACAAAATTAATAAAATATATTAGGTATATATATGAATATGAATTAACTATCATCTCAAAGTTACAAATTTTAATTTTTTATTGTTCATATTCTATTATAAGATTACGAATATATTTATTTTCGTATTGTATTCGTGTTTTCATTCATGTTTTTTTTTTTATATCGTGGAATCTCTCCAAGGTAAGATCACTTTGGACCAATTCTTGCGAGAGTAAATCCTGGATACCTGTAATTACCTGCAAACCATAGGTATCAATTAATTTTGAGAGACATCGACGAGAGTCACATCCCTGACGTTTGGGTCTACGGTTTGTTGAGGTTTAACTCCACACCGCTGGGCTATCCGTGCATGTGTGTTCATATTCGTGTTAAACTCATATAAACTTCAAATAAAAAAATTTAACGTTAACATTTAAATCTAAAGTTTTATTATTACTTAATTGAATATATTCTCATACTTTTTCTATAAATTAATAATTAATTTAATAAATATAATAATAATAATGAGTAATTTTTTTTATACAGTAATTATGTAAGTGCTTAATAAACAAAAACAAATAATTAATATTTTATTTTATAATATCAGTAAACATATGGATCATTGCAATTCCATGTTGTTCGTGTTAACATACAAACGAGAAAATACAAGAAACTTGACACGATTAAATAAAACGGGTTGATCGTGTTAATTTCACGTTTGACAGATTGAACTCGAAAATAATTCGTTTATTAATATTTAAATATATGAGAGAATGATAAGTAAAAAATGATGTATGGTAAGAGTAATTATGAAAAATCACATTTTTTGTTATATTTGTAAAGGGACAAAACCAAACATGGGGTATCAGTGTAATTTCAAAAAACTAAGGGGGTGTCCCTATAATTAGACCAATCTACGTGAATGTCAGTGTAATTTATCCTAAAATTTATTGTGAGTGAAGAATTATATTAATATAACATAAATTGATTTTAAAAAATATATATATGATTATTTTTTATCTTAAAAATGAAAGGGTTCAACTTTTTGATGAAAAATAATATATATATAAAAGATGATGAATAATATTAGAAAGATGGAGTTTTTGAAGTTTTTTTGAATAATTTATTGAAAATATAATGATGCATATTTTTTTAAGAATAATATAGTTAATCAAAAAATAAATATTTATATAGAAAATAAATAATTAAAAGAGATGTTGTAGTTATTTTGGAGATTTAAATATATAATGATATGATAGTAATTTAGATATTTAATTGTGAAATGATAGAGTGATCTTTACAATCTTTTATAAGGATAAAATAGAGATTCAAAATTTTTTCATCTAAGACAATTTTATTAGTAGTGTAGATGATTGCTGATTGCTTATCAGATTCAATTTTGAGTTGGATTGGATTGAATTGAGTTTTATTTATGAGGCTCATAACATTTATTAAGTAGTTTTTGCATAAGGGTGAGAGATGGATATAAATCAAAGCATTTGTGCTTCTTTTAGTAGGATGGTGCAGAAATGAGTTGTAAATGAAAAGGGTTGGCATTTCCTGTTGAAGGCTTTCCCCATTTCATCCATGTGGCCGTCTTGCATTATAATACCTTATTATTGTGGATTATTCGATACAGTTTGGCTGGTCAATTAAACAGAGATTAAGAAGCGAAAGAGACACCAAGGGTTGGCTTTCCTTTGTTTGTAGGGCAAGATTTTCGTCCTCTAAAACAATTGGGTTGCTAAGTCGAAATAGTCATGGGCAATCTTTTTGCCCACGTGTAGTTATTTTTGTAAATAGGTTGACAAGTGTTGTTAAAACATTTTTTTTTTTTTTTACCGTTAGACTACCTCCACCTACGTCACGGCAAGCGTAGCTGAATATATATTTTCTGTAGACCATCATATTATTCTCCGTTTCGTGGAAGCATCCACGACATAAATATTCCCCAACCCCTCATCATCGCTGACGTGAACGTAGAGGGGAAGAGTCTCGGTCTCGGAGTCAAAAGATCGGTGAAGCCGTGAGGCGCACTTTAACAATGACGCCGCGACATCTATAAGGTGAGGGAGGGGAGGCTATTCAGAGTCGTGGACGGCGTGGACTGTGAAAGCATTCAGCGCAAAAAGAAATCAAAAGGGGGGCGTATGAACGCGAAGTTGTTGGCTAGGATGGCCGAGGAAATTAGCTCATCCACTGCGACGACGACGACGGCAATAAAGAAGAGGTCGTTGTGGCCTTCCGTTCTTCGTTGGATCCCAACTTCTACCGATCACATCATCGCCGCCGAGAAGCGTCTTCTCTCTACGATCAAGTAATCTCGTCTCCCTGCTTTCCGTCTTTGATCTTTCGAATTCTTTGCGAAGAAGAGGATACAAAAATTTTATTTATTTACGGAATTCTATTTTGTCGGCAAATTCCTAATTTGGGGAGACAATTACAATTGCTGTCGAATCCACATATTTCTTACTGTCGATATCTCTTTCTTAAGCTCGTTTTCCTTCAAAGGAAACCTCCAATCCCCCGTCATACGAAATTGTGAATCTATACAGATACCTAAACTGACATATATCATGGATAACTCTGTCGAAATTGATATGGGGAAATGCTGTTTTTCTTGGAGCAATCTGATGATTTTTATTCTCCGAGTCTTTTGTTTTCATTTGCTATGCTCCGGCAAGTTAACCTCTGATGATATTTGTTATTCTTGAACTTGCGATGTATCTCAATTTCTTGAATTGTTTCTGGAAAATAATTGCCATGTAATAGTATTCTGAAATTCGGTTTGGTTTCAGCTGAATTCTTTCTTCTGTCCTTGATTTTTTTTGCTTTGTCTCTTTCTGGTTTATCATTAATGGATTATTCCATTTAAAATTCTTTTCACAATTCAAAAGAAAGTATACTCTTCAGCACTTTAATATTGAAAATATAAAGTGGTTTTCAATACCTCTAACTAGTAAGGTCTCTGGCTTACTTCTGCATGCTAATATTACGTTTCTTGCTGGTTGTGCTGTGGCTGGATTTACCAGGACACAATATACTCAAGAACAGGTTAATATAGGTTCTGGCCCGCCAGGGTCCAAAGTAAGGTGGTTTCGATCAGTGAGCGATGAACCCAGATTTATCAACACGATTACTTTTGACAGCAAAGATGGTTCTCCAACCCTTGTGATGGTCCATGGATATGGCGCTTCACAAGGTTTTTTCTTCCGAAACTTTGATGCTATTGCCAAATATTTCAAAGTCCTTGCTATTGATCAGCTTGGGTGAGTTTTGTTTATATTTTCCTGTTTTGCATAGTTTGACTATCTAATTGATCTGGTTTATTTTCCTATTTGTAGTATTGTTTGGTTGTAAGCACCAAGCAGATACATTATTTATTTCTTTGCTTCAGTGCTCGTACTTGATTTAGTGTTTTGTTTCAATTAGTTCTTATGCAACATACAAAGCACAGATTGTCTAATGAGGTTTGCTTGCTTATTGCCAAAGAAATTATGAGTTCAACTACCACCGTAGTAGTCTATAAATTGATTGGAGTGCCATATCATGTGGAATGAGCATGCTTACTGTGGTTAAACTCAACAGAACTAGGACCAAGACACTAATGCTTGTCCATGCATCAGCATTGTCACCATGACTGGTTATTAATTGTGGCACTTGTATTCACCAAACTTGCAGGATATTTACTCTTGAGTCACCGATAGGTATATACCGAATATAAACTTTATTGTAACACGTGTTTTCTCATTGTCATAACATGTCCTTTTGTTTTTTCATCAAAGGGAGGGTTCAAACAAACCACATGTATAATGATGTGGGAATGATAGGAAATGGAAAGAAGACCGAAAATTCGATTCCATGCTTTTTAATTACTGTATTGTTGCACGAGGAGCTGATAACACAGATTACTAGGGCTTGAGTTATTTTTTGGTGCTAATTAGCATTGGTAGCTGTTCAAAATGTTGTTGTAATTTTATGTAGTGGCAGAGGCACTGTTCTTGTGACAATTAGAGTAGCTGGTTACGATTGGCGATGTCTGCTTTGACAACTTCTTGATTTGTCAAGCTAAGCATTGGTCTTTTCCTTGTGGGCTTTCTTGACTTTAATTTCTATTTTAAGAGATAGTTTGGTAGTTTGGTGCTAATGGTTCTGAGGTTTGCAAATGATTTTTTCTCATTTTGTTACTACGTCAATTTCTGTTATTAATAGAAATTTGTTTCCTATCAAAAAAAATGTTGAAATGATTTTTGCAACTATGTTACTGAATATGAGTGCCCAAGAGGTTGCTATTTACGTTCAAAACCTTCTACATGCCGATAAGCTTTTCACACTACTTTTGGTCCTTTCAGCACCACATTAGTTTGACATTTTTGGAATTTATGATGGATAGGGTTGTGTTTTTAAGTTGTGGATCCATCAGAGTAGAGTTAACTTATCAGCTTAACTCTTTTTCTGCAGTTGGGGTGGATCAAGCAGACCTGATTTCACTTGCAAAAGTACTGAAGGTGAGTTGGATGACTGTTACTTTGTTTTTCGGTTTCTACATTTTATAAATGCCCCAGATATATCACATTTGGACAAAGTTAAGTTGTGACCTTAGGTATTTTAATATGTTGTGATAATGAGGTTCTCGATAAAATAGGAAAGAGTATTTGATGTTTTTTATGTATTCAAAACCTTTCACAAAGATTGCAATAAATTACTTGATCTTCTGCTGTTTGAAGTATGACTGACATGTGATGGGAGCATCATTAACTCTACTAGTAAATGTTGAAAATTGAAATATGGTGTTCCCCTCTGATGAAAGGTTATGATAATATATTAGCTGGTATTTTACTAATCTTGAGAACCTTCTCATTTTCTTTTATATTTTGCCACAAAATACATACAACCATGCGTCACACTATTTACACTCTTGCATATTTGGATTTTATTTTTGGAAGGTTGTAGATCTCTTCTTATTTTTATCATGGCCCTATGTGCCAGTGTATCTATTAGCTAAAGTGAAGTCAAAGTGAGGAGCTCAAGCCTTACCCTGCAACTCCCCCATTGCGTATAAAAGAAGAAAACTGATAATGACTTTTTCTTGTCATATTTCTTCTAGAAATGTAAAGTAATAAATATAGAGTTTTGGGTAGTGTTCCAATAAATTGCTGCATTTTATCTGGAAGTTCAGGTAAACATCTTATAATAGCCATTAGTTCAAGACACAAGACCTATGGATTGTTGTCAATGGTCACTCTATCTAATGATAATCATGCACGTACGCCTGTGAAAATACTATGCCTCATCCAATGGTATCATGGTTCATCCTACTGTTGCTGGGTAAAGTAATGGAAATCGTCTTATGTGCAAGTAAACTTCTATTTTATGCAAGGAAGCGTTGATTTAACAAAACTGCCAACCTTTTTAGTGACTATAAAAGTTCTCGTATAGCATATTTTAATTCTGCCATGATTTGAAATGCAGAAACTGAGGCATGGTTTGTTGATTCCTTCGAGGAATGGCGTAGGGCCAAAAACATTAGCAACTTCATTTTGCTAGGACATTCTTTTGGAGGATACATTGCAGCTAAATATGCTCTCAAGGTGATTGATTGCTTTACCTGGTTGATGATTGAAGTTTGAGATACTATCATGGTCTCAAGGTGATTGTCTTTTCCCAATATTGATGTGAATTGTGTCATTGTTGTAGCATCCTCAGCATATAAAACACTTGATTCTGGTGGGACCTGCTGGGTTTACATCAGAAACAGAACACAGATCTGAGTGGCTCACTCGATTCAGAGCAACATGGAAAGGAGCTGTTATAAATCATTTGTGGGAGTCTAATTTTACTCCTCAAAAGATTATCAGGTGATTGATTTGTCTTCTTTTGTTATTGTTTTTTTTGGCTCCTCTTTTATGATTTCAAATATGTTCACTCTATCCATACGATGGTTTTATCTATTTAATATTACAGTTAGGAAGTTGAATTCTTAACTTATAAAAGTATAACGGTCAAGATTGATCCAATTTTCATCTATTTTAATTTTTCGGTTAGAAAACAATATCTTCTTTGCACGACTCTCATTGTCAGATAACTCAACCAACAGACTCTCCAATGGCAAGCAACCCCATTAATCCACACTTACCTTTCTCTCATTTTCTCTTTGCAAAGAAAAAATAAATTGCTATGCAATATAAAAATATTGCATGATCAATGCTCGATTTTTAGTATTGTAGAGTGTATTAAGGTATGGGATTATTGCTGGTATGTTTACTTTGCACATTGGTTTTCTCATAGTCTGTATGCCCAATGCTGTGCACCAATGTAAGACATTTTGGTGCTCATAAATATTTGCCTGGCACATGCCTACATAAATCTGCACATGCACATCTGGGCCCTGGACAATTTTGTATTTATTACCTTGTTAACACCATAGTTTTGCAGGTTCTACTTTTATTGAATGTTTTGTTCCGGTTTAAATATAGTTTTTCTTTAATTCCGGAAAGTGACATGTGCAAGTTAATAGCTGAGTAGGTAGCCATTTCTAGAATTATGTGTCTTCTTTCTTGCTTTTGCAACCATTGAATGTTTCAATGTCAATGACTAGAATATTCTATCCTTTACTTTTTTGACATGATTCATCCTCATTGCATAGAAGCATCCCACACTTGTAGGATTCATTTATGGTGTTTCTTACATCCATGTATATTTGGTTATACAGCTGGCTTTTCCTTATTGCATGTTAGATTTGTCCTCATTTTCACCAGTTTGAATCTGGCATCAGCCCCTCTCGTGCATGCTTAACGCTATTACTTGCCATTGATATGATAGGATTTTTGTACAAACTCCAGGACAGGTTGCATCTTATCTAGTCATCTTTACTTATCTCGTGCAATTGGGCAACTTAATATTGCAGGGCTTTAGGTCCCTGGGGCCCAGATATGGTTCGGAGATATACTAGTGCTAGATTTGGTACACGTTCAACTGGAGACGTTTTGACTGAAGAGGAGTCAAGATTACTGACAGGTACATAGAGTTTAACTTTCTAGTGTTAGACATACATTATTAAATGACCTCTAATAATGACCACTTTGTTCGAAGATTATGTGTACCATACTCTGGCGGCCAAAGCTAGTGGAGAGCTGTGCTTGAAGTATATATTTTCGTTTGGAGCATTTGCTCGGAAACCCCTCTTGCACAGGTGGGTTGATTTCATTCCTTTTAGAGCTGTCCCTTTGATTGATGAAAGAAACAAGCAATGTTGCTATAGAGATGTGTTCCTACTATTAAATGTATTATTTAGGTTCTTGCTTTATTGGTGGATATTTCATCAAGGCAACCAGTCTTAAATTAGTTGCATGCTGTTCTAAATCATAAGTTTTCAAAATATACTAATCTGACCGGGGAGATTAAAATTACCCTGCTGCGCTGGTGGGCAGAATTATGGTTCGGAGAAGATTTGGTTCACGAACAATGCTATTGAGACATATTTTAAGGACATAATAATTGTGGTCATTAGATTATCAGTTGGTCCCCGCATTGAATGCATTCCACTATCAATCCAATTGTCACAATGCATTGTATCCTCAAATTATGTCCCAATAGCATTAGTGTTTGGTTCACAGCGTTGGCAGCCAGAAGCTTTTGAATTGCTTTTTGTTTTCCCATTTGGTGTCAAAGTAAATCAGCAAGCTTTACTTTATCATTTTACATTCCCATATTGTGATGAATAAGATTAGGATCTAAAATTTTTGACTGTACAGGACCCACCCAATCACAACTCCCAGAAAAAAAGAAAAGAAATTCTCTTTCTCTCTGTCTGTCAGTTCAGACCTGCCAGATCATCAAGTTCTCTTCCTCCTTGATCAAATATTTTGATTGTGGCCTCGATATTTGATAGCACTTTTCTTCATGCCTCTGGTAAAATATTCAATCACCCAGCTCATGCGATCTTGACAAGATTTGAAGTAATGGAGTCATGAATTTGAGTTACCGACTAATCCTGTAAAAGTTGTTTGTTTGAGGGTTTTTTTTGGGTGGGGGTGGGGAGAAAGGAAGCATTGTTGGCCGGTTTTCTTGGGATAAATAACATTGGATTTTCACTAGGTAGTACATGAAATTTTACTGATGTATGGAAGTATTTGTTGTGAAGCTCAACTGATTACGTCATATTAGAACACTGGAAATCATTGGCATGTACATGTATATGTGATACTGAATCACTGGGTGCTCTTAACATGTCATAGTGACTGTAAGATTGTTTGAGGTCAAGAGGCTTTTGTTTTGTTTAGATGAGAAAAAAGAGACCTTTTTGATTTGAATGGAATTGCCTGAAAATAACTGTTGAATGGAGTCCTCTACATTTTGAACTGTATGACATGACACTAAAAATGTATTTTGGAAAACCATATTCTAGACATCCTTACATTTGGCACCTAGGTAGGCTGGCTGGCAGTGAAATAATTTTGTTCAATCCTTTCTTATCTTGAGTGCAGTGCATCGGAATGGAAAGTGCCTACCACCTTTATATACGGTTTCCAGGATTGGATGGATTTCCAAGGGGCACAAGAAGCTCGGAATCATATGAAGGTCCCATGTGAAATCATAAGGGTCCCTCAGGTATGGGGAGAGAATTAAAAAAAATGATATTGCCGCACCTTTCTTTCTTTCTTTCTTTGTTACGGATATTCCGAATTATTATTCGTTAAATTAATAGGTGCTCTCTATCATATGGTTGCAGGCTGGTCACTTTGTATTTATAGACAACCCTACTGGTTTCCATTCTGCCGTATTATACGCTTGCCGCAGGTTTCTCTCACCTGACCCGGATAATTATTCTCTCCCTGAAGGTTTGATTTCTGCCTAAAGGAAAGAGTTTGTGTTGTAATATTAGCTTGCATGTATGGTGATTATGAGTCATTGCAGTCACATGGAAGAGCGGTTCATTTTACATGAATGCAACATTCTTTTAGACGTGATCCATAGCATTAATCTATGTGTATCGTCGTACCTCTAACTAGTGGATGTGTATCACTTTGTATAGAAATTCAGGTGATTATTTTGTTAGCTTGAGTAATCCTTCATCTCTTGCTCAATTATAGTATGATTGCTTCAAATTGTTTTGCTCAAATTTTCTTTATAGTAGTTGGACTGAAAACAGTGTAAAATATTCTCGTAGCATTATTTCACTTTATTTTATTATTTTCATAATCAACCAATGATCTATGGTTACAAATTATTTTTCGATTTGTACCGAGAAGTTTTTTTCAATACTAATAACCTTACCCTAGTAGTTAAGTTTATATTTTTTGGGCTTTTGCGATTGATTTATCACTTTTGTGGGTATTTTTATTACTAGTCTGGGTGTTTTTATCATATTTGTAGTAACTATTTTAATTTTTTTTTTGCGGCAAAAAAAAAATTAGTACTTTTGTGTGTGATTTATCACATTTGTGAGTATTTTTACTACATTAATAGATGTTTTTACCATTGTTGTCATAATTAGTACAAATAATCACAAATGTGATAAATGGAGATATAGTACCAAATAAAAATGATACCGTAGTCAAATCCATGATATTAATGTTGAATTTAGGTTCATGGGTAATAAAGTTATGATCGAATCTTGTTAAGTGACAATTGAGACAAACCGAATTACTACTCAATGTGATCGAGTGAAGAATTAATCCTGATCACAACTTTTAGGATTGATCCACCATCCCAAACTTTTGGACATCATTGTAGTAATTTTGATCTCATTGAATGCTTACTTCTCACAATTTTTTGGGCATGGTTACTTCTCTCAAATGCCCAAAGCTGAAATGACCAACAAAGCAGCATAACTTTCTCGTTAGCGTAATCGAAGCTCGGCATCTTCTAGTACAACTCCAGTATAAAGGCCACTCGAACTGACCCCTCAACCTTCAACAAGCTCTTACAAAGGGGGGAGTCTACCAAATCGCCAAATGTTACTCAAGCAGCTTGACCAATGACCATAGAAACTCAACCCGTCTAGATAAAGTCTCAATTTTTTTAGGACACATTAAACATTGTGAGAGATATTTTGACAAAAAAATATTCTTTTCGTGATTCTATTAGATTAAAGAGGGCGTAAATATATTTGAAATCTCATTATATCTTTTTATTCGATCAATAAAAATCAGAAAAATAAAAAATTCTAATAAAATAGGCTAGTCAAGTTCTTCAAAATGATAAACCACCGAATCATCTGTACTATTTCATTTCCTTAAGTTATTATTTCCTCTCCAACATCAAAGAACTCTTTAACGTCTTACCTGAAATCAATCACACTCACACCAAACAAATTCTCCCAAATTACCTTCAGATCCCTTTTCCATCACCTTACTCTCATACCTTTATTTTATGTCATCCGAGTTGATGGTGAACTACACTAAACCCTAATATTAATTAATTTTTTTACCAGAAAATACTACAATATTTTTATTTAAAAAATAGAAATATAATAGGTCCTTATAATTCAATTAATTAATTAATTGAGACTATATATTTTCTAACCAACTTCAAAAAAAAGTTATTGTTGTTTTTTTAACCTGCACTAGTTAATTCTGTCTGTATATTTACCTACATCAAAGGCTGGTACAGTTGAGGTAGTGAAGTGACTCCTCACCAGTGTTGGGTACTGACCTGAACTGCAATAGAGTCAGTCAGTCAGTCAGAGGCTCTTGACTCAATTCACAGGTCACAAGACGCCATTTCAGACGCTCACTGCCTACCCCTCTCACTTATTTACAACTTTTACGACTTGCATCAATGCACTGTTTTTTCTTCAATAAAAAAATTTCTAACTGGTCCCAGTGGGACCCACTACCTTCCGTGTTACGTGCAACTTCATAATTGCCACATACCCAAAAAAAAAAAGGTTTGATTTGCATGGGACCCACTTAACTTGTTAATAGTCGATTCCGTAAAATCAGACGTGGGTGGGGATTCTGGGCCCCTCACAGAATCTAAAATCCAACCCGACAAATTTTACGGATCCTGACGCCCCACCCTTTTACCCTTTTCCCATAAATATGTTCAGGTTCCACTGGTCACGTTAACGGCTACTTTTTCATCATCCTCAGTCGATAGCAATACGATACATTTTGCTGCTATCATTTTTTAAAGTTAAATTATATTTTTTAAAACTAAAATTTTAATTATTTAAGGTAATTTATGATTACTTATAAAATATTATGATTGCTCGTAAATTATGTTAATTAATCATAACTTTTTTTATGAGTTATAAGTTAATTTTTTTAAATTGCAATTTTTCTGATCAATTACAATATTATAAAATGAATTATATTCTTTGGAGTTATATATTTTTTTCAATAATAAAACAAAACAGACTTACTGAAATCGTCACTTAAAAATGATAGTCTCAAAAGGCATTATACACACACACGCACAACCCCAAGACTTTTCGACGTGGGAAAGCCCCAGTCCCGTCTGGTGGACAGATGTACCAATTGTTTTTGAGAAGGCAAGGCCCATGACCGGAGAACGTGGGGCAGACGCACGCAGACAAATTTTGTGTTTTTTCGATAACGAAACAAAACAGACCTACTGAAACTGACACTTAAAAGTGATAGTCTCAGAAGGCATTATACACACACACACACACACACACAACCTTCTTTGGAGTTATACTTAATAACCCAAAAAAATATATTTTTATCTTAAAATATTATAGGTTGTTGTACAATATTATCGTAGCCTTCCTCCCAACTATACTATTGAAAAATAATTTTTTGATATTATATATATATATATTTAATAAAATATGAAACATGAATTTTTCTTCATTTTATTATTTTTTTAATCAATAATTTTAAATTATTAAAATTAAAATCAACGAATTACAAATAAATTTCAATATATGCAATAATTTGTGGTTTTGGGCACATATTATAGATGTGTGATAATAAAAAGTAGGACAAGAAGATAGTGAGAGATATGTGAATGAGAAAGGACCCAGAAAAATAAAAGAATAACCAATATAGAGCGTATAATTAGACATTAATGAAAAATTATAGGTAGTTAAAGGGTTATGGATAATTATTACATAATTAGCCACCTGTCGTTTCATGTTTATGAAATTGGCGGGAATAGGGTTGGGTCCTGCCCGCCCACTGTTCTTACTCTTTTTTGCGGTTCAAACAGTAAGAAGTGTTTGTATTAGGGTCCGGTTCGGTTAAAAGACACGTTATAATTATGATATTTATGAAAAAATAAATCATTTGTGGCATAGCTTAAAAAGCCTACCAAAATTCGAACTTCTTAAGTTTTCAACTCATCCCAATTATCACTTAAATTGGCAAGAAAAATCTTTCATCGTTCACAATTGAGTGATAAAAACTGAAAGAAATATCAAACATATCCAGAGAAAACTCAAAAAATCAAAAAAAGAAAAAAATTGAAAATAATACTTGCAAAGAATACATGAATTCTTCTAACAAGGGATTCAATTTTGGAAGCTGAATTTTCACGTAGGGGAAGGCAATGCTGTGGGATCAGCTGAGGATGGGAGATCCGGGCCGACCCGACAGCGTTCGAGCATGAACACCACGTCAGTCATGGATGGCCTCTCAAGAGGGTCAGTGGTTGTGGACAGAAGTCCAACTTTCACTCCCAACAAGAACTCTTCCCATTCTGATGATTCAGGATCAAGTTCAAGCAAGCCCGGTTCTAGCAATTCTGTAATTTGGCCTCTTTGTAACTGTTTCTTCACCCACTTCACAATGTCTTCATCTTCTGTGAACGTCACTGGCTTCCTCCCTGTTAATATCTCTAACAATACGATCCCAAAACTGTACACATCGGATTTTTCTGTTACTTGCCCGGTTAATATGGCTTCAGGGGATACGTAGCCTAATGTTCCAATTGGGGTGGAAGATGAGGACGCTTCTGCTGGTGTTGCTATGGTTAGTTTATCAAATCCGAAATCAGAAAGGTGAGCTTCAAAGTCGGCGTCAAAGAGCACATTTTGTGGCTTAACATCACCATGAACCATTGAAACAGAATGCAAGAAAGCCAATCCACGAGCGATTCCAAGTGCAATTAGGTGACGCATTGGCCAATTCAGCACATGCCCATCTTGGTGTGATGCCTCTTGAAGGAGAGTAGCTAAGTTTCCATTAGGCATGTAGTCGTAAACAAGAAGTCGAATATCAGGTGGTCCTGCATAATAGCCACGAAGAACAGTTAGGTTTCTATGTTTTACCTTGCCTAGAGAATCAGCTTCTTTCTTGAAGGAATTTTCATCAATGGATGTATCAGGAAGGCGACGAATTGCAAGGACCATTCCATCTGGATAAGTGGCTTTGAATACAAGTCCATACTTCCCCCTGCTTAGAACATTTTCCTCATCAAATTGTCTAGTTGCTTCCACAGTCTCCGCATATGTAATCTTGGTGTTAAACATAACAAGCTTTGGCCCTCCATTTTCTCCACTTCCACGACCCCTTTCTGCTCCCGAGCTTGTGCGAGCAGGGCTCCGTTTCTTCTCTCTTGCAGCCAAAACCCTCGGCCTCTTGCACCACCGTAAAAGGCTGTATATGTACCCGCAACAACATAATGCCCCAATTAAACTTCCTGCCACAGCCACACCTATTACTAAAATCAGCTGCCTCCTCTTTCGCCTTCTTTCCTTTTTGCAATCTTTGCTCAGTGGCTTCCCACATAATCCTTCATTCTTCGCATAAACAGAAGGATCGTTGAACCGAGATCGTAGTGGCTCTGGAATCTCACCCTCAAGGTGATTGTTGGATAAATTCAAGTGCTTCAGGCCAGAAATGAGAGAGAGACTAGCTGGAATAGCTCCACTAAAATTGTTCCAAGAGAGATCCAGCGTTGTTAGGTTCGATAATTTTGACAATGAGTCTGGTATTTGGCCTGAGATATTATTATGATCCAACAAGAGTGAAGCGAGAGACGAACAATTGGAAATATTTTCTGGGATTCCACCTGTTAATCTATTGTGACCCAAATCAAGCTTCTTCAAATTATACAAATGTGAAAGATTGTCTGGAATTTGTCCAGTCAAAAGATTTCCACGAAATTCAAGCACCTCAAGATCGGAACAATTGCCCAGCTCCCCTGGAACTGAGCCACTGATACGATTTCTAGATAGTGAGAAAACAACTAGAGATTGAAGAAAGCCATATGTTGGCGAAATCTCACCAGAGAAGTCATTAGATGACAGATTTAGGTATCGCAAACTCGATAAGCTGCTAAAACCCTCGGGAAGATCTCCAGATAACATGTTCTCCTCCAGGGCCACAACTTCTAAACTAGGCAACCCAAATAGCTCAAATGGCAACTCTCCTGATAAATTTTGCTTACTCAAATCAAGAGTTGTGAGTCTCAACATACTTCCAATACTCACCGGAACTCCCCCGGAAAACCCACAACCACTCATGTTAAGAACCACTAATCCCTTCAAATCACCAATAATGTTGGGAACTTCACCAGAAAACTCATTATTGCTCAAATTTAAAGTACTCAAGTTGCTAAGCCTCATTACCTCTTGTGGTAATATACCAGTTAAGCTATTGTTACTCAAATTTAACGCCTCAAGCTCGTAAAGACCTCCAAAACTAGATGGTATTGAACCAGTAAAAAGATTTTCACCCAGTGACATTACCTTCAATCTCTTCAATTCCCCCAAAAACTCTGGAATTACACCTGAAAATCGATTTCGTTCAAGATCAAGCACTGTTAACAAGCTACATTTTCTAATACCATCCGGAACTTCACCGGTTAGCGAATTATTGGCCACCCTCAGCTCCTTTAAACTCAACAGATTACCGGTCTCATTAGGCAGCACACCGGAGAAGAAATTTCCAGAAACATCCAAAGTACTCAGTGTTGACACATTCGTCAACCAGTAAGGAAACACGTCGTTTATGTGATTCTCGTGAAGGTCTAAAAACTCTAAAACACTGGAGCACACCATGTTCGTTGGTTTGATATTAATGCCCGTGAACGCATTAAACCCTAGCTGAACAATCCTTAGTGAAGAAGCATTGACTGAGACATTACAAACTAGTGACGTGGGGACCAAACCAGAGAGTAGGTTGTGTGACAGTGATATCACTTGAAGCCTCGGAAGCAAACCAATAGTCGCCGGGATTAGTCCTTCAAGCATATTATCTGCGGCAGTCAGATGAATTAACGAAGTACAGTTCGCTATTGCGGATGATAGAGTGCCGTACAACTTGTTAGAATCAAGCCACAGATATTCGAGCTTCTGAAGCTCGCCGATACTCACCGGGATTACGCCGGTGAACCGGTTAAACGATAAATTAATAAGTTCGAGCTGGGAGGATGATGAGAAGTTAGACGGAATGTCGCCGGTAAAGGAATTGGAGGAAAGATCAAGGTACCGGAGGGCCATCGGGATGTTGCCAGATATTTCGCCGGAGAGAAAGTTATGAGCGATGTTGAGGATTTGGAGGTTAGTGAGGTTAAACATCTCCGGCGGGAGTTTGCCGGAAAAAGAGTTGTACTGGAGATAAATGGCGCGTAAGAGAGCGCATTGAGAGAGAGATCCTGGAATCGAGCCGTTGAAGTTGTTAGCATGGAGGCTTAACCTGCGCAACTCGCGCAAGCTAGCGAGTTGGTCACTGAGTCGACCACCGAGTTGGAAACGAGGCAGGCGGAGTTCACGAACACGACCGTCGTAACAGTAAACACCCCTCCAATCACACGGTGCCAAGGGTGTCGACAAATCCCAGCCGTCCAATACGCCAAGCGGGTCTTGCAGATTCGACTTGAACGACATTAATGCCTGGGTCTCCACCGCCGTATAGGCGCTCCGTTGGGCCTCTGTCAACATGGTGGTGGCGCGTAGAAGCACCGTGAGGCAGAGAAAAATAGCCGTTAACATTGTTGGGTGGTGGTTTCAAAAGAATCAAAACAAAGGACCTTGGGGGGTTAGATTATGAGGTTGGTGAGGTTTTGAGAGTGTAGTGGTGGAGCGTATGGTGGCAGAGATCGCCTGGGAAGAGACAGGAGGCCCATAGCCATATAGATTTGGTTATAGTGTAGTGTAGCGTGTGTTGTTTTCTCGCAGACAGAGAGACAGACACAATAGTGAGTGAGTGTGCTGTGTGCGTGTTTATGGTTTTCCCTCTTCCCAAAAAGGTTTTCTTTTTAAAAGAGTGATGAAGTTGGCCTTTTTGCACTTTTTTGGGGCTTTTTAAGCTGTTAGGACCATTAATTGAGGATTGTGGTTTCTCATCACTGGGGTCTGGGGGTAGTGTCACGTATTAAGCACATGCAGTGATCGCCCCTTTAGATTATTGATTGGTGATGAAGTTTATTTTTTATTTTTTTTATTAAATAATTATATCACATCAATATTATTGATGTGATGTGATCATTATATCTAATATTTACTTGGTACAAAAAGGGGACAATCAGATTAGAATTCACGATCTTATAGTCTATTTGGTAAGATAGATAAAAAATAAAAGTGATATATTTTTTACGCTTAAAAGAAGAAATTGTTTCTTCCCATCTTTGTGTTTGGTAACGGGGATGACAAATAAGAAGAATTGACCTTTTTGTGTTTGATAAGATGAAAAAAATAAATTTTTTATTAAAAAATATATAAATATATATTACCATTATAT
>CM042193.1:1805642-1822303 GCA_023539305.1 Ilex asprella
AAAGGGAGACATGCAAATGTATGCTATGTAGTATGGAGCCAGCCAGGTTCACGTCATTGTCATGGGTCATCCATATCATCGATTCCGATGTATCCAAAAAAAAATATATCATCGATTCCCTGAATATAAAATGAAGAAACACACTATCACACGAGGAAAATAAATTTTTTTGTATTATATTAAAAAATTAAAAATATAATTTTTCTCTTTTATTTGCAAACAATTATATCTAATTTATCGATATAATTTAATACAAATTATATTAATAAATTAAATTTAAACAATATTACTTAATCAAATATAATTATCAATCCAACAAGAGTGGTGAAGCAGACATAGACATGCTTGGGATTCAACCACTTTGTTCAGTAATAAACACGTAATATATATCCGATCAAAAAACACGTAATATATACAAGTGATAGAGACAGCATTGGTGATGGATAATGACAGGGAGAAGGACAACCTACATCAATAATTTGACTAACCCCACTACCAACAAGAAAAAAGTTATAATACAATAAATAAAAGAAAATAAAATTTCTTTTGTCGTCTTTCTCTTTGTCTGTAATTGAGGAGGACTTTGAGTTGAAGTGACCGCTGCTGGGCTTAATTAAAACTCTATTTTGGGGGCCACCATAACTTGTTGAGGAATGCTAGATGGGTTATTTTAAGGAGTTAATGATTTGTTTTCGATACAATTATTAGTTTAATTGTGAATTTTAATATTAGTTAAAATTTATTATCCATTTATTCAATTACGTCCACAAATTAGTTCTAAATAAAAATTTTAAACTTTTTTCTAATAATATGTTATACTTTTTAAATTTTTTATCAAATTTTTCATCTCAAGTGTTATGGCACAATCTTCACCATTAAATATTAAAATTTGGTCAATAAAACAGTGTTGCTGTTTTTATGCATGACCCAGACACTAATGGTCTATTGTATAGAATGGATGAAAAAGTAAAAAGATGGAGAATAAGAGTGATACACTTTTCATCATTCAAGGAAAAAATATTTTATTTTTCTTTTTCTTGTTTGGTAAAAAGGATGGAAAGTAAAAAAAAATTAATTTTTTTTTGTATTTGAAAATATGGAAAAGTTTTTTTATTATTTTTTATTTTTTAAAATTTTTTATTAAAAAAATATAAATACATATTTTACCGTTATATTTATATATAAAATTAATGTATACATAATATATAATTGATAAATATAATGTATGTATATATTAAATGATATATAGACAAATAATTTATATTTTAACACACATAATTAACTTTCATCCACTTTTTCTGTCAATTTTAGAACGATTGATTTTGGTGAGTTAAAAGAAAAATTTATCCATCTACTTTTCTATCCTTTCTTTTTTTCTCTTTTACTAAACATAATGTTTTATCTTTTTCTCCAACTTTTCATCCTTTTAATTTTTTGTCCTTCCATTTTTCTAGCGTACCAAACAAAGCATTAAAATCCAACAACGAGTGTGGGGGTGATTAGGGTAACTGCTAACCTCAGCAACTAATAGTTCATTAATATTATAAATTAACACTAATTTAAGATAATAGTCTTTTTGGAAATAAAATACAAATTCATTTAATAAAATACATATTCAGTATCATATTAAAACAGAAGTTCAATTGTGATAGAGGGAAAGAACCATTCAACGCAGATTGGAGAACTTGATCTGCTTGTTAAGGTGGGTATCCAAATGAAAAATGCCTTGAGCAAACCGCCATGGACAGAACATACAAGTCAATTGTTTTGCATTACTAGAAAGCAATTTTCATAAATTCTTCTGGCTTCATCGATGTAGCCGGTTTGAGGAAAACACAATAAGACTGATTTAAAACTTCAGTTTTTTTTTAGAGGAAAAAAAGGTTCGTCTTTTTGGGTTCGAGCTTATTGGGTGATTTTTGGGCAAAAACTGCTTTTATCAACACAAGAAAAAGTTGAAAAATGAAACTTATTTAAGAGTTTCTAAAAAAAAGTCGGTTCTTTTAAAAACATTCCAAATGATTCCTAGATCTTTTTTAACTCACATTTTTTTTTCTTTTATTTTGCATCCAAAAAAGTCATCTCTGAACGACCCAATATCAGTCTGAAGATGCTTTGGCTTGAATAATTATGAAGTAAATAGAGATCAAGCATAGTTGTATCACAGTTATAATTAACGTTTTAGCATGCTGGCCGAGCCGACTACTTAACCTAACGGGCAAGGCGTAAACTACACTGACATAGTCGTGATATTGAAAGTGAAGATGAACAAACGCAAGAAACAAAAGAAGAGATACAGCCAAATTATTTAAACAAGTTTTGTTGATATCTTCACACTCTATCTTTGATCTCATATTCATTCCTTTTATACTGGATTAACCAACCTAAAACTATCTAAACAATAAATGGGTCTACTGACATGACAGGTAGCAAAGAATGATTAGTTGCGCACGTTACGTTCATATGAAAATCTTATCAAATCTCTAAAATATCAGTTAAAGACATGACTCTTGCTGACGTGGACTGATCGAGAGAGGTATCATTTATTAATTGGTGCACATCACTTAAATGCTCGACAAGACTCATTAATGTCCGGACAACTAAAATGGAGATAAAACCACCTCGACAAGTTTGCTGCATTGGATGCCTTTATTCAGAAGGTTGGAATTTTATGTAAATATAAAAAACGTTTTGAGTAGTAGTCAACATTTGTATTAGTGTCTGAGCCAATCCAAGTACCAAGAATACTGTGACTCTAGAAGGTATGGCCCCATTTTGACGGAGAAAATACTTATAAGGGATTGAACTCCTGTATGTTTTCATAAGCTTAGTAATTCGTCAAGAAAGCAAACTTCTCACCATCCATTTGGAAGTTGCATCTTATATTGACTCTCTTATATTCATACATGGCACCATCTGATCAAGCAACATAACAAATGATGCAAGATCATCAGACAATATTCCAATAACCAGCATTTTGTAGGTTCTGGTTTGGGAATTTTGAACAGGTCTCTTTGGCTTGACACAAAGTAGCAGCTCTAGCGGATTCCGCCCCAATCTGTACAGTTAAATAAAATCGAGATATAGACTTTGCATTGGAGAGGGGTCTGTGATTGCGCTCGCTTTTCATAGAAGAGGTTGATGAGCGATGCCCATGGTTGGGTGTACATTTTTAGAAGGATGTTTGGGTCACATTGTTTAGTCTGTTGGATGTTGTAGTTGATAATGTGTCTTTGTTTAACAAACGGGGTCCTGATGCTCATAAAGGAAGATTGCAATAATAATTTCATAAATTGGCATGAACAATTTCGGATTACATTATTTTTGTAGCTTTACAATTAGTATCAGAGCTGATATCAGTAGGCAATTGTGTAGTTTGGCGAAACACTATGTTTCAACAATGTATTTCTCTACCTCCAACAAGCTTACATTCCAAAAGACATGCTGTGTTTCCAGCTGTGAGACCTAAGGTTTACTGGTCGAGGAGATAAGCTCAATCCAAACATTTCCTTTGGTGCCTGCTCAGGCTCTACAAACCCAGACAGTTTTGCAACAAGGGCTGCACTCTCCTTAATGTGATCCATGTCTTTTGGATCTGTCCATAGTCGATGGGACAGTTGTTGCCTCCTCTGCTTTGAGTCCAACCTGATGCCCCACTTCTCGTAAATGGCCTCTCTCTGCTTTGCTGAGAACTTCTTTAGAATTTGTCTGCTCAGCTTCTCTCTCTCACGGTTGAGAACTCTTATGCTGTGCACACACAAGCCCAGTCAAAAACTACCATATGTGTGGGTGTGTGTGCGAGCGTGTGTGAGTGATAGAGAGAGAAGAAGGGAGATAAAGAGAGGAAAATACCTTGAGAGTGGAGTGAGAATCTGGCCATTTTTCTTGAGAAAGGACAACCGTCTAAGCTCCACCTCCATGTATACAGAATCTGATGGATCTCCCTTCATGAGAAGGAAAAAATAGGTTCTGTGAATCAATGGTATGTTGCAAGCATCCCAGAGTTCAATTATCTCTCTTTTGTGCCTCTCAAATTCTGAGAGCCAGTTAGGAGTACTTGACAGAGAACTATCAACTGTGTCAGAGCCATCATCATCTTTTACAATTTTTCCAGTAGCTTTGGTTTCTGATTCAGCCTCCTTGACCTACCACACATAACAATACCTACGTAAGTGAGAAATTAGATTCTGGTACAAGATTCACGTAAGAAGCTAGGCTAGCCAACGTTTCGGAAGAAATGTTTTTATCCTACTAATTCCATGAAATCTCCATCATACAACTTTCCCTTGTGTAAGCTAGCTGGTATGCAATGAAAAACATTGTGCTCTAAAAACATGATCAAGTGGGCTCCCACCACTACATGGTATGGGAAGGATCAAGTGTACATAGCCTTAACCCCCATGCCTAAGAGACTATTTCCACAAAAATATCAGTCACACAAAAACATATTAATATGTGTGGGAAGGCTATATATCCCAAAAAAAGAAGCACAGACTTATCCAGAAAAGTAAGAATTCTTGACAACCTTCTTTATTTAGCAAGAAAAAAATTATAACTTCCTACCACCAAGTGACAATATTTGTCCTCACCATATCATAATCATGCTGCTCCTCAGACTTTGGTTTGGCCTGTTCAGTGAGGTCCTCGGCACAATTGTGGAAGGTAGCATTATCAACTTCATCTGAAATCTTGATGTTTTGCTCATTTTCGTCCACAGAAACACTCCTAACAGAAATTGGGGTCTCTTCTCCACAAGGCTTTTGACTTTTGGCAGCAGGCTTGAATTCAGAAAGCTTTAGTTGATGACCTTCAGGTCGTCCAGGGAAGTCTTTCTCAAAACCATGTGGCGGTGTATTCTCATTTTGTTCTGCTTTCTCATGCTGCGGAGGTGATGTCATGGTCGTTAGAATTGCTGTGCAACTAGTACTCCTAGATATCTTGACACTCCTAGAGCCAGATGTATCTGTGTCGGAGGAACAAGGAGATTGTTCTAAAGGGTAAGAATTGACTAGACCATCAATGGTTTCCTGCAAGTCCAGAATTTTTTGCTTCAATGCATTATAAGTACGACGTGTATGAATAGTACCCAAATTCTTATCTCCCTTGCGAGGGGATGATATTTCCCCAGAATTTATGTTTCTCAAGTTCGATTGCACTTCAATACATTGCACTTCCTTGCAGTTATCTTCAGAATCCTCATCAATTTGCTGAGGAATCCTCTCCCAACCCTTACATGGATCAGGTCCAAAATACTTATCAATAAACAGTCGTGGAGAGGTGTCATCAGACAGAAAGTGGTCGTCAGAATCATCAGGAAGCTGCTGGTCGCCCTTGTTGGAATTAAGTCCATTGTCAGAAAATTGAGATGTGCTAGATACGGCATCTGAACGAAGAGGATCAACTACCTCTGATACGTCTGAAGCTGGATATTCATCTGGCCAGGCACCATTATTACGAAGTTGGGATAGGTGATCGGGTTCAACCTAAAATAAGAGGATGGAACAAAAGTCAGACTCACCAAGCATACTGCATATGAATTAATCAAAAGTTCCTCAGGTTAAGACAACTCATGCTTACCAATGGTCTTAAAACCTGATGTTCTCCAGTTGATCGTAACAAATCCTCAACACGAGATAGAGCAAGATCACGTTGCTCAGTTAGCTCTCTTATCTCTTTATCCATCTGCAGAATAGTATATGAAAAAGGAAAAACAAAGGGAGAGTGATGTTAATGCAATGATTACAATACAAACGTAAGATAGTCTGAAATTAAATGTCTCTGGCACTGTCCAGTGTTAGGGACCAGAATTGGTATGGAAAAAATTGACCATCACGATCACAATATTCTTACTGGACACTTTCACGTCGAACAAGTCTTCTAGGTTAAAATTTTGTTTGAGGATGTCAGATCCTAATCATAGAAATCTATTTTATCACCTTTTCAATGAGAAGTTCCTTCTCTTTTAACAATGATGCAGAATCAGACATGGCAGAAAGTGACCCTAAACTCCTCATCTCGCTTCCCAGCCTAGTCAATTCTCTTTGCAGCGCCTTTACTAGTGCTTTCTCTGACATTACCACGTTGACCTGTGCATTTGTATTGACCTCCTTGGCACAACTAGCAAACACAAGGGTGTTTCTTGATTGCTCAACATGACTGTGTGCAGGGCTCATTGTGCAAATAATGGCTGTTCTTGCATTGCCTCCCAAGGAGTTCTGTAGTATGCGTGTCAGCTTGGAGTCTCTAAAAGGTATATGTCCATTTCTTCCTTTGCTGCATCCATACCGGACAAGCAATGGAAAACATTAGGAGGAAATCAGGTTTTCAAGAAAACAAATGAAAGAAATTTTTGCCAGGTTAGTATTTGAATAATACTAACTAGTTCTAGGAATAGAATATTTGTTCTTTAATCGTCCAAGTTTTGCAGGTTGGGGCAACATGAAGTTAATCAAGAAAATCTTTTATTTATTTTTTATTTTGCAATCGCTACTCAATAAATAAAAAGAAAATCAAAAAGTGGAGTAAAAGAGGATTCCTGTTCTTCGTTACAATAAGAGAAAAGCTGTAAGATCTGTTTAAGATTGGAATCAGCCGGGAATCTGACTTGGCAAGTCATTCCATGTGAAATATAAATGCAAAAAATTTCAATTTCTCAAATTTCTGCAAATTCTGGGCTTCAGGTTTACATTGCAAATGGTTTCACCTCATTCAACAAGAAAAATGAACTCTAAATGATAGAAGATTAATTTTCTTTGGTAGAAGATGTTTTGTCCCCATGCGGTGCAGGGAAGTACACTTGATAATGCTGACACTTCTTTAGCTTCAAAGCTACAATACCGGTGATACAGTTAACAAAGAGAAAATTCAATTTACAGTATAATGAGAGTTCAGAAAAAAAAAATTACAGTATAATTAACCATTGATAGGAACCTTGTTTAAAGATTAGATTGCAGGAAAGAGGTCAAACTCAGAGCAAAAGCAAAATTCTGTTTTATTTTCGTATGCATGTGTCTTTGTATATGCATGTTTACACTTCTGATTTTTCTTTTGATATGCATATGTGTCTGTCTATACACACACACATGATACCACCATTTCTGAGTTATGTCAGTCGGTTAAAATCTCTTGCGACCAACTGGTGGCCAGCCATAGTGGTAAATTAGGCCACAATGGAGTACATTAGAGTTCATATTTTGTTGCATACACTAGAAAAAGGAAATATTGCTGCAAATCTTCGTGAAATTGTAATAGTCAACATTCAAAGTAACAAAGAAATAAAAGTTTAAAACCCACCTTAATTTGCGAATAACAGTTCCAAGGGTTAGTAAACTGCGATTTATGTGGCAACCTTCTTTCAATCTTGTGCTGGCTGATGAGGTTTGAGAAGCACGCTCACTTCCCGCAAGATCAATAAAATTCTGTACAAAAAGAACGTACTTATTTTTTCCTTCTGCATTTATATCCATCCATACTTGATTATGGTTAAAAATTATTGGAAGAAATCCTGGGGAGGACAATTGTATATTGTCCCCTCCTGAAAAGAATATAGCACTTTCATACCACTGTAGCTGCTAGAGTGCTTGAATTTTCAGAGCCTAAAAACTGATGAGCAGAACTTTCAACTGTCTGCAAGACCAACATAAGGAAAGGGAAACCAAATGAACTTTCTACTGTCTTCAGGAGTCCTGGGTTTGGTTAACCGGACTAGCAAATAGATCGAACACTAGTCTGAAGTACGTAAAGGAAGGAATAGGGAATAGCTGGCATACCAGTCGGAGAATTTGATGAGATCTAGAGCTCATTTCATTCAGAGAGGTCTCCCCTATTTGTCTTTGAGCTGCATGAATGCAATACCAGCTGCAGCATTATGCTGTCATTTGAGAAAAACAGGAGTAATAATAGCACTCTTACCTTCACACACAGAGAGGAGCTCCTTCAGATGGCCCCAGTCCCTCAAAGATACTTCTGTGAGTTTTTCAATTACTGTCCCTCTCTGAGGAAATAAAATAAAATGGTTGAAGTTTTTACACACATTTGGACTTCATTTGAACTTCAAAAATATTCACCTCAGGATCGTCAAGAAGTCTAAGTGGAGTACTATCTGAGCTGAGGAGGTCTCTCACAGATTCATTGTAGATTTCCATGGCAGATAATTTTAACACAAACTCTCTATCATTATGCTAAATATCAAAAGAAAAAAAAAATCGTAGTTCAAATTAGATAGAACACCAGAGGCCACAATGACCTTACAAATTTATCGAAGGGGAAAAAAGAATAAAAATATAGAAGATGGTTTCCATACCCTGTGAATGTAATCATATATGTCAGCCACTGAGTATTCAGTAACTCCACGCATGGTGTATGTCTTTCCACTGCTTGTCTGCCCATATGCGAAAATACTTGCTGGAGAAATAGTTCAGAGGTGTAAAATGCTCTAGTTGGCCCATGATAAAATTAATATCTAGAGAGTTTAAACCTAGGATTAAAAGATTACTTACAATTAATGCCGCTGACTACTGAAAGAGCAACTTGTTTGGCTCCCTCATGATACACCTGCTCTGTGGAGCAATCATACCCAAACACTCTGTCTGTTGCCAGTAGATTGATCAAATAAAACAGAAAAAAAAAGGGTCAAGGAGATGGACAAGGGTAAGAAGAGACAGAAAATACATATAGCAATATATATGTATCAGAACATGATAACTTAGTGAGCTCATTGGAGTTGATATGGTACAAAGATGACAGGTAAACACCATCTTACTTTTCACAATTAACCAAAATTGAAATGCTTCAAGACATGATAGCCAACATGAGAACACCCTCTGCTGGTTTTCATTTTCTCAAATGATTTCGATCTATGTCAATCTCAACTTACTCCAAACCTTGACCAAAAAAAAAAATTTACTCCAAACCCAGCATGCACTACATTCCAGAACTACGTGAATCAAACCATAAGAACATTTGAAAAGAGTGAAAATGTGTCAAAAGAAGCAAAATCCCAAAATCTCAGTTACCCAAGAATGATTGGAATATCAGGACCTAAGATCTTGAAATAGATAGAAAGCAAAAATATGAGTATAACCATGGTTGGCCTCTTGCTCCTTAGTTTCTCAAAAAGATTGTATAAATTGATTCAGCCCATAGGCGGCAGTGTGCTTATTAAAGGAAAAAGGAGGGCCAAGCATTTGCGTACCAAATGTGTAGGCAGTCGGAAACATTGCCCGTTCCGGTAGGCTACTCTTGAATATGATGGTATTTTTGTTGATGCATTCCCAATCTGACATATCATTCCTTCCAATCTCTCTCTCATTCAAAGGCCTCAACCTCACAGAAACAAATATCTTCTCTTCAGGTGCACTCGATCCTTGTGCATCCCATGGTGTTAAATCCTCCCCACCAATTGACCCCATCTCTAACTAGCGCCTCCTTTCTTTCAAGATCAAATCACTTGAAGAGAACCAACAGCTAACAAACCCTATAAGCAAAAATCTTCATAATCTTCCTCTCTTATAGCAGAAGAGAGGAATTAACTTCAGAGCCCTTTATTATCTTTATATGCCAAAAATGGACCCAAAGCCCTTAAGATCCTCCTATAATCTGCACAAAAAAATTCATAACACTTTGTCACTTTGTTTTTCTCAAATTTTGTTCCGGAGATTGAAGAATGGAGATGACTTTTACCTCTAAAGCTGTTAGCCTTTTTCAGGGAACCTTGCCACTAATTTTGGAACTCAATCTCGGACAAATGTTTTGGGTTGTTCTTTCTGGCTACAAAATGAATTTTCTGCTCTTTTAAAGCAGTTCTCAGATCTGTCTGTAAAATACCAAACCCCAATAAAACTTACAAAACAAATTGTTATATCAAGCTATTAGGAAAGAAACACCTTTTCTCTTCCATGACTCACAGTGAGCAGCACATTGATTGCACTTCTCCTAATACTATTGATGACGATGTATAGAAATACAAAGAAATATGCATATTTATGATTTCTGAACAAGACAACACAACGCACATATGAATTCCAACGTCTACGGTCTACCAACCTAAAAGTATCCCAAATCTGTGTGCATTATCATTGAAACCAGACTACTCTACTTCCTAACAAGAATACCGTGCTTTGACATTCAATTCAACTCGTGCAAATCAGCAACATAATAAATCCCAAATTCAAGTTTGTCTTGTAAAGCAAACCCTAATTCCAAGTCTTTCAGCTTCAACATCGAAAATCTTTCTGAGTTATCACAATGCATTGCTTCCTAATCTTTAAGTTCTAACTACAATTAAAGGTTGCATGAAATTTAAAATTCAGCAAATCAATTCCCTCACCTCATGCGGATACGATCTTCACACGAAAACCAGATATCTTTCAAACAGACTTCTGGTTTGAGCTAACCCAGAGGAAAAAAATAGAGAGACGGAGAGAGAGATGTGTTGAAATATACCGTTGTAAAGAGATAATGAGTAGAAGCCAAAGCCAAAAGGGCGAAAAAGCCGGAGTGTTGGACAGTCCACAGAGAAGTTCGGAGAGGACTGCGACGATTTCAAAGGGGTTTGAACAGAATGCGAGGGAAGGGAGAGAGAGAGAGAGGAATCTCTCTCACTTTCCCTCTTTCCTCTGTTGTCCCTGCCTCCTGAATTGAGTTGGCAGTGTACGGACCTTTGAAATAAACCGCCATCGCCAACTACTAAACCGAAATTAGAACAGAAAGGAATATCTAATCGGATAAAGGAGTGCAAATTTACGTTTATGACCTTAACTGTATTGTTATTCTCTCTCTCCCTCCCTCTCCAAACATAACTGTATTATCTACCTAATAAAAAAAATGCTATTTGAACTTCGTTTAGGGATCTAACTGTATTATCTACAAAATAAAGAAAATGGTCTAACTAAGTGCTATTCTCCTAATACTATTACATAGCTTGGTTGTGAGCTCCATCTAATATTGGAATTCACAATTAATTCAATGGATGCATTAGATCTCTAAATAAGGTCTTTGTAGCATTGCTCATATTTAAATAAAGTTCATGCAACATTGCTCATATAATAAATTAGCAATAATATAGGGACCTTAGTTGTAGACTTAATGATGTAGTTTCAATACAACCATTAGATTAGTTGTGAGTTCTAATGTTAGATGAAGTCCACAATCAATTCATTAGTTGTACATCATTAGGTCCCTAGACTAGGTCCTTAAATTAGGTCCAAACAGTACTTTTCATAATAAACTAACTATATTGTTTGCCTTGAATTTTTCACGGCTTAGATTGTTTTGATATGATGGTCCTAATAAGACTTTCATTCTATTTACAATTCTAAAACTCTCATTTCTCATATAACTTTCTTTCTCTATCTATTTTATACTCTATTTCTCATACTATTATCTTTTTTTTTTGCCTCTGTGTTGTTTTCGTTATTATTTACTTCATAAAATAGATAAAATTACATGTTATGTAATTATTTATTCTATGAAACTAATTCAAAGTTTTTACATAACTGATGACATATATTTTGTTACTTACTTCTTAATTTGTAAATAACTCTTAATGTAAATAAAAAATATCACATTGACTATAAACACCAAATAATATTCAACACGGAATGAACCTTAGATTGTAAATTAATATATAATTTTATGAAAATTTGACAGTTAATTTTATCCAATTTATATTCAATTTTACCAAATAAATATCAAATTAATTTTTCTTGTTATCAAAATAATATTGAAATTTATTTAATTAATTTTTTGGAGTACTAAATTATATCAATTTTTTTGGTACTAAATCAAATTTTATTTGATTTTATTAAATTCTAAATTTTTTTAGTACTAAATTTGGAGAAATGCAATTGTAAAAATAATAAAGTTTTTTGAGATGAAATTATTAATTTTCGTTAACAACATTGACAAAAGTGTTGAATTATATGTTCCACATTTATGATTTGCATCAATATTGAATTTAGGCAACAATTCTAAATTCATTAGTTTACGCAAAGTATCAAAATTAACATGTCCTAATCTACCATGCCATACATTTGAAGACTCAAGCATATAAGCAGAAGATGTGTTCTTATTATTAAAATTAGATACAATAGTCATTACATTCATCTTAAAGAGCTCATCGCTCATATATCCCTTGCCCACATAAATCCCACTCTTGGTGAGTACAAATTTGTCGGACTCAAAAATCAACCTAAAGCCCTTCTTACTCAACAACGATCCAGACACAAGATTATTTCGAATTTCTAGAACATGTAACACATCATTGAGTGTAAGTTCTTTTCCGGAAGTCATCTTCAATATAACCTTTCCTTTGCCTTCAACTTTGGAAGTGGAGGAATTACCCATGAAGAGTTGTTCTCCATCATTAACTACTTCATATGAAGAAAATATCTTCTTGTCCGAACATATGTGTCTAGTGGCTCCAGTGTCCACCCACCATTCCTTAGTATTTCCCACCAAGTTGACTTTGGATATTACAGCAGAAAAACTTATGTTAGAAACATTTTCAAAAAAATTTTCTACCTCGGTTATATTGGTTTGGGCAGCCTTCCTTTTGTGGTTCACTTGTGTTTTACGGTTTCGACAATCCTTTGCACGATGTCCCAGTTTATTGCACACAAAGCAGTTGCCTTTGAACCTTTTGGAATCACCGCCCTTGGTCTCTTGTTGACCAACATACTTCTTTTTCTTATTGGTTTTATATCCCTCTTCAATCACATGTGTCTTTGACTCCATAGAATGATTACCTACTTTCTTTTCGGAGACTCTATTGTCTTCCTCAATCCTCAATCTCACGATCAAGTCTTCAAGCTTCATTTCTTTGCATTTGTGCTTCAAATAATTTTTAAAATCCTTCCAATTTGGCGGTAATTTCTCAATAATTGCAGCCACTTGAAAAGATTCACTAAGCAACATCCCTTCGGCATGAATCTCATGTAGGATTACTTGAAGATCTTGAACTTGACTTATGATAGTCTTGAAATCCACCATTTTATAGTCAAGAAATCTGTCCACAACGAATTTCTTCATTCTGGCATCTTCCGTCTTATATTTTCTATCTAAGGATTCCCACAGCTCTCTAGCTGTCTTAATTGGACTATACACATTATATAATGTGTTATCCAATCCATTGAGGATATAGTTTTTGCACAAAAAATCAGAGTGCTTCCATGTATCCACCGCAGCAACAACTTGGAGGTCAGCCTCATTCTCACTACAAACAGGAGCATCATCTTCAAAGAAATCTTGCAAGGTTCAACGTAGTGAGATAAAATAACATTTTCTGTTGCCATCTTTTGAAGTCATTCCCGTTAAACTTTTCGGGTTTTTCTCCATGAGACACATGAGTAGGTACAGAGATAGGCATCACAGGCACAATATGATTTATAGTAACAGGAACATTATTATCATTTGCATCCATTTCTGATCAACAAAAATTACAAACTATTCAAAATATGAAAACAGTAGCACTTTTCAAAACAAATTATAAAAACAGATTCGGTGTAGCTGTTTTGTGTCACTATTTTGAAACTACTGTTTTAACGTATCTGTTTGGTGTAACTGTTTAAAACATACACAGAAACAAAGTCACTGTTTGGTGTAATTGTAACAGTTTGGTGTCACTGTTTTAAATTAATCACATAAACAGAACATGAAAATTTCCGTAACAAAATTTTTCAAACTATCACAAATTGAAAAATAAGTTTTAACAATTTGTAATATTTTAGAACACTAAAACATGTATCAGAAACACAACAAGTAATTAAACTAATGGTGTAACGGAAAATCTGTCTTAAGATTGTTGGAAAAAATGGTGTTCCAAAATAGTAAAATCACCTATTGAAATTTCTGATATTATGTAACTTAAAGTAAATCAGAACAGTAACAGTGATATGCAAAATAATTACACAGGCGAAAGAGTTACACAAAAGAGTTACAGTGACAGACTTTCCATGAAAAAGTTAAAGCATACAGTTACACGTAAGTACTGTCTAAATTAAACAATCACTGACCCGTTTGCAGACCAAGAATTGTGATTGAACTTCAATTAGATCAAGGCTAGTGTTTGATACTATGTCCTTAAGACAGATTTCGCCCCCACACTTGGTGCTTATGGAATTACGAGCATCTGCCTCCCATGATACAATGATCTTTACACGGGCAGAAGTAGCACTCCAATCTCCCCGTCCAGCGAACCAAAATGTGTTGTGTACTCTCTAAACGTGACTGACTTAATGCCGAATGTAATGCACAAAATGTCTACCTTAATGCCTGACCGAATTTCTTGTTTTCAGAATGGTGAATGAACCTGGGTATTTATAAACACTTTGGTGATTTTCTGGACAGTCACCATACTAAAAGACACAACCCAGAAATACTAAAGACACAACCTTTAATAGCCAGTAGACACCTTTGAATTAACTGTTCATATATGAACAGACACAATCTTTCGGTTTGGAAGGAAGCAAAAATTATTTAATTAATTCATTTATTTAAATGAATTTTCTCCAAAAAGGATAGGCAAGCCCGGCTCGGCTGAGTCGTGGCGAGGCGGGCGAGCGGCACGCGCGCGTGTGTGGTCAAACCAACGACATGTAGGCGCTCGCTCCGCTCACAAAACTGTGGTACCCCTTGGGGCCCAACCCATGAAACAAACTTAGACTATATATGCCCATGTTGAGCTTCTTCCTTAACCAATGTGGGATTGGTGTCACATCCCACATTGTACTTCCTTTATTTTCACCTTTTCAAAAGGGTCACTTTGGAACTCATTTTCTCATTCATTTCTTACTCGATTTGAGCAAGTGAATATACTACATTGTACTCCTCACAGAGTAGAATATGAACCCACGAAAATTTATTCGAAATAACAATTGGGTCATACTTTAATTTTGGCTCAAAGTCGATCAAAAAACTGTTTTGGTCCAACAAAAAGGCAGAAAGATGGGGTCTCCATGTTATTTATAAAATGTTAGGAGGTGTCTATGTAATATTATTCAGACTTAGGGGATGTCCATGATTTTACCTTGTTTTTTAATAAAATATTAATAATTATATTGTGTTATTAGATTGAGTTATAGTAGAGATGATAAATTCGCGAGCCTTATAAATAAGCAAGATTTTATTTATTTTATGCATTGCTTAAAGATTGTAAATTTTAACAAGTTATATTAATATTTTTTTTTAGAGGCATTTATTTGCATATATAATTTTATTTTGGGGAGTTTTTATATATTTTTTATGACAGCTTTATTTGGAGAATATGGTCAATAATATATTTCGAGTCATTTTAAAATAAGAATTGATATTAATATTTTTAAGTCATTCTTCTTGAATTTGGGCAATTATTTAAGTTTTTTTTTAACTTATTATATAGTGCCTTCAAATACGGATAATGACTAATTAATTGGCATATTCTCTTTTTTTTTTTTGCGTTTTATACTTTCAAGGGGTTAAAGTACTTAATCAAGATGAGTGACAGAGATAAAAGCAACTATTGTGACAATTTATTTCCTAAAATTCAATAATTTTATTTAGAGAAAAAAAAATTGCATTTAATTAACTCGTCAAATTTGCCTCAAGAGCATAAAGAGTTAGAGATCAAATGCTTAAAAAGAGAGAGAGAAAAGGAAATAGATTTACATTTTAAACTAATGCAAGAACTTTGGGTGCTTTTCACTCTTTTACCAAAGTTCTAACTTGATGGTTTTATGGTAAATAGCACTCGATTGAAGGAAGCATAAGCAAGGTTCGTGATTAAAACATCTAAACTCGATTGTTGTTGGAATTAATTCTACCATAACAACCCCTTGGTCCACTTTATCGTGGCCTACATGACCATGGTGGTCATGAGAATACGTAGCAACTAGGGTCGTTCTTGCCACAACATTTGAATCGGAAAATTTGTTTTGAATAGTTATTTAGTATATATGAGATAGGATAATTAGCAGTAAACATCAAATAGACCATTGAGTATATGACCATGAGACTTGAAGTCACAAGCGATATACCATGAATTACGAAAATATGATATACCTAGCATTCACATAGAAGAGTTGGAATTGAAAATTGCAAAACAAATTCAAATTTGAATCAATTAAAATCTTATCCATTCACGAGCCTAAATCCTAACCCTTCAGCCATGCCCTTTCACTTCTCACACCTAAGTCATTTAAAATTGTTCATTACAACTGAAGACAGAAAAGATGAGATAAAATAGGAGGTCCAAAGGAGAAAGTAAGCGAAAAATAAGGAACAATGCATATAATCAACGCAAAATAAAAAGTGAAAAGTAAGGAAAGAAAATTTGTGAAACAAATTGGTTAAAAAAAAAAAGTGTATTGTAATACAAAGATTTGAAAAGTTAAAAAGAAAGGAAATTTGGAGGCCGGTCCCCCTACATGGACTTGTTTGGACTTAAGCCCGTCAAGGAAACTTATTTGTTATGAAGTCCGTTTTTTGTCAATTTTACCATGTTATCTCTTCCCTTTAAAAGTGAAATAAAACTAAAAATTAAAAACTCTTAAATCTTAGGAATTTGACCAACATCAAAGTATTTTCTCTCTCATATCTATCTATATTCTTATATAAGTTAAGAGTTTGACTAACTTTAAAATTTTTTCTCTCTCTTATCCATCCATATCCATATATAGGTTAGGTGT
>CM042193.1:1840067-1856079 GCA_023539305.1 Ilex asprella
TCTTCTCTTGGGTAAGTCCACTGTCCACCACCTTTTTTTTTTTTTTTATGGATGTAATGACTCAAGACTTACCCACTACCACCTTTTGCTTTTCTTTTCGTTTTTTTGTTTTTGTTTTTGTGGATGTAATGACTTACCCACCACCGCCTCTTGCTTTTATTTATTTATTATTTGGATATAATGACTTACCTGTTATCCACAGCCTCGATTTTTTTTTTTTGACAGTAACTTGTGTATTTCTCTCACCATTTTAACTATCACCTTTATTTTTTTTTTACTTTTTAATAATGTGGTGTTGTCTTATCTCTTTAGATATTATAAAATTATAATAATGTGTTTGAGATATATTTTTGGTCAAATAAAACATGTGTTTAATTATTATTTTAATAGAGTTTACATAAGTATCACAATTAAGAGTGTCAATCATGTCATATTCGTGTCAAAAGTGAAGACCCAAAAAAAATATATTTATTGTGTTCTAAATATTAAACATTAGTGTAAATTGTTTATTATTATTCACGTATATTTTTTTGTGATAGAACTGAAAATGCCTCGACATAGCCCAGACGAAGGTTCACAAAACAATTCCAGTGATGATATCGGTTGAAACTTTCGACAATGGCTACCAACGAAAGAAAGAGCATTTGGCAGGAAAAAGAGGCAACCCTGCATGGTCAAGTACAAAACCAAAATTTTTGTTAGTTGTATGAATACTAGTTTAATCCGGAATAAATAAAAATTTTGGTTCCGCTCTTGGTGGTGGACAGTGATGCTAATGATGGTAGGTGTAAGTGATGGTGGATGACGACATGTGGTTGTTGACAATGAGGGTGTTGGGTGGTAGGTGTGGTGGGCATGAATAGTAGAGCGGTGACGATAGTAGGCAATGACGGGTGACTGTGGTAGTGAATAGTGGTGGGCGTAGTGTTTGTGGGTGATGGTTGTCATAATCAGGTACAGGGGGTCATAATCAGGTAGAGTGGGTCTAAATCCCACCCCACAATCCCCAATCAAACACTGTAATATGAGCAAAAGGTGAAGACGGTACAGATAAGGGTGCACTAACACGTACAACAGAACACAACAAAAATTTAACAAAACAGTGTATCTACGTAACAGAAGGTTTTTTTTTTTTTTTTGTAGTTTTTAATCTTACCCTACTTACGACAGCCTTTTTTGGGGTTTTGTAATTTCAACGGCTTAACGCACGCGCAAAAGCTTCCCTTGTTCCAGCTTTTTTCAGACCACAGTTTTTGAATAGAATCCAAACTTCCTCCAGAGCTAGTCCTCGACTAGCCAACAGATTCTAAATATATTGCATATTTTTTGTCTCTATACACTAAAACACACACCCACAAAATACAGAGAGAGAGAGTTGATTGCTTGATTCGCAGTACATTCAAAATTTCAGAAACTTTACGATATCCACATGGGTTTTCAGCACCCCCACGCAAATGAAAGAGAGAGAGAGAGAGAGAGAGGTGGCTTATTTTCTTAATTTTGGGTTTGGTCATTCCCGACATATCCGTACTTGATCATGGTGGATCTTCAGCCCCATACGTACCCTCTATTCCGACTCCAAAAAATCACCACCGTCGCCCAATGCATTCACTTCTACACCCTCCTTCCTTTTCTGATATCGATCGCAATAAATATAATAATAATAATAATATTTGAAATTAATTTAATAATTTAATTAATTACATTCGTTAAATTAAAACTGAATCTCAACCAACATTGACACTTAACTGCTACATGATACCCTCTCATGAAGGAGAAAAAAAGCTCAATTATCATGTATAGTTGGCTCTCTCTCTCAAACACATTAGTGACAGTAATCACAAACCATTCAAGCAACGTGAATATCGGACATGATGACTTTTGTGGCCTGATAGTCGGCTTTGGCCAAAAAGTCTAATGAAGGGTGATGCATAGTCAATTCATGTGGGCTGCGCGTGATTTCCTAAATTATTCATAAATTTATAATTTGAGTAATGCTACATGAACTTAAAAAATAGACTTAAAAACTAGACTTAATAATTGCAACCATTGATTTCACTGTAAGTTCCAACATTTATTGAGACCTACTACCTATTCAATAGTTAGGATTATCAAGTCAATTTTTTAAGTCTAATTTTTAAGTTCATCTAGTATTACCCTTATAATTTATATGTTTTCTTTCCAAACGCTACTATTTTCTCAGGGTTTGGTTGGTACGGAATTTGAGAACCTGAGTTAAAATATAAATTCTCTTAAACCCATATTTGATAACTATGAAATAAAAAGAGGATTTAAATTTTGGTTCGGTCATGACCCGGTCATAAAATCTACATACTTGAGTTTCATGAAATCCAAGGGTTGGATAGATTTCATATGAGAGTTAAGAAGTTTAACATACAAATGATATTTATACCCTCATATATCTTATATACTTCATATATACAAATTGGTTAAGCAGTAAAATAGTTATTTATATACAAATATATTATCATAATAATCATATATTCCTGCGCATACTAAACATGGATAAGGACAACATTGAAAATTAAATCTCATATTTGAATCTCATCTTTGGATCAAATCTGAATGTAGACAAACTAATTCAAATTCATCCTAAAATACATACCAACCATGACCTAAAAATAGAACGCCAGTAGAACGCCGGTAGGAGTTTCAAGATATAAGAAACTTGACAGTTGAAATACCAGAGAAGGAAAAGAGGGAGGGGCGGGCGAGGGAAAGTGTGTCAGAAGTGGGTCAGCTCAAGAAAAGGTAAACAAAACAAAGATTCGAGGCTAACTAATGTTCTTTCCAATTTACGCACTACTCAAAAGAGGAGCAGACAGCCTATCAAGAAGGAAGATATGGGCTTTGATTTTTTTGATTAAGAGAGAGAAACGAATCATGTTACAAGGACGGATTGCTCGGAAGTTTTTGTCACAACCTTCTCTGTATTCTTCTTATTATAATAAACCAACCGCACATGGGAGGAAGATGCAACTGTAGCTTTATCGACCAACCTGAATCTCCCCCAACTTCTCCCACTCTCTCGGCTCATACTTCGTTTATATGTCTAACGCACAAAACTCTAGTTAATACGGAGTAACTGAAGGATTAGAAGTATGTAATGGGTTATATGTGTTTAATTCAATCTTTTTATGCAGAGAAATGACCTTTTTTTTTTTTTTAATCAAAATCAAGATATTCAAATCACAATAAAATAACATTATCAATACATTATATTCCCGTCTTTATATTTCAGTTCCATTCATGTTTCAAATGAGTGTTCGTCTTTACCGCTTTCATTTTTAATTGGATTTTTAAGGGGCGGACCACAGCAGAATATGGGTTGTTCTTGAAAGAAACTGCATACCCAACCACGATCATGATTCCACTGTGGATGTCGATCTGCTGTAATTTTTTATTTTTTAACCTTATATAGATAGGCTTGACCATATATCTTGATGTAGTGTCAATCATATGTACCTGGCACAAATGGAATGTACTTGCAACCCCAAATCCCTCAAAATGATTGAGTAAACCGACACCTTCAATTTCTACACTTAATTATGCTACCAATTTAGACCGATTTAGGCCGAATAAGTCTAGAATTTCCAACGTACAAATGTTGGAACAAAATTATTGAACTATCAGTTATGGATTGTTGCATTAATAGGATGAGATGCATTATCAATCCAACTATAGAAATGAATTTGGTCTACAAATGTGATCAACAAAAATTGATCCAATAATCTAGCTGTATTTTTTAAAATGGTCATAGGTGTCTAAACTAATTTATACGCAACTCGAACAACCCCCCCAAAATCCGATCAAAAATAGATCATTTACGCCGTGACAAAGGAATTTATGGCCTAGTCCCAAGGAGTTGTAATAATTTAAATTCAAGACATCTAAATTTATAACTCATCTTTATATCACTTAAACTACCTTCGGGGTTAATAATCTAGATGCTGTTGAAGTAGAATGGATCCATCAATTAAGAGGAATTTTGTCAAGTTACAACTTACAACTAATTTTTATAAGATTCGTAGACCTAAAGAGTCTAGGGCTCCTGCAAAGGTCATCGAGTTTTTAAGGGAAGGGTGTGTGTTGGGACGACTATATCCAATCATTCTCACTTCCTAATTAGTTGGTCCAAACATCAACAATTTTTCACCAAGGTACACTAAAAATATCGCATGTACGGCAATTGAGATAGCTATAACATCGGTGCATTAAGTTCTACAAACTACAAGTACCAGAAGGCATTGTTGCTACACTATTGTTCTAAAAAGTTTGCAGAGAAAGGGTGGTTCCAGAGCTCATCAATCATACCAAATCAGAAAATGTCTATTCTTGGATGCCACGACCATTATCCGAATAACTCCAACTTCAAATCCAAAATCCCAGCAAATAAGAGCATCTCCAAGAGGGCTATCTAAAATAGCTACTCAAAATATATTTAAATATTGTATTATCTACTTTAACTAACCATTTTTTCAAACTCACTTCAACAACGTTATCTATTTTAACTAACCACTTCAATTAACGAGTATTGTAGATAACAAATAAAAATTTTATAATTTTTTAAATAGTATTATATTAGTTGTTGTCAAATTAAATAATTTTTTATTAACACGAATATTGACACAAATCTGACGCGTACCGAATCAGGCAAGATCCATCAAGTAAACCAATACCCACATGATTGGGTAAACTATACCCACCAAATTTTTTTTGGAGATCTGAATGTAAGTATGAAAGAAAGATAAATCTGAATGTATGTATGGAATATACCCACAAATATAGTGAAAATGGGGTTATCTATTTTAGATAGCCACAAATAGGGTTAGCTACATCTATCTAGTAAAAATGAGGTTATCTATTTTAGATAGCATTTTAGCTAGTCTCTTGGAACCATATTTTAGGGGAAAGCTATCTAAAATAGCTAAGGAGGAGGGTTTAGCTAGCCTCTTGAAGATGCTCTAAGAGTCCACTCGCCAAATTCCAACAGTTCCAACCTCATTTTGCATTCAGATAACAAACAGCTGAGAAATACAGAATCTGAAACAAACAATTTCATTTCCACCACCGGGGTGCGGGTGCATCATATATTATACAACCTAATAGCATGAACACCGTGTATTTGCATGAATGAAAATAGAGACCAAGTGAATCCAACAAAATGCCAGACTTAAAGCAAAACATATCTTCAACAAATTCAAGCCAAAAAGATTAAGGGATGGCCTTTAGGAACCCAACTCAAAATCGGCAGCCCCAAAAAAACGCCGAGAATAGGCAAAAGGCTGACCAGATAAATTTTATAAATGGATAATTACAAGTCCACATAACAACGTATTTCTGGCAGACTTCTTGAGTTCCATATAACAATGTATTGGATGACACACGACTTCTCCTTTGAGTTCCATTTCTTTAAAACCTTTTTCACCCATCCCACAGGAACGTTCGTTAAGCCAATTAGCTCCCTGGTTTTGAAATTCACCTCCTGTGCATCAACATTTATCAACACTACAAGACAACCATAACAAACTCATGCAATAAGTTCGATTTAGTTTTCTCCTAAAAAAGGGGGACTTAAAAATGGGTAGCAAACACAAGTACAATACCAAACACCAGATCATAACATGAATATCTCATCCCAAAAAAGGAATGTCTAAACTGGAAAAATGTTTCAAAGAAAGAAAAATAATTGCCAAACAACAAGTCTCCAAATTCTCACGCTGTATGCACACATAATACAACATAAAGAGGAGCCATTGTGCAAACAAGGCTCTGCCAGCTTCTAGCCTTGAACAACACCCAAAGATTGTGCCACATTCAGGAAGAACCTAACCAAATCCAAGAAAAACAGAATATGCCAGTGTGTTTAAGACACCAAGCCACAACCTAAAAGTAGATCAAGAAAACATTCTCCTTCACCAACAAACATTAGTCCACTAGACATAGCTCAACTTTTCAAGCTCATCAAGTGTACCATTGAAAGAATTTTGTTTCTACGAAACAAAGAGAACAAACTTTTTAATGTGCAAAAGCACAAGAGCTGACATGCTCAGCAAAGACTATATCTAACATTTCTGACTAGATGCTCAACTATAGGCAGCTCCTAGTACCTGTGTACCAAGCAAACCATCTTCCTTCCTCCTCACTTTCATTATAGTTGTCACAAGCCGCACAGGCGATTCACTGTGTGTTTTCTAAAGACAACTTATCCACTCAACATATTAACCTATATATTTCTCCAAGCTTTATTAGGACACAAATACTTCACAGGAAACCCTTGTTTATGGAGAGCATTCCCTAACACTAACCACAGCTACATTACTATCAAAGCCTTAGACATAAGCAGATTTTCCAAAAATAAAAAGCAACATATTGCTTATAAAAATGGGAAAATTGAAGCACAGTCCCAAGTATGGAAGTTTACGCTTCCACACTCGAAGCTTAAATGCAACTAAGACAACAGAAGCACAAAACTAGAAGATAAAAAGTGCATTTCCATATAGCAAAGGCTTTTCCACTGTTTTAACATTTCCGAACCATCATTTCAGAAAACTTTTTTTTTTTTTTGAATTTTTTTTCAGTGAACTTCAAAGAAACAGATTGTCAATATTAGCTGTTTGATATCAGGCATCTAAAGAAATCATGCATGAAATTTCTTTCCCGTTTTAAAGTTGAATCTTACATGAACAAATACAAGAACTTCTCAAATGTTAATGAGTCATGGAAGGCTTCCCGTAGAGCAACAAATTTTAGAGCATTGAAGAACTTAACAACATAATTCAACGCATGTGATAACAGGGCATAAGATTTTGATTACCTGTAATGTCAAGGTATCCAATTTGCAGCAGTCTTCAAGAATCACCACTCCTCTGTCTCTTTGACTTCTTAATTTGATGGTCAGTGTTCAAATATAATGTTTCCCCATCAACCATTGCTTTATTATGCTCCAACATTTCCCTACTATCCTCACTTCCCCTCCGCTTTTTGGTGATGCTACAGAATTGTTTCGTAAACACAAACAATAAGATGACATGACCACTAGTGCACAGTGCACTTTCTCTATTGAATCAGAACAAAATTGTTTCCACTGCCAGGACTAACAATTTAGGTAATAACCTGTCGGCGTGTGACCACTCTTCCAGATTCTTGTCCAACCAGCCGACACTTCCGGTATGATCTGGAACCAATGATCCACAAATATGGAGTACTTCTTCATCAAAACTAATAGGAGAAATTAATGTCAAACTCCTTGATCCTTAGGGTCAAAATAAAATTGTATTGAATTCTATAATGGGATGAGAGAGAATAGGATTACCATAATCATCAACTACTTTTTGCCATCATGAATTGAAATATCCAGTCATTGAAATAAAAAAGCAAAAATCAACAGAACTCCAAGCTATAATTTTTGCATCATATAGTCATGTATGATTGAGTATGACACAAATATTATTCCACTCAAATCACATCCATTTGTTCCAACTGACATGAACCTTTTTACGAGTTAGTTGTTTAACATGCACATACTTTGTGGAGGGGAAAAGGAGTGGATCGTGAACATCAACATGCATTCTCACACTTTATAGTTAAAGGAAGATTGTAAATTGTTGATGACTAACAAGAATCTCGGTTCAACAAGTACGACCCTGATTTGGATAATAAGGTTTTCCCCCTTTTATCGGGGATAGAAGAAACACTTCTTTACATCTACCCTCAAATTTTTTTAACATTTGTCCTTTGTGCCATCTAATTTGTCATTTTATGTGCAACATATCATACATTTTAACTCTGGTAGATATGACCTCTTCTCAAACTATTGAATGTAAGAGACAATGGTACTGTACCCTGATTTTTCTCTTATTGTGGGATGCTTGTTATGTACCCCAGGCCTGATAGGTATTGTGTGATAACCTTGAAAACTGTGGGATTTGTATCAAGTACTGGATATGTCCTATAATCTTCAGCTATGAAACATGGATATTTCGTCAAGGTTTTCATATTCGTATCGGATACGATACTCATCGGATACTCAAGGATAGGTATCGGATGTGCATCATACATATCCAATAATTAATAAAATATATGGACACTTCGCAGATATTTCTGCACATGAAGCAAGATGTACAATTTTTTATTTTAATATATACCCTCTCTTTTCAAGTTTTCATACAATATAAAACATCCAAAAAAATATATTTGTTTTTGAAGACGTGAGTTTTTTTAAGTATTATCTACTATTACATGTCAAAAGAGTATAAAAAATGAGTTATTTACACTGTACTCTTATAGACAAATACTTGTAAAAAATCAACTAATTAAATGTTAGTTCTAATTCATTTAATTGCTTATATTCACTTTATTAATATATATCAAAATGAGACAATATTACATCTTTTTCAAGGTAATAATTGCAAATTTTACTTATTATTGTAAAATAATTATTAATAATAGTAAAGCGTAAAATATATTTTATTATAAACGTATTTGTACCCTATTTTTTTATATTTTTTTATAGGCATATTTGTACTCTATTTTTTTAGGTTTGTTTTATCTTTGTATCCGTATCGTATTATATTTGTATCAAGTATCCATATCCGTGCTTCTAAAATCTTCAGTAATATGCTTCATCACAGAAGACAGGGTTCCATCTTCTTTCAATGCCCGCAATCTGTAAGGGATGCTAATAACTAATGTTGCATGATTGGACTTGCTTCCGATCTTCAGCTAAATATACCACAATTCGCAAGGGCAGTTCACAAGATTTTTATATATCATAAAGTGGTTGAACATAAGAGTAGCAATCACCTCCAGGTCAATGACATGCAATTAAACATGCAAGTCAACAAAAATCGGCTTCAATCACACATCCAAATCATTAGCAACATTTTTAAGTTGTTGAACTGATTTTGCCAACCACTACTCATTTTTACGTAGGTGAACTAGTTTTGTCCAAGGTTACCAGAATACGTTAGACCCCCTACGTTCCACCATCTGAGTCGCACGACCCCAAACGTGGGTCGTTCACGACCTGGATCGCGCAAATGTCCGACCCCCATCAAACAATTAAACCAAAACTCAGAATCTCAGACTCAGATCTCCAATACAAACCCTAAACTCACATCAACCGAAATCATTGTAAAGATCAAAAATCGCATAGATTAAGTCAAACTGAGTGAAGAATGAAGAGTAGGTTACATACCCGATGGAACCCACAAAGATTTTCGGATCGCGTTCTCCCTAGTTCAATCAATCGACAGTCAATTGCTTTTGTTTGCCTCGATTCACAATCGCCGGCGAGTTTGGTTTGGTTTGGTTCCCATCGAAGACTGGCTCTCTTCGTCGACTTCGCATCTCACAGAATGATCGATCGATCGATCGACTTCTCTCTCTCTTTGATCGGCTTCAAATCTCAATCGACTTCTCTCTCTCTCTCTCTTTGATCGGCTTCGCAGATTGATCGATCGACTTCTCATTTTTCTCTCTCTTTTTCTTTTTCTCTCTCTTCTGTATATAGGACTGATATTACAATGGAAGAAGCAGAACCGACTCTACCAAGGCACCGACTGAGATATTAAAAAAAACGTGAATGTAACCTATTTTTTGATAAAAAGACGGAAAAAGCCTTTTATTTTACCACACATGTTATCACACCTTTGGGATAAAAAAGTAAAAATACTAATAAACCTACACACATTAGGCAGCTGGTTATCTTTCTGTACGCACCTAGCAACATATATATATATATATATATTTCTGATTTTTACCCTAAATTATACCGCCTGTGTCTCTCTTTTTCTCTCCCTTTCTCATTCTCATTATTCATTCAATTGTTCTGTATTTCATTAAATTTTTGTTACTTTAAAAAAAATAGTTTTTGGAAAAAGGAGGGAAGAACAAGACTCTTCACAGGTTGAAGAACAATTCAGAATTGATATTCAGAATTTAGATGATTCTGCTGATGAACAAGAAGTCGAACATATTGAAGTAACGGAAGAAGATAACACTAGGCAACCACAAAAAAATCGCACACAGGAAGATCAATTACAAGTTGATGCAAAATTGAAACCATTACTCCATGAAGTCGATCTTATTGGTGCAGCCCAAGAATTGCGGTGGTAAATTTACAAGTTCGTATACTCGAATGCATTACCACTTTTTTGGTGTCCCACCCAGGAAAAAAACAGAAATTAAACGGTGTTAAGCATTAATGAATAATTTGATTGAATATGCAAAATTGCAAGAAAGAGTACAAAAGGCAAAAAAAATAGAAGTTTCTTCATCCTTGAAAAATACTACATTGATGAAGTGACAACCTTCACCGACGACGGGATTAATTGAAGATGCATTCAAAATAATGGATCGAGACATGGTTGACTTGAAGGTCATGAGGGGATTATGTGCTAATGGAATCTCATTTAATGTGTTATGAAATCCCCAATTCAATGAGATGATTTTAGCTATAAATAGAGGACCTAAAGGTTACAAGGCTCCCAGCTATGAAAAAGCAAGAACTACATTATTGGATGAGTGCAAAAGAGGTGTTGAAAAAGATTTGATTCCTGTTAAAGATACATGGTATTCTAATGGGGTATCTATTGTATCAGATGGGTGGACTAATGTGAAGCATCAACCACTTATTAATATCACTGCTGCAAATAATCGTGGAGCTATGTTTTTATATGCTGAGGATTTTTCGGGGATAGAGAAAACAGGTAAAGCAATTGCTAATTTTTTGTTAAAAGCCATTGAAGAAGTAGGTCCACTAAATGTCATTCAAGTAGTGACCGATAATGCAGCAAATTGCAAACTTGCGGGGAAAGAGATGCAAAAAGTACACAAACATATATTTTGGTCTCCTTGTGTTGTTCATACTTTGAATCTAATTTGTAAAGACTTTGCAAAGGAATTTGAATGGTTTAGAAATACTTATAAAAGGGAAAAGTCTATTGTTAAATATTTCTTGAACCATACCCATGCATTGGCTATGTTTAGGGCTCAGTTTAAATTGGAGCTATTAAAAGTGGCTAAGACCAAGTTTGCATCGCATTATATTTTGTTAAAGCGACTTGTTGACTATAGAGAGTCCCTTGCAACTACCATTGTTCTCAAGTCATGAAAAGAATTGGTGAAATCTGGGGATGACCACCCAAGGAAGTTAGGTGCTTTGGTTACAAAAACCGTTATTAGTGAAGAATTTTGGGAGGATGTGGAGTATATCATAAGTATCACAAAGCCATTATTTTTTCTTATTAAATTTTGTGATGGAGAAGGTCAAAAAATGGGTGAGATTTATGAGAAGATGGACAACATGTTTGGTGAAATAAAAGATATTATGAGGGGTGGAAAACACGTTGATAAATTTCTCCAGATTGAAAAAATTGTGCTTGACAGATAGGAGAAGATAAATATTCTTTTGCATTGTCTTGGGTTTGCACTAGCACCTCGATTTTATGATACCCAATTTCTTACTAAGCTAGCACCAAGAGGTACAGTTACGAAAACTCCAAATCAAGATAGAGAGGTCATCATAGGTGTTATGGAAGCTTTTGAAAAGATAGCGAAAAATGTAGAAGAAACAAAACAATTGAGAGAACAGTATGCACATTTTCACTTGCGAAAGGGTCTTTATGCTATGGCGGCTACTCAAACAGATGCTGTGACCATGGATGCTATTGATTGGTGGTCGACATATGGTTCAGAAACTCCAGAATTAGCAGAAGTGGCAAAAAAAGGTACTAATTTAAATTAAAAGTTATTTATTTTTATTGTTAATTATCATTATTAATGTATCTTATTATTTTGATTGTTAATTATCATTATTAATGTGTTTTATTATTTTTATTGTTAATTATCATTATTAATGTGTCTTATTATTTTTTTTCATAAAAGGTGTTATCACAACCAATTACAAGTTCTTTAGCTGAAAGAAATTAGAGCACGTATTCATTTATTCACAATGTCAAGAGAAACAGATTGAATTCTACCAGAGCTGACAAATTGGTTTTCATCCATTCAAATATTTGTCTCCAATCACGTTTCAGTGAAAGCTACAAAGATGACCCTTTTAAGAATGGGATATAGATCCAGAGCACACATATAGATGATTCTAGTGTGAGATTGGAGAATTTGCGATGAAAATCCTTGGAGAATGACAATACAGATACTTCTACCATTGCTAGAGACGAAGATCGAAAAACTTCATCCTTACATGCTTCTATGCCCGTCTCTATTGACAAGCCACCTAGTAGTTCTAATAGGCCACCGCTCCGTCATTCTGGATTGCATCAGACTCAAATTAGTAACTTTGCAAGAGGTGGGAACACTGCGAAAGATAAAGAGAAAAGAGTTGACAATTAACTCATGTGTTCCAATTTTTTCTTATTATTAAGTAATTTTTATTTGAGACTTGTTAGATGTTTAAGAGTTTTATTTTGATTTGTGCTTCAAGTAGGAAGCTATTTAATCGCTCTCTAGTACGTTATTTTTAAATTTTAAGTTATTAAATTTATATGTTGTCTTTTATTGATAATAAAATATGCAATCATTACTTTTTTATACATGATTATTAATTGATGTATTGTTGTTGGTCTTGATTTATATTTTATAATGTATATATTTATATAATTCTTTGTAATAATGAAAACGATCCGAATAATAGTTCAAAGCGAACCGCGACCCAAAATAGAGCCAACTAAGCCTACCCCCACCGCACCACGTACCGCAAAAAGTAACGTACCCCGCACCTGTACCTGTACTACGTACTCAATCGACCCGCGATCCAGGTAACCTTGGTTTTGTCTATCATTCCTATTTTGACAATAAATTCAGCGTGCCTATCCTAATATGGATGTTTAATCTATAAACAAATTATTCCTCTTAAATTGTGTGTGTAAACTGCAACACTACCAAGAACTCACTGATGAAAAAATGCCATTTCGATAGGTTTGCAATCTTCCAATCAAAGGTCATAATCTTCCAAATTAAAAAAAAAATAAAATTCTTGAAGGTTTAATTGGCATATGTATACATAAAGTGACAAAACATCCTTCAATTCCTTGCTTAAAAGGAGTTTTACACTATGAAGCCTTAAAATTTTATTCAAACAACATATTTATTCCGGTATTGTATGTGTCTCAAAGAGAGACAGAGAGAGACAAAAAGACAGAGAGAGAGAGAGAGAGAGAATATCCTATAATTGAATGACCAGAGTGAAACATTATTGCCAGAGTCAAAAGTACAGAAGTAAAAAGAATGGGCTACCTTTTGACTATGAAACGTATAATGGTTCCAACTTCTATTTTATGCCGCTTGTTACCTCTGCTAACAAAAACTTCTTTGCCATGTTTCTGCAAGAACATAAGCATGCAAAGTAATGAATCATTTAGCATTGACTCCCAACACAAAGATCGGCAAACATATTAATTTCGGATAACAGAATAGTTCAGAATAACTTACAACTTTATATTTAAATTCATCACGAATATCTTCCTGTATAATAATAGCAGATGAAAACCCAAGAACAATGGCATGAATGGATTGTTGTCCCAGTTTAACTACCGTTCCTTCTGAAAATTATAGATATCACAAAATAATAAACAAGGTCAACACAAAAATACTGCAATGCAATGATGAATTATATCAATTTCAACAAGAATAAGTAGCTGATGCCCACCCACCACCCAAAGAATTCCTTCAAAGCAATGGAGTAAGAGGAGAATGATGGGTAAAAGAATAAGAAAACAGAGAAAAATTAAGACATTCCGGTGCATATCAAGTTAATTGCCATTCTAACATGATAATAACTTAATACATACATACCCCGATTGGAGGGTTTTTTTTTTCTTTGGGTTGTGGGACTGGAGGCAATCATATGATATACAAATGAAATATCCCTTTTTTCTGCTTTATAGAGATATTATGAGTAGGATCACAGCACAACTACCTAAAAGCATGTTGGGCTTTGGATAGAAAGTTAAAAGTTCGGCTTTTAGTCTCACACCAAAATAAGGATGAATCCCTGGAAGAATCTTTGCCACTTGACTAAGAATTTTCAAGTCATATGCCAACAAAACACCATCGAAAGTTTCATGGAACCTGTAAAAATAACGACAAAAAGAAACTAAAAATAAATAGGAGACGCTGAATATATATACATAAATGGCTAAAACCTTGCAATGTCTATAGTGTAAATATGTAAATAAGCCATGTGTAGAGGTCTACATCTGAATTTTCCCAATTACATGTGCCACTCTGCAAAATACCTCAAAAGCATCTCTAAAGGGGCAGGGATGTTTGATCATCTCAACTACACTAAAGTTTGAGAATGAAAGTGAATGTCTAACCATCAGTGCAATTTCTTGAACACAGGAACATCAAATTGAATGAGCACTCTCTCGATTGTTTGGGACAAGTTTTACTTCTTCAGCATCCTTACGTTTGTGACAAGAGTAACTCCTACGCAAGATACATTTATACTCATGTAGCTGCTTCATCTGAAGCTTCCAACGATGACATGTAAAATTATCATAGTCAATTTTTGTGATAAAAAATAATTAGTCAGTTGTTTACTGAATCATACACGCCGTTTTTTGATCTAGGGCCATACTCACCATAACAGTAACTTTTACGAAACAAAATATTTTATTGTCTTCTCTAATCACAGCTCCCCCAATTTTACGTGAACTAGTGAAACTTCAGAAAGCGGTTAGAACTCATTACCGTGCCGTTAGAAATCACTGGGTGAAGTCAAAGATGAAATTATATGAACATTTGTGTACTTGTCAGGATCAGAATTAAATGGCACTATTTCTTGAGAGATCAAAAGAAGACAAAGAGTTAAAGGGAAAGAATTACTTGAAAAGCAGGGAACTGAGTTCACGAAGGATGGCTTCGGAGACCTTTTTGGCCTTAGATGGGTGAATATATACCACCAAATTCGCATTTGATTTCTTCAATCCCTCCATCGATTGCTATACAAACACTCAATTGTTGCCTTGCTTCGGAACTCCTTAGGGTTTCGCTGAACAGTGATAAAACCCTAGAGAAACCCTAGAAAGAATTGGCACTAAACTGAGTTAAACCTGTTGTGCGGGGGCCCAAATGGGGCTGGACTTTAATAACTGACTATTGGGCATTCTGGACTATTAAATCATCCAGTGATGGAAGCCCATAATAAGCAATTGATTTGTATGAATTGCTAGTCCAGTAATTGATCCAATATCAATTGAACCGATTCAGTTCGGTGATTGGTCTCTTGCTTAATAATAAGATCTCCCATTTTCAAACACAACGTCCTTACTTATGCGAACTGATGAGATCTTCATCGTAATTATGCAGTAATGATTGGATTAAAACTAAGAAAATCAATAATATCTACATAAACAAAAGAAAACGATTGTAATGATAAAAACAGTTGCATAGTTGCTCTGTGCGAAGACGATGATGTTGGGATCCCTAGTACGTAAGAGTGTCATTCTATTCATAGGATCAGTCTTCAACTACGGGTGTAATTTGGGCGAGTCAACCCACCATCATCCTGCCTTGTTCTCCACCCATAAAGATTACCAGAATGAAAAATTTGAAGCAGTAGTTTCCACCCATAAAGATACGCAGAATGAAAATTTGAAAATGCTAAAATAAACTAAATATCATGGTTGTCGACAAACACCAAGTAGTTTCCACCCATAAAGATTACCAGCACCGAAAAACTTACCTGTGTGTCGAAGATCTGAGGAGGCGGCTGTGAGGCAGTCGGCTGTGAGGAGGCGGGCGGCTGTGAGGCAGCGATGGGTATGTCACTGTGTGTGTGATGCGGCGAGAGAGAGAGGGGATGGAGGCGGGCGGCTGATGACAGAGGAAGAAGACTTTTCTGGGTTAGGGTTTTAAGGAATATTTATATATTAACCCGTGCCTAAAAATCAAATTTAAGCGTTTAAAAAATTGATTTTACTATATTAAATTTTTTTAAAATATATTAATTATAAATTAATTA
>CM042193.1:1856179-1869360 GCA_023539305.1 Ilex asprella
AAATACACAAACAACCCTTCAAGAATTGAGTTTATAAAAACTAACATTTACCATGCTAAAGCGGAAGAAGCATCTCAAGATGTAGAGGAGAGAGAGTGTAACCTGGGTGAAGAAAGCAAAAGACCACAGCACAATAACAGCAGTTAGGTATGTCTCATGAGGCATGTGACGAAGGATTGTTGAACTATCAGTTGGCTCAAGGAGCGTCTTCCACAGTAAGGCTTGTCCACCAAGAGAGAGACCAATCCTGAAATAACCTGCATGGAATTTGGTTAAGATGGAGGACAGAGATCTTTGAGCAATCACGATAGAGACATGGTGGCGATGATCTCCCGTCGTCGGATTAATGGAGGATATGGGTATCTCAATCGCAAGCTCAATCTCTGATACAGACCTTTGGCTCTCCATTGGAATATAGGATCATCAAGCTTATAGAACCGAGTAGTTTTGGTTTGTGAATTAGTGCATAGAGACATGTTAATTTAGAATGTTATATAGAGAAAGAGGTCAGAGTGAGACAAAGGAAGGGAAGTCCAATGCTAAGGTAAGCTCTCCTTTCAATTTTTGGTCATTTTCATGGGTTTTCTTCGTGATTTTATGGTTGAGTAATGCTAGATGGAATTGCTCCTCTTTATGGTTACTTAGACCACAAGTGGTGGAATTTGTGGGTGCTTAGCAGGCTTTATTGTATACCAGTTGTAAACTAGTTTGAGGGAAAGGGAATATGTTTAATGAAATAATATAGAAAAATATAAAACCAATATTCAATTATGGGATGTCAATCAAACTGACACTGAAACTCCGCTTGAATATTGAATTAGTTTTAAAAAATGAGCATCTTCACTTATATTGTACTATATAATTGAATTTGAACAAGTTAAACCTAATCTTAATTCCGGTGGCTTGGTTCATTTGAGAGCCCTATATTCAAGTCTCGTGTAATCAAATGGGAATTATTTCAACCAAATGCAGCATGCGCACATTCATTGAAGTGGTAGACTATATAGACTTGTCTATTGTCATTTCATTTAAGAGTAAATCTCAAAAATGTTAAAGTCCAAAAGTAGCAATACATGGTTTAACCTCACAACTTCACTGTTTTACTTACCCCCAAAATAAGAGACACTAACCAGATCGGCTTTAAGACATCCCCAATCTGGGTGGGGGTGAATTGATGTACTCTCAAGTTTGCAAGAATATCCGCACAATGAGCGTCTTTCCTACTAAAGAATATGATTCCTCTTCCTCAGGTGCTTACTGCCGGCAATGATGGCCTGGTTAGGATGCAATTCCTATGAAAAATGGAACACAGCACTGGCTTGCTTGGGCTGAATGGGATTTACCCTATGCTTAAGTCTTATATTTGCCTCATATAGAGTGGTAAATCGGGTAGATAGGATGAGTTTAGTATGTGAAATTGAATAGTGGAATACCCACACATTTTTTGCATTCTTAGTAGACAAATATACTATCATACCAAAAGTGTCCTGGGCGAGTTGAAGTAGGTCCTTTTTGGTTAGATGAATCTTAACCAGCCAAAAAATGCAACAACGATTCTACTTGGAAAAAATTTAATAACCAAATTTGCTAATCAAATATATTGTTACAGTTAAGTTAACAATTGATACTAATATTGGTAAGTGTTAGATGAACTACATCGAGTTTGTTCGGAATAAACTTAAATAGATAGTTTTTAAGGATTTTTAAGTAAAATAAGTCATGTTCATTTAAACCTTGACTTTTTTATCAACATATGCAGTCACTTTTTAGATCTAAAAATGTTTATTTAGGCTCATTCAAGAAATTAATTTTATGAGTTTTTGGTCTGATTTTTAAAAATTTTTGTCACAAATTCCACATCATTTTTTAATTTATTATATTTATAAAAATATTATTAACGATGCAAAAAAATTTAAAATTCATATTTTGAAAATTATTATGCATAATCTACACATACATATAATTATTTTTTTATTTTGACACAAAATACCAAAAAAGTTAAAAAGTCATCACAAAAAAGATTTTTTTAGTTTTTTTCAATTTTTTTAGAGAATACCCCAAATAATTTTGAATTTTTTTTACTTTAACTTTTTTGTAAATTTTTTCAAACCGTAATTTTATACATAAAAAATCAACTTCAATCAGCCCATTTGTTAATTCAATAAAACTAAATTCAATTAATAAATTTGGTGAATAAATTTGAACGAATTAATATCCATGAGAATCCCATAGCCCAAACTAATTAGGCACCCAATCGTAATCTAAGAGCAACTCTAAGGGGAGTAGTCAAAAATGGGGTGTCAAATGCCATTTTACAACCTTGAATAGTATTTTGGCACCCCTAAAAACACAATCTGCTCCAATGGTAGGTGCCAAAATGGGGTGCTATTTTAATATTTTCAATTCCAATTTCAATTTTAAGTTGTATTTAAATTTTTATTTTAATTTCAAGTTGTATATTTAATACATAATATTTCATAAATAATAGCAATACAAAAAAAATTAATGGTGTAATATAACAATACAAAAAAATTAATGGAATAATATGACAATACAAAAAAAATTAATAGTGTAATATGTAATATGAAAAAAAAATTGGGGCACAAAATATCATTTTTCCTTCTCCTTTTCCATCCCAACCGTTTTTTGCAACCTCTATTTTCTCTCTCCATGGGGTGCCAAATTTATCACCCCAAGCCTATAGTTGCTATTTTGCCACCCCATATGCCACTCCCTTTGGAGTGATTTTTTTTAATTTTAGGGTGACATTTTGACGGTTATAGATATGCCACCCCATATGCCACCCCATTGGAGTTGCTCTAACCAAACAATCCATTAAAACCGAACTTCAAAACGTAGATCATGAGAGGCACACTCACTAGTCTCTCTCTCTCCCTCTCTCTTTCAAACTTCTGATCTATACACAAACGCAAACCTCACTCTCCCTTCACCTGGAAACGAAAACCTCCTTATCCGCGATCGCCTAAACAATGCGCAATTCCTCTTAATCAACGGCCTCTATTCTCAGATCTGAGGTAAGAAATTACACAGCACAATTCGCTCTTCGAGATTGGTTTCAAATTGAATTGATTCAGTGTTGTATGATGTTTCTGGTTAGGTTTTGAGCTTTGAGATTGGGAAGGAACAATGTTAACGAAGTTTGAAACGAAAAGTAACCGAGTTAAGGGACTGAGTTTCCATAGCAAGAGGCCATGGATCTTGGCGAGCCTTCATAGCGGTGTCATCCAGCTATGGGACTATCGCATGGGGACTCTAATTGATCGGTTCGAGGAGCACGATGGACCTGTTCGTGGTGTGCATTTCCACAAGTCTTAGCCACTCTTCGTCTCTGGAGGTCTGAAATCTGCTTCACTGATACTCTTTGATCACTCGATCAATTACCAATTTTTTTTCACCGTTTATATCATATAGCGCTCTACAATGTGTCTCTGTTGATCCTTGTCGATGAAATTCATGAACGTTATGTATAGGATTCCTTGCGGCCTCTCCGCCTCTGTTTGGTTGTTCAGAAAATGTAAAGAAGGCAATTAAAAAAAATGAAAACTGCATTTGAATATTGATGATCCCTTTGGTAACGTTTCGTTTATATTTTGATTTTTAGAGGAAACAAAAAAAAAAAAAAACTTGTTTAATAGTCTTTTTTTTTTCTGCCGCAGTTTTGGAAAGGATGAGCGATTTAAAAAAAAAAAAAAAAGACGTTAACGTTATTATGACCGATGTTAGTCGAGTCAAAATACGTAAAGCATAATGTGCAGAATGTATAGGGGAAAATCCTGACCGATGCAGAAAATCGGCACCTGTCAAGCTAGAGCTAGATCACATAAAGCGGGGTGGGAGCAGTAGATCAAATGAATAAATATTCGAAAAATTTTGAAAGCGGGAGTGTTTTGAGAGCATTATATTATATGCATACAAATATACATTCACCTATAAAAGTTTAATATAAATAAAATATAAAAAATTAAAATTTCATGCACAACTATGAGAAACTATTTAATTTTTAAATAAATATTGATTATAAAGTCCTAAAATGACAATTATAGATTACAAATATTATTCTAGTTTGATATGTTACTTTAGGCCTTAGTATTTTCGAAATAAAATTTTGAGTAATAATAAGTGAGAATATAAGGAAGTAAGAACGCGAATTAGTCTTGAATTTGTGAATTTTGTAAAATGAGTGCATGAATTCACGGAAATTTTGCTCTCATAGTTCGAAAGAGCGCAAGGAGTTTAGAAGAATTATATGACTAAGGGTTGAAGAACTGTACTAGGGATTGCTTTGAATTTGCAAAACGAATTGATTGCCATGTACTGGTAAGAACTGTACGGAGGCACTCTGATCCTTAATCAATAAGAGTAGTGTAGTGAATGAGTTCATTGGGATTGAATGATTCACTTAGATCATACCAGAGTTATCTCATCTAGCATTAAACCGCTGTGGGTCTTTATTCTAATTAGCTAAGCTCTTTGATCTGGTATCAATCTTCATGAATCATGAGTCCAGATAGCTCTGATTTATGCAATCTATCCTACTTGGTTTATCTCAACAATTTGACAATCCTCATCTTTTCATAAGATGGATCTACAGCTGAGCTGGCTGCTCGATACCTAAATTATTAAATAGCTCATCACAAGTTAGTTGGTTGGGGATACACTTCTCACTGCTCGGCTTGAGCTAGGATCAGTTTGCACACTTGTTTGCCTGTTCAGTATCATGAATCTTATAGCCTTCGATGTTAGCTGGTCAAGGTTTTTCCCTCACAGACCAGAGGTACTCTGGGCTGTTGCCTTGGCTGATTGCCACTAGTCAGGCTTAGTTCACAAGGTCTTGGACAGGTGCCATACTATTATGGGGCGTCATTCTGAGCTCATGGGACAACTTTGTTATTGTTTTCATTTCCTTTGCTTTTCAGAGGTCAAATTGAATAAGGCTTTCTTTTTTCTTCTCAATGCTTTCAGCAATCAGACTACTTTATCTGCAGTTCCACCCAAAAAAAAGAATGACACAATAAAAATAATTTGTCTATGCAACAATATCTACTTTCACTTAATAAATAACCAATAAAATGCAAAATCATTTTTAAGTGCTTTATCCTTCTTCTGTGTTGATATTGAAGCAGTGCTATTTTTTTTATGAAAATGCTGCCTTATTCAGGAGACGATTACAAGATCAAGGTGTGGAATTACAAGTTGCATAGGTGTTTGTTTACCCTTCTTGGACATCTAGACTACATTCGTATGGTTCAATTTCACCATGAGTACCCTTGGATTGTTAGTGCGAGTGATGATCAGACTATCAGGATATGGAATTGGCAGTCTCGTACTTGTATTTCTGTGTTGACTGGACACAACCATTATGTGATGTGTGCCTTGTTCCATCACAAAGACGACCTGGTTGTTTCTGCTTCCTTGGATCAAACTGTTCGTGTTTGGGATATTGGTGCTCTGAGGAAGAAAACAGTATCCCCGGCTGATGACTTCCTTCAGTTGAGTCAGATGAACACGGATTTCTTTGGTGGAGTTGACGCCGTCGTTAACTATGTCTTAGAGGGCCATGACCGAGGAGTCAACTGGGCCTCATTTCATCCCACTCTTCCTCTAATTGTTTCTGGAGCAGACGATCGCCAACTGAAAGTATGGCGAATGAATGGTATGCTTGCAAAGATCTTGTCTTCTTCTTTTCCTCGAGCTCTATTTTTTCTCTCACCTTATAATACTAGTTTGCCCTTGAGATATAAGTTACTAGTTCAGGTTGCCTGAGCAACAATATGGGTCCAACTGGAGACATGCAATCGGATTGAAATGGTAGAGAAGAGTGACATTCCCCCACTAAGGATGACAGGCAATCAATTTTTTGTAATGCATGATATGGTGCACCTCTTTGACTAGATTATATTGATATACAAAACAATTTATACTCATTCCCAAAAATTAGCTTCAATTTTAACTGGTGGAAAACACTAACCAATTTTAGAACAATTGATGCAATATAGTAGTTTAAGAGCATCTTTTATTGTTACTCAAGCTTTCTGTGTCATATATCCTTCTGTTTTTGTTGTTTCAATTATCTGTGGTTTCTCACAAATAGACAACTACATTGAGAATTGCTGAAAATGATCAAATGTTAGATCCCATTTAAATTACGTATTCTAGTCAGAAGCCTCATGCCACTTTAATAAACTGATAATTGGATATTTGAGTTGAATGTGATGGTGTTGTAAGTCATGGCATTAGCATTGGTGGTTTCTATATCATTATCTTCGTGGGAGATGAAGACAGAGGAAGTTGATTGTATTTTATGTTGTTGTCTTATTCAAAAAAAAAAAAGGGTGGTGGTAACCAGCAGCACGATCCATCACCAAGGAGAGTGGTGTTCTTTTTCTTCCTTTTTCTCTGTTTTTCTGTTGGGGGATGTACACTGTATAATGACCAGTTGCACAAGTAGCAAGCTCACAGCCATGCTATCTAAGCTGTGATACTTTGTTATTTTCTATGTTTAGAAGCTTTTCTTTGTCTGTTTTTGGTCGTTTGCCTCTTAGTTTTCATTTGCATGTTCTTGAACTACCAACACTCAGTTGCATTTCTTTTGTTTTCTTCCCTTCCTTTCCCTTCTTTTGGAAACAGGAACCCTTTCTTAATAAAAGCATTTTAAAATTAGTTATCCAAATGCTCTGTAGGTCATTAAACCATTCAAGATCACCTTGCTTAATTGGCTAAAAACCAGAAGTAAGAATATTCTCTTGGATAATCTCCAAGAAACAAACATTATGTAGTTTTGGCTGTTTTTTATTACACATTTCTTTTGCCATTTTAAGGTGGCAGAAATTTCAAGAATGGAATTACTTAATGGGGTTCAATCGACATTATTTTCGGATACAAAAGCTTGGGAAGTAGACACCTTGAGAGGGCACATGGACAATGTTTCATGTGTTTTTTTTCATCCAAGGCAGGATCTAATCATGTCTAATTCAGAAGATAAAAGTATTCGTGTGTGGGATGCTACAAAAAGGTCATGATAGGTTTTCGTAGGGAGCATGATAGGTTTTGGATTCTTGCGGCTCATCCTGAGCTGAACCTTCTGGCAGCTGGTCATGATAGTGGCATGATTTTTCAAGTTGGAGAGAGAGCGCCCTGCGTTCTCTGTGAGTGGTGATTCTGTTTATTATGTGAAAGACCGTTTTCTGCGCTTCTATGAGTACTCAAGTCAGAAGGACACTCAAGTAATACCAATCTGTAGGCCTGGTTCCAATAGCTTGAATCAAAGCCCTAGAACTCTGTCTTATAGCTCTACTGAGAATGCTGTTTTGATCTGTTTGGATGGAGATGCAGGATATTATGAACCTCATATTCTTCCTAAAGACAGCTTTGGTAGAGTTGACACTGTTCAAGAGGCCAAAAGAGGTCCTGGAGGATCAGCAGTTTTTGTGGCTCGAAATAGGTTTGCTGTGCTTGAGAAGAGCAGCAACCAAATTTTAGTCAAGAACCTTAAAAATGAGATTGTCAAGAAGAGCCCACTCCCTGTTGTTGCCGATGAAATATTCTATGCTGGTACTGGAAATTTACTATGCAGGACAGAGGACAAAGTAGTCATTTTTGACCTCCAACGGAGGATTGTCCTAGGGGATCTTCAAACTTCTTCGATTAGGTATGCTATTTGGTCAAGTGACATGGAAAGTGTTGCTCTGCTAAGCAAACATTCTATAATTATAGCAGATAAAAAACTTGTGCACCGTTGCACTCTTCATGAGACAATTCGTGTCAAGAGTGGAGCCTGGGATGATAATGGTGTCTTCATATATACGACACTGACACACATTAAATACTGCCTTCCTAACGGCGACAGTGGAATCATTAGAACCCTTGATGTCCCTGTGTACATTACGAAGATATTTGGAAATACAATCTTTTGCTTGGACGGAGATGGGAAAAACCGCCCCATTATTATTGACTCCATTGAATATATGTTCAAGCTGTCTCTGCTGAGGAAGAGATTTGACCAGGTTATGAACATGATCAGGAACTCGGAGCTCTGTGGGCAAGCTATGATTGCATATCTCCAGCAAAAAGGTTTTCCCGAAGTTGCACTGCATTTTGTCAAGGATGAGCGAACTCGGTTTAACTTGGCACTAGAAAGTGGGAACATTCAAATAGCCGTTGCTTCTGCAAAGGAAATTGATGAGAAAGATCACTGGTATAGGCTGGGGGTGGAGGCCCTTCGTCAGGGTAACTCAGGTATTGTAGAATATGCATACAAGAGAACAAAGAACTTTGAGCGTCTATCTTTTCTTTATCTGATCACCGGAAATTTGGACAAATTGTCCAAAATGATGAAAATTGCGGAGGTTAAGAATGATGTTATGGGTCAGTTCCATGATGCTTTGTACCTTGGTGATTTCGGGGAGCGTATTAAGATTTTGGAGAATGCTGGTCATCAGCTTCTCTTTTGATGCCACCAAGTCCCATCTCGTGTGGTGGAGATTGGCCCCTATTGATGGTCATGAAAGGGATCTTCGAGGGTGGTCTTGATAATACAGGAAAGGGTGGACATGAAGAATATGAAGAAGCTGCAGACGCTGACTGGGGTGAGGATTTGGAGATTGTTGATGTGGAAAACATGGAGAATGGAGATATCCGTATGGTGCTGGAAGGTGATGAAGTGCATGAGGAAAACAATGAGGGTGGATGGGAACTTGAGGATCTTGAACTTCCGCCCGATGCTGATACGCCAAAGACTACCACCCATAGACTTGCTTCAGTATTTACTGCCCCAACACCACGTATGCCAACAAGCCAGATTTGGGTCCAAAAATCATATCTCGCTGCTGAATATGCAGCAGCTGGAAATTTTGACACTGCAATGCGCTTGCTGAACCGGCAGCTAGGAATAAGGAACTTTACACCGTTGAAACAATTATTTATTGATCTTCACATGGGCAGCGATACCTACTTACGTGCCATTTGCTCCGCTCCAGTGATATCCGTGGTGATTGAAAGGGGATGGAGTGAGTCATCAAGTCCTAATGTGCGTTTCCCGCCTGCACTGGTGTTCAATTTCTCCCAGTTGGAAGAGAAGCTCAAGGCCGGGTACAAGGCCACAACTGCTGGGAAATTTACTGAAGCTTTGCAACTTTTTCTTTCTATTCTGCACACAATACCTCTTACTGTGGTTGAGGCACGTACAGAAGTGGATGAGGTCAAGGAATTGATTGTCATTGTAAAGGAGTATGTTTTGGGTTTGCAGATGGAACTTAAGAGAAGGGAGTTGAGGGACAATCCCGTTCGTCAGCAGGAGCTGGCAGCCTACTTCACTCACTGTAACCTTCAGCTGCCACATTTGAGACTTGCTCTGTTGAATGCCATGACTGTTTGCTACAAGGCAGGTAATCTCAACACAGCGGGTAACTTTGCTAGGCGAATCTTGGAGACAAATCCAACCACTGAAAACCAAGCTAGAACCACCCGCCCAGTTCTGCAGGCTGCCGAGAGGAACATGAGAGATGTTACCCAACTGAATTATGACTTCAGAAATCCTTTTGTGGTGTGTGGGGCGACATACATTCCTATATACCGGGGACAGAAGGATGTCACGTGCCCTTACTGCAGTTCACATTTTGTTCCCTCGCAGGAAGGGCAGCTTTGTCCTGTGTGTGATCTTGCAGTGGTTGGATCTGATGCGTCTGGATTATTATGTTCTCCTTCCCAGATCAGATGATAATGAAATTCGTCCCATGGATAGGTGGAGCTGGTTCATTAATCTAACAAAAAGGTGGGAGTATTAGACTACGAGTTGTGTTTTTAATCAGATTGTAAGTTCTGTTCTATTTCTTGTTTGATTTGTACAGTCAAGTTTCAGCCCCCTCTTCTTTGTCCATTTTAGTTTTGGGGTTTACGATTTTTCTTTTTAATAAACCCTGTAAGAATTTTGACTTAGGCTATTCATTTTTGTGTATCAGGTGAGGTATCAAATTCATTACTCACTGTGAGTTTTGTCAATCTGGAACTTGAAGTCTTGACCTTTGTTTTGTACTAATTCCGTTCGATTACAATTGACTTAGTTTATAAACATAACGTTGTGAAGGTGTTGAGAAAGTTTAGTATTGTTGTGGCCTTTGAGAGGAGCTCATTACAATGACTGAGAATGAATTCGAACTCGATTAATAAAAGTGAAATTTTTGGTATCGGCTTAATTAGATGAATGTGAATCTCTCTCTCTCTCTCTCTCTCTCTGAAGGAGGATGAAAATTCAGAGATCTGTCCTAGCCTGTAACAGATTATAGGCCCAATAGGCTTACCATCTCATTTCATCTTACACAGATTTATTTCCATAATTCAGTCCAAAATGTATCGTTCAATGCCAAGGCCCAAGCAACATTAGTCATTGGATCAACCACAGAAAGGAAGATTCCCAAAGTAAAAACCCTCTTACATTCCTTGAATTTCAAGGGCATGTTTGGCCCTAAAGACAGGTTGAAAATTAAAAAAAAAAAAAAAAGACAGGTTGAAAGACCTAAACTTTTATTAGGAATGATGATGTTAGGGTTGTGATAAAGTGAATAGTAGGCACGAGACTAGGAGTCCAGGGACCCACCCTTTAACCATATTATTATGACTGATAACGGCCAACACACCCATAATAATATGCTCAAAGAGAAACCTAGCTATATAGTCTACAAGAATCAGTACATATAACTAATCGATGTATTGTATTTCAATTTGCCATCATGTTCCCCACAATTGGGGGCCATTGGGACCCACTCTAAGTTAAAAGTGGACCCACTGTTTCTTGAATTTGATTGGGACCACCCCCTCCCCCTCAACATCAATATCACTATTCTTATGAAGGTGACATGAGAAACTAGATTTCCTCCCAAGCCATTACTCAATGTATAACACGCATATATATATATATATATATATATATATATATATATATACTTGGGAAAATGTAAAACATTGTATAAGAAATTGTAACAAAATTTTAAATATACGTAATCACTTATTAATGGCATACATCCCTAAAATTCAAATTCTACAGTATTAAAAAAACTCAAATTTGGGTATAGACAAGCTTAAGTCTGCCCATTATTTTACTAGTGATTAATCTGAGATGGCTCCAATAAAAAATTGTAAATATGTGTTGGTTAACATCAGTACTGATCAGCCAGTTTGATAGTGACTACCAGCCTCCTTTGATCATCAAGAAATAACAATCCAAGTGTCATTACTGATCCCTCCTTCACTAACCTCGTTGAAAACAGCTCATAGAGTAGGTAATTCACTGCCATCCATGTGATTTAACAGTAGGCTTTAATTATATGGTGTGTCAATTTAGGGTAACACATAGTTTTAGGTACCCAATCTTCAAATAATGGCTTAATTTTTAGCTATATATATTCAGTTGATTTATGTGTAATATTGTTTATGAAAATGATAAAGTAAAAAATAATTGAAAAAAATATGACAATTTTATGCGTTATATTATTGTTGAATAAAAATAAAAAAATGATATTAAAAAATAAAATCTCCATACTATTTGTTAAACCCTTCGGCACATAGAATTGACCGATTTTTTTTCTTGGTAGGTAAATATATATCCTTTAAATTATATTACGTTTAGGAAAAATTGAGTTATAACTTTGGAATTGATTTTGAAAACTTTAGAGGTCATAGAATTGTAATCTAACCATCTAGATCATAATTTGTTACGACAATCGACGTTGGCTATTTTTTCCTTACATTGCATACTAATGCAATTAAGAATGATAAATCAATTTTTTTATTGATTTAATTAAAATTTTTGATTTTCGATAAAATGAAAAAGACATATATGATGGAATTGTTACCATAAAATACGATGGCTTAAGTGAATCGATGGTAAAATCTGGAAGCCTAATGCTTACAAAAAATTTAATATCATTCTAGAGAAATGATTGTTAGAATTCTGCCAGTCAATTTTCATTTTTAAGTAGGCTAGCTATTGGCAGTGACAATCCGTTGTAATGTGACAGAGACACCCTTTGAGGACAGAAATAAAATGGAATATGAATTCGTCATTCACTTGAGTCAGTTACCTTAAATGAAACTTCCATTATAGCATAGGTCGAATCCCAACCATACTAGGTTTCCTTGGGAACCAAGACTTAATTGAGAGAGTGCGTCCGAGGGGGAAGGTTCTTTGTTCTATTAGGCTTAGTGCTTTGAGGTCCTTACTACATTTTTTGATCTGTGAACTCCCATGCAGCCTGACTGGGGATCTTTTTCCTGTTGCTGGGTACGTAGTCGGTTGGAAGAGCTTTGTGGCCAAAACCCTAAAAAAGTTTTCCGAGTCTCATTATTATTTTTGAAAAAATAAAAAATCATTACAATTACGTATCATTTCATCTTGTAAGTATGACACCAACTACATTTGCACATTTTCAACCGTAAAGAATAAACATGGGGTAACAAACTATTCCAATTTCTTGAACTGAAATATTTAAAATATAGTACGGTAAACTTAGTTTGGATACCATACCTTTTTTTTTTTATTAAATCAATGTGGAGTAATAAGAGTTTATTATTTAGTAATTTCATTTTGTTTTTTAATATTATGATCAATTGCAAAGATATTCATTATTCTTTTTCAATATGTTATTAATTGGTAAATTTGGTACCATGACATTATCCTTACTGTAAAACTTTATTGTCAATTGCAATTTGAACTTTATAATCATTTCAACTATGAGTGTTCACCCTATCATACGGTTAGGAAACATGATCTTTCATTTTCTTACTCGATATTTTATAAAATAACTTTTTATTGGCCTACTCTACCTGATCAAATATAGTATTCTTACTCGACTTCCGTCCAAATTAATCGAGTATGAAGTCGGATAGGAAATCGGGTGAACAAGTTTTTTAGTTATTAATTTTTAGATCATTTTAACAATTAAATTAAATAATCTATATCAATTTCACAACACAATAAACCAATAAAACCAAAATATAAAACAGTTACAATAACCATTATAGTAAAACACAAAAAAGTCCAAGACATAAACATCAATCTATCATAATTGTTGTATAAATACAATAACAATTATTTTAGGTTTAAACCATATGAAACAAATCAAAAATCATAACTGCTCCAATATATATATATATATATATATATATAT
>CM042193.1:1882895-1893435 GCA_023539305.1 Ilex asprella
GGTCCTTATATATCCATCAAGGTCTAGATAAGTATAGAGGATGTTTAACACAAGTGATATTTATCTTTTTTCTTATGTATTTCTTATGAATAATATTATTCAAGTTTATTGATTAGTTACATAGGACTCAATACTATTTAAAAGGTGAAAAATATACGAGCTAAAACTATTTATCACTCGTGCTTATTATTATGAAAAAATATCGGTATTATGCAGATGTAGATGGATCTCTAAGCATCCTATAATATGTCTAGTATCATATACACATCATTATGCATGTAGAGATAGTGTTAGCATTTGCATCAGTTGCTGAACTATCTAGAAAATATTATTTTAAATTAAAAGAACTTAGTTGAAATTGCATGAATATATATGACCCATGAAGTAATGGAAGGTTTTCGAAATCTAGCAGCTAATGTTTAATGCTTCTGCAATTACACGCATGTGATGTTTGACTGCTTGCTATATGTGGACATGTACATTAATATTGATAAAGAAGCTACATACGATAAGATTAAAGTGCTTTTATAGGCTACTAGATGTGGTACATTTTAAAGAAACAAAAAGTTAATTGTAGAAGCTTTCCATAATTTTGAAAATTTCTGATCCAATATTACAAGTACTCCTGTCTTTAACTGATTAAGACATCACACTATTAACGGAGACACATCCTTTTAGCTTCTTGTATGATCCTTCTCCTTGCCTTCTCTATCTTCTCTTCTTAATTTTTGATAAGTTTTGGTAGAAACAAGCGGAAACTTTAGCTGATTCTTATGTATTTGGAAGAATATGCTCTAAGAGAACTAAAATACTGCCTAAAGACTCCGGTATTTCTTTTCTAAGGACAAGGGCATATCATTATCACAAAGGATAATCAACTAATGCAACAAAGAACAATCCAATTGTGAGCAGGTAGGAGTAGCAAGCAATTCGAAATGAGCATAATAGAATCCCAAAGAAGGGACATGAGAAATCAATTATCATTATTAGATTGATTGTCTAGCCTTCTGTTTAATGCTTTTCTTGATGCCATTTTTTTTTATCGCCCTATATGGTGTTGGAACCCACATGTGAATCCCACATTGGGAAATCAAGAAATGAAAGGAGGGTTTATCTATAAAGACTGGAATAGACCACTGCTTGAACTTAAGCTTTATAGTTACATTTGAATCCAACTTGTATATGATCCCATATCGTAACATGTAGCTGACTAGATAATATCCGATCAATTTGAAAAGCCTTAATTAGTATTTTTCTTGTGGATATTGGATGACTTGCATGTTGGATTCCATTTCCATTCTCATAACTTGCAAAATGAGTTTATTGTGTTTTCATTTCATATACGCTGTCACTTCTTTTCCTCAGCATTGGCCCTTGCTATTTTTTTCGTTGGCACTAATTCAGAACAAGGCCATTCACACATACAAGCATTACGATAGATTGCATCCGTCTTATGTAAATTTGAAGTGTGTTGTTAACTACAGTTTCAATGCACAAATCCTCTATATGCTTCAATAGATTTTCAATTCTTGTGTGGATGCATTACTTACATTGAAGATTTCTTCCATTTGATGGTGTTACATAGGAATGAGTGTGATGATGCCTTTAAATTTCATAAGGCAGTTTTGCTGGTTATGATTCCTCAAATTGTTGTCTACTTGTCTATGCCATTACATTTGAAACCCTAATTTGTTTTATGAATTGCATCGTTTCTCATTGAAAAATTTCACTGTAATTGAGGTTATTTTTAGAGTTATTTGCTGCAAGAATTGATGACCATCAAAATGGTAAATTTTAGAAGGTTTGAAGGGGAAAATATTGTCTTTTTGTTGGTTTCTCTTTTAATGCATATGCTAATTTTGGGATTTATACAATTTAGTCAAAATGTTACCAGGAACAAACAAAGGCTTTTGGTTCAAATCCAACATGAAAATTGCATCCCAAGGCATCACTAAACTTCACAGCATTCTTTCCATGACAGCATCTTTCATGCATTTAGACTTCTAATCATGAAGCTGATTTTTTTGTAGTATTCACAACACATTGTGGAGAAATTGTTTAATACCATAGTGGATGACAATTTCTGAGTTATTGCGTAGCTCAAAGGGGTGTACGTTCCATAATGCATTGCGTATTAGTCTCGGGACAATGGAAGGCGATCGATAAAGCATTTGCTTTTTTCTTTTCATCTTCTTAGGCAACCAAATGATACATGACCCCATGATTAATTTCTTCCCTGCTTGAATCATATGTGTTGGACATTGACAACCTCATTGATGCTGTTTCTCAAAATCAGCATGGAACACAATGATTCCTGATTGTTAAAGATGATACAAGATGGTATCCAAGCGTTTCTCTTTCCTTTACTTGTGTTTTGTAGCAAACCCTTTTTTTTCTTTTTCTAATAGATCACATAAGAATTCAAATTCAATTCAACATAAACAAATAAGTTTACCCAAATTTCATAGTATACCATTGAAGAACTTTAGTTTTAGCCTGGTGGATTTCATTATTGACACCTTCAAATGGAAGGTCACGATATCAAGTCTTGCCAAAGGCGAGATAACCCCTAACACAACCCTTTTGGGGGTGTATTGTTGTGCATCTCTCGATTCTCTCTAGGTGTTATCTTTGGTTTTATTGATTGCAATCATTGAAATCTATGTGAATGATTGGATCAGCAATTACATTAGCTTATGCATGCACCATTACACGAGTTTCCAGCATGTGTTGTGACTGTGAGGACTATTAGTGGTTCAACAAAAGAAATCTGCTTAGTAAATGAAACGGCCAAAACAAGAACAGTAGGCCTTTAGGGGATGCAATTGCTGGCATAGTAGGGTAACGCCAGGCGCATGGGAATCTACTGTAATTCTGCTATTTTTGGCTTTTTTATTGAACTTCTGCGTTGTGGTCCAAAATCCAGCCTTGTTACTAATAATGCTCTTCTTCAATCAGTCTGCATGAGCCTAATCCTTGGAGTTTTCTTAAGTCAAATACAACCAGCTAGCTTGTAGCATGGCCCGTTAGGCCTCTTAAAGTAACCAAATAACCCCAACTCGATTTGATTTGTTCTCTCAAGCGTGTTCGTTTTGAAAAATGAACTAAATACGATAAATTTGTTTAGTACGGTTGGTATCAAGCTAAGCCCAACGACATGCCCCTTGCCTCGGTAGGCTGAACTTGATTCAGTTATATTATAATTTTTTTTCCAGAAGGTATATATATTATAATCTATTTAATATTATAGTTGAGAAGTTAAATTTTCAATTTATAAATACACAACACATCAGTAGTCAAACGTCGATTAAATTTTCATCTATTTTAATTCAATAGTACAAATACATCCCAACTTTTTTTTTGTTTAAAAATATTTTTTTTTTTTGCACGACTCTTAATGTCAGACAATCCAACTAACAAACTCTTCAATGGGTCAATAATATTCACATTTATAATTTATAAAATAAATGTTAAATGATCAATACTCGATTTTTGATATTATTTTCACACAAACAATTATTGTTAGTACATGAATATGCTTGATGGTGAAAAAAATAACAAATTAGCATTTGTAGTGTAATGGATAAGACGTTAAACTTGTTATCGATTTATATAGTAAGGATATGAGTCAAAATTGAGGTGGATTTTTTTTTTTTTTTTTGAATTCACTTGAGTCTTATCTCGAAGTCAAACTTGTAACATTAAAATAAACCGAATCGAATTCAACATATAATCTAGAAAACAAAAGTCAAGATTGGTCATAAATTCAAGTTTTAAAACCAAGCTCAAGCCAAGTCCAAGCCTATCAACCAAATCTATAAATGCTACACTTTAAAAAAAATAAAAAAATCTTTGGTGACTCTCATCCAATTGCCTTTGCAATTTACAATGGAAAATGATTCATGCTTATGATGATGTACAAAATAGATTTATGCAAAATCAATTAAGAGTGTGATTGTGTGTGTGATGGAGATGCTTAATACAACAAGAGACACAAATTAGGTGATTCGATCTGAATGACCTACTCTATTAGAAATAACGACGGTGGCCGAAGAGTTTTATTACTCAAGGTATGGTGTATTAAAATGTGTATGATGTCTCCCATGTGTAGGTGGGACTTACAATTTATAAGTGAATACAATTTCATAGCATCTCAGAGGGAGCCTTGATTGAGGCGCTATTACAAGGAACCCTGATTGAGGCGTCACCCTCGTAATAGAGAGCGGGGTGAATCCGTGATGCCGATGTAACGAGCGAAGTGTCTAAAGCTGGCGATGCGCACCTCAATGACTGCGCTCCATAATTTTCTTCCTAAGATAGAGATCTATGCATGCGCTAGTTATGGACTGAGTATTTCAAAATGATGAATGTGGCTCTTGTTGGCCTGCATTTCTGATTAAGGCCTGATCTGTACCGGGCCGTCACCTTATATGAATGGTATTGTTCGTTGTTAACTTGATAAGCCGGGGAAGCCTGTGGATTTCGACCTATTAGTATCTTTCTTTAAAATAGTTATTCAAAATATATTAAAATATTATATTTTTTAATTTCAAAATTCATTTTTACAAATTTATTCCCATCATACTCTCTATTTTTGCTAACTATTATTTATATTTTAAGTCAAAATATTACATAATTTGACACCTCATCAAAATGCAAAATAGTTATTCCCTTAGAGTGTAAAAAGAGTTATTTGACTCTCCAAATTTAGAATAGCTAGTCAAGAAGACTAGTCAAATGTAAAGTGTCATTTAGTCCAAATGTAAAATAGCTAGTCCTTTGGAGTTTAATTTTATGGTTTGACTCTTTATTTTAGCTAACAAATGTCAAATAATTAGTCCCTTGGAGATGCTCTTAGGGAAGAATACTGATTTTTGTAACAATGATAAATCAAATCAAACCAAATTAAATCAAGTCTTATTTCCTAATCATTTGGGGCCGAATATATGAGTCTGTCTTCTTCATTCATTTTGGTCATGTGTTATACGCTCATTTAAATTAAATATTTTTATATATTTTAGTATTATTTCGTTCAATATTAATTTAGATCTACCTCTACTCCCAGTAATATTAAAAAAAAATTATCACTTTTTTTAACTGGTGTCTCTATCAACCTCCGTTGAATATTATCAAATTATCTTAATTTATTCTCTCTCAACTTGTACTCAATTGGAGCTAACATTTTTTTAATACAGTCATTTCGTATTATATCATTTCTAGTTTTACACATATTTACCTTAACACTTTCATTTCACTATATTCATTTTGTTACTATGTTATTTCTTAGTTGTTTAACATTTCGTCTCATATAATATTATTGTCTTTGTAACTGTTTAATAATACTTATCTTTCAATTTTTTTAGTATTTTTCTATCACCTGATATGTTAGAATATTTTCTCCACTTAAGTCAAACCACATTGATTCCATGATTTACGTCCTCTCAAATATCTCAATTATACTGATCGAAGATAACAAGTTTTGACATAACACGTCAAACATTACATATGGTGTCACAAGTGAATATCTTTTGCTTACAGATTACAACCATTGGTCTCTAACATTTGCCTTTTGAATCAATGACACCACGTGACTAGCAGGGGAAGCTATTGAGGGGTATTTCTGTCATTGTCCGCCTATTTCTGTATACCATGGCATTTATTTCTTAGTTGACCGATTTTATACAAGGACACACGTCTTTGCCCCTCTTTTCTGTTTTTCCTATGTCACTCTCACTCACGACACAAAACTCAGGTGTACACAACACATTTTAGATCGCCTCTCTGTCTCTCTCTTGCTTTGTCTCTGTTTCTCTCTCTGTTCGCACCGTTGATTTACTCTGCAGCCCACGAACTTCGATTGAATATAATTGGCTCGTCTTGCAACTACAGATGAAGCTTCTCTCCTATGAACTGTGCACTTTGATGTTGGTGCTCAGTTTTCGGCGTCACAAATAGGGATACAACCACCCCATAAAAAATTACAGCTACACAAGAGTTAGTTATAATTTGTTAGGGTCAAATAATTATTAATATTGGGGTTTATCCTAAAATACTAAGATGAAGGTTAAAAATATCGAGATTAATTATAACATTATAAAATCGATTCTAAAATATTAAAATCAAGTTCAAACAATTCTGTTTTGAAATAATCTTATACCCTTACTTTAATACCGGGAAATTCTTCGGTATCAAAGGCAATATGGGTATCCAAAATTACATAATTTTTAAGATTAAGTAGCTATTTTTTTGAAGTGTATATTACAACTTCACAAGATATGACCAATCATAGAATGTTAGTATTGATACCGCATTTTTCATGATTGATCATAAATGTCTGTGATCGATCAAAACCTCTCTCAAGCAGTCATAACTTCACTTTTCAAAATTATAATTTTATCATACAAAATAATAACTAACGGTCCCGGTACCAAAACATTTTGGGTACCATAGAGTTTTCCTTTGATATCATATAGAAAACGCCATTCTCCAATGCAGCAACAGTCGAACCCTAGTTTTTAGATTTTCCAAATCAGTTCTGTAACATTGTCGGAACACAAGCCAACTAATATGAGGGTTAAAAACAGTCAAACCCTAATTTTCAGATTTTCCAAATCAGTTCTGCAATATTTGTAGGAACCCACCGAATAGACTTACAACAGTCTGCGGCAACAAATAACAATATATGTAGTAGCAATAGTGTCTACACTAGACCAAATTGAACATGCCTTAATACAGATATTCATTGCGCTTAATATATACAAGAGACCCAATTAGACAAACCCCAATACAGAACCTTCATGATGATCTACTCGGTAGTAGTGTGGATTGCAGCTACAGTAGAGACCATGGAGTCCACCCCGCACACATTGTGACCCCTACAGATCTTGTAATAACCATCTTCTCCCCAATTTTCTCCCCAGGAATTCTTTATGATCCAGTATGGCTTTTCCTTCAACCGAATCGGAGCAAAGCCAGCAGCACCATACCCTACCAGAAGCACCCCATGGTCCAAATGCTTCCCGCATATGTAAGGGCATGAAACTCCTTTCATGTATGTCTGCATAAAAACTGCGTTGATTCCCACTGCAATAAAACAGAGTGAGAAGCAAAATTAGCGCACTCTTTTTTTGGCCGACTAATCTCCCATTATCAGTTCCCTTGAAGAAAACATGAAAAAAAGGGACATTAAAACTTTTCCGAGTTGAATTGAAAGGCAGCTGATTTACCTGAAAGGGGACCATTCTTCACCAGATTTGCAGCAATTTGATCCTCATCAAGGGAAACGACACTGAAGTTAGAAACCGATGCTACAATTTTGCTTTTGTCGAATTTGCAGGAACCACGATCAGTCCCAGTGTAAGGATAATCTTTCTCTCGTTCAAGTCCACCAGCCTTGAGTGTGTACTCATAGGCAGTGGTCATCAGCCCACCATTACACCCTGAATCACACGCACCATATTCTTCTGGGTCACACTGCTCAAAAAAGAACCTAGATTCAATTAGAAATCATACTAACTGGTAAATTCTACATACAACAGTGCAAAACACGGACAAATAAACCTTAATCAAGGGTTTAGAAGCCAGTGATTGATCTAGGGTACAGTTGGGAGAGAGTGCCCTCCAGGTTTGGAAAACCAGCATATATTATTTTTATGGTTTTTATAAGCTGCGAATACAACGTGAATAATCCTAGGGTTAATTTGATGCAATTGGATGTAGCCTACATAGAGGCCCGGATACAAAAATCCCTCATTTCTTCCCACAACAATTCTGAAGATCGTCACCAAGTCGGTAAAAGGTTTGTGTGCTCCAGTCTTGCAATCATCTACGAGTATCTAAATAGATGTATATTTATTTGTATAAAATTGTCAACCACTTACCATTCCCACTTCCCATTATAAATAGAAACATGGGTATGAATACATACTAAGTACCAACTTAAAAATGATTGTTGCTATAACAAATACGTGATCAAGATAATTAAATAGGTCCTTGAATGAATCAACAAGCAAAAACAAGAAATTGATCATTTCACAAAAGAAAAAAGATTGATTCAACAACATATTTTGAGGTAAGATTACGATATGAGCCTCCTAAATACAAATTTCGAATAGGCTTTTTAGCAACCATGTAAAGTAAAAGTGAAATTTCAAGATAAAGAGTTGATGCCAAGGTAGTGGTTTACACATATCTTAAGTACACAGAACTAGAAAAAATAAAAATTTGAATGGTAAGCACATTGTGAATGCAGAATCCAATAACTAGATGGGATCAACCTTAAGATACTCTGGATTCATATGCCAAACGCCATACTTACAGTTCATTGCAATCCAACAGGCCACTAGAAGGCCAAGTCTTAACCCGAGTATGATTCTTCAGCCAAAATAAACCAAAAACAACACTCTCATGTACACCACAACCTCAAATGAAATAAAAGTCTTAACCCCCAAGTACGATTCTTTAATAACTATTGCTTATTCATCCACATTTTACATTTTGAGGTAAACCAAAATGCTACATCAATTCAACATTGCAACATACCCATACATAAAGTCATGCATGCACACACATAAATGTCTTATGAGGTCCCTAGAGTTAGTTGATTAGTTGAATTTAGGTGATGAACTATCTACCATTGTCTCCTAGGGTCTAAGAGCCCTTCAACACCGAAGAGAGCTGACAGGTTCTCATTATTGACATTAGAATATTAGTTTAATAAAGAAAATTGGTAAAAATAACAACATGCCTTAGCCTAATAGAACATGGGGTGTTTCTATGGTGCAAAGTCTGTTTTTATAATTTTTGGACTTCACTTGTTTTACATTTTTACCCATAGCGGATTGGATGCATTTGGTATTTGAATGTGTTTTTATTCTCAATTATGAGTTCAAGCTGTAGACAATTAAAGTTCAAATTATAGAAGCATCAATAAACTTGAATTTTAGACACAGCAAATAGATAATTTTACACCAACAGTTAAATCTACAAACAATTTGACAACCAAGAGAACTTTCATGCACAATTGTTATTACTTAGCCCATTCTGAATGTAAACATGCAACTTTGAAAGAGGCAACCAGAAAGCTTAGAGCTCTACAATTCAACTACTTCAACGTGAATATTGGGTTAATGTATCAGACATCAATGGCCCATAACACAGGGGACTATCATGACAGATGCGAGCAATCGAGGTTCACAAAAGTCAGTATACACATACACCACAATTCAGCGACCACACGCTTAGTATCGTGTAAATACAAACTGATAAGTAATAAGAATCACTAAAAAACAATGAACATATAAAACACACCACAAAATCAATCGAATTTGAAAAAAAAATGATAATATATACGAATAATACCAAAAGATAAGAATGATGATAAGTGGCTCATAGTCAAAAGCAAAAAAAAATCTAAACCTCATGGTCACAATCCACAAGCTGCTGCTCGCTAAGGCTAACGAGCTCTCCAGTAGCCAGATAGTGAGCTCCTTCCAAGGCTCCAGTGGTACTAAATGACCAGCACGATCCACATGAGCCCTAAATAATCCCATACTCCATCAAAACAACATAGTCAACGATGACAATCGCTCTTTAACCACAGACAACACATTTATATGCATACAACATAGGCATGTATGAATAAAAGTATGGATATATACCTGATCCTTAACACCGGTGACGGCACCGTGATCACGCCAGTCAAAATCCTCGGGTAAATCACTCGTCGGAAGAATCGGAGCCTTGGTAGCGTCAGAGGGAAGCTTAAGATGCCGCTTATTCTTGTTCAGTCCAAGGTAGTTCCGGCGAAACTCCGCCGGCGTGAGGTCGGAGAATTTGGTGACCCCGTGGACAGCGGAGGGATCAATAAGCTGGTGACGCTTCGCGCGGCGCAAGTTAGCCTTAAAGACGGTGAGTCTGTAGTCGTGCTCCTCCTGAGTAGCATAGGTCTTACCGTACTTGTTCTTGAAGAGAGAGAAATGGTGGTCGGCGTTGAGTAGATGATCGTCCTCATCCGATACAACCTGGCGGATCAACGGATCGTCGGAAGAGAAGTCATCTACGGCTACGGTGGACCTTGCCGTAGAGAATAACAGGCAGACTGCGAGGAAAGAGAAGAGATAGAGATTAGCCATCGGAGGAGATAGATAGAGAGGGATGGGCTGTGAATGCAGGAGACACATTTGACTGGTTTTGGGGGAGATTTATATTGGCTAGTGGAAGATAATGGGTGGGAATGATTCGTTGCGATCTTGACACGTGTAATGTTTTCTATCTTGGACCGTTCACTCACCAAGGAAATTGGGGTTCTTTTGTAGTTTTGTTGGGATGTTAATTATTGTTGGCGTGAATTGTCTATTTTATCCTCTGACCTTACCAGTTGATTTTTACTTTTTAGTCCAGTACCCACAGTCGAGGGTAGTAGATTGTTTAATTAGCATAGTCCCCGGTGAGTAAAGAGGTTTAGAAACCAACAATTATTTAAAAATAAATAAAAGGGTTAGATTATGTTGAGTTTAATTGGCACCAAAACATAATTAAA
>CM042193.1:1898435-1937073 GCA_023539305.1 Ilex asprella
CAAAGCCTAGTTGATCATAGTCCGGGTAAGTCTTCATGTTTCAGACATGACCACCGCCAAACTAGCACACAGAACCTAAACAGTAAGCAAAGCGAGAGAGAGAGAGAATGGAGGGAGATCACAGCAACGGCAGTAATAGTGACAGTACTAACTTGGATACGGCTAAGGCGGAGAGATCGGTGTGGCTGATGAAGTGCCCAGTGGTGGTGTCAAAGTCATGGCAGTCCCATGCTTCGTCCTCTGATTCTCAGCCTGTCGCCAAGGTCGTCGTCTCTCTCGATCCTCTCCGTTCCGAAGACCCCTCTTCCCTCCAGGTACCCCCTCCGTTCTTCCACGCGCGCGCACATATATATCTATATTCGTATTCATATTCTTAATAGCTGCTTGCAATTTGTTCCTTAATCCAATACACATTCACACACGTTTTTCCTTCGATTCGTATTTTGAAATTCTGATTTCAATTGAATCCTGATCTCTAGCCAATTATTTCGGTAAAATTGGGTTCTGTAAATTAGGATAATTAGATTTTCAACATGGCCTTCAAAACCCTAGCTTATGAAATTTTTTGAACTAACTATGTGATATTGCTTGGATAGACCTCTTGCCAATTGTTTCTGCTCATCTATATTGAAATAGGGTGGTTCGAATTGCTAATGTTTACTATATTTTTCATCTTTATAACTTCCATATTATTTGTTTTTGCCGTGCCTTTGCTGGGAACAGTTTTGTTGGGGAGTGAGGGTTAATAAAAGTAGTGGAACTTCAGTGCTTTATATCATACCTCTCTGACTTGAGCTCATTAGTTGGTTTTTTCTTTTTTGGTTTGATCTGGGTCGTTAGTTGTGTTGAAGATAAACATCATATGTTTCACACTTGACTGTGGATCAGAAGACATATGTGAACGCAACTCATCGAAGTTCCAGTATCTTTTATTATTTTCCTGCATATGTTTTCTTTTGAATTCTGATTTACAGTGTTTAACAATTCTGATACTATTTGCAAAGTTAAAAGTCGTTTTACTTGTATTTATAAAACCTATTCATGGTAGGAGCTCTAGGCATTTTTCTTTGTTGTTTTTGCGTGAAAAGTAGACCTTGTGAATCATTTGTTTGAGCTATCTGACATCTTTCCTGAATGGCAATCAGTTCACAATGGAGACGGCCGGCAATGGGGTTGGAAACATGCCAAAGACTTATTCTTTGAATATGTTCAAAGACTTTGTTCCAATGTGCGTTTTTGGGGAAACACATCATGGTAATGTTCATGCTAGTTTTTCATCTTTCATTTTATAGAATTTCTATATTTGTTTGCCAAAGTCATATTCTGTAGTCATTGTGATTGTTATGCTCTTATTCTACTTAAACTTGACCTGTGAGCATATGGCACTACGAGAATTAATGGGCATGTGAAATGGTGCTAACTCGTGATTTGGCATGAAATTTAATCACGTTATGTTTTGACCATGTATGAGTAAGTTGCCTTCTTTCTTTTATGTGAGGACATTATGAAGTGATTTAGTGTGGACATAAAGTACCTTCTTATCTGGAAAAAATATAATCAACTTTTGGCATATACAAAATTTATATCTTATTATGGTGACTTAAAGATCACTTTATGATTTGATCATGTGAAGGCCTTGTCAGTACTCATATTTATGTGGTGCGATTGAGTAGAAGACTATTAAATTTGAATAGCTGATGTGTTATTTTTATGTTTACGAATTCTAGTTTCCTGGAAAGTGTTACAATGTATCATATCCAAACTTGCCATCCCTTCAACCTCCCTCCCTTTCAAAACAAACAAAAAGAAAAAAGATTTGGGAGCTGATTGGTTTGTTTCTTGTCAAATCTAAACTAGTTGAGCTCATGATTTGAGTGGCCGGTTAGCATGAACTTGCTCTGATTTTGTGCTTTCACCTTCTTTTAATAGAGTCCTTGCCTACATCTTCTACTGTAATGCTACTTCAACAATTTGTGATTGTGATTAGCATAAGCCAAATAATGTTTTTTGGAAGAGTTGTTATCTGGTTTGGTCCCTATCAGGTGGAGTGTTGAGAGGGTTGAATTGCTTACAAACTTAACATGGACATTATCGGCCCAAAGTGACTCTCCTCATATTTGAACCCCAATTTCATGGTTGTTAGGTCAACATTATTAGCAATTCATAAAAAATAGGCTGTTAGAATCGAGTAATATTCACTTACCAAAAAACAAAAAAGGTTCGTTGATTTTCTTATTTTTTGTTCTATCAGGAAGATGTTGGACTTGTGACGATTCAAATTAAATGTTTGGTCAGTGAAGTGAGTCAATTGCGCTGAACCTAACAAATGCTTTAGAGCTGTCTTAACCTGGATCAGTGTTGCTAGTAGCTTCATACATAACTTACCTGATCAGGCTCATTGAATGTAACTATTAACAGGCAGCTTGCAGTGTTACAATAAACATGAAGCGTCTCAATCAGATAGGACTTTGTGTTATTTTCCTTTGCAGTGGTATCATGTGATCGCTATCAATGTCCACAACCCCTGTTATATACCCAGGCCACATAGCTGTGGCTAGATGTAATCTAGTTTTTTCATGGTCTTGTGGTTCCTGCACCACATTTGTGATTTTTTTTCCAGAACGTATGGTTTGTTCTCGAGTAGTCCACACTTCTGAAATCAAGCATTATACTTTGTAGGCAAGGTTTCCATGGAAGGGAAAGTGGAACATAAGTTTGACATGAAGCCCCACAATGAGAACATGGAGGAGTACAGGAGAATGTGTCGTGAAAGGACAAATAAATCAATGATCAAGAATCGACAAATTCAGGTATGTCTCCAAGAACTCCTTTAGCTGTTACATTATTAGTTTGTGTTTTATTTGACTGTGGTGGAAAAAAATTATCTTTTGTTTCCCTTGATCTTTTAACAGGTGATTGACAACGACCGTGGAGTGCACATGCGGCCCATGCCTGGAATGGTTGGCTTGATTGCGTCCACTTCGAAGGTATTCATAATATTATGTCTTTCATTAAGTATGAACATATGTTAAGAATGTTCTGCTCATTTGTCTTGTATGTTGGCTTTTCTATGAACTTTATTTACCTTGTCAGTAGGAGTTCATGGCAACCACTTGTTTAAATCAATTAGTTATCTTATTCTAACAAACTTATCTAATAATTCTATGTATAGTCAGTATACCCATATTAAGTTCCTATTTCCTTATATTTCCATCCTAACTAAGCCTGTTTATATAATCCATATAATTGATATTCATTCATCTGCAGATATGCCCTTCTGGAGTGTGTAATTAGAATTCTAAACAAATCAATTCTGTGTCCAGGATAAGAAGAAAGCACCACTGGTAAAGGGATCAGAAGTTAAACGAACCAGAAGGGACCGTGGGGAGCTTGAGGATATCATGTTTAAGCTTTTTGAAAGACAACCTAATTGGGCCTTAAAGCAGCTAGTCCAAGAGACTGATCAACCTGCGGTATGCCCCTTAATGGTGCTTTGTGATTTGCTATGTTGCCGTTTCTGGATTGTGTGATGAGTGATAGTTTAAGCATTTCAATGGTTGATCATATTATCTGAACACGTAGCTTATGCCAAATATTACTGTACTAGGTATTAAGTTGTCAGGAATGTTTTGGGTATTTTACTCATCTATTTGTTATTTGTTTTGCAGCAATTTTTGAAAGAGATACTGAATGAGCTGTGTGTGTACAATAAAAGGGGGACAAACCAAGGAACATATGAGCTTAAGCCAGAATATAAGAAATCTGTCGAGGATACAGATGCAGAATAAATGGTCTATTTTCCCTGTCGGTATATTAAATTGCGCAAGTTCAAATGAAATTTAATCAATACATAGTAGTAATCTCCATCGGCACACTTCTGTTCGCCTGTGTATTCCACATAGGGCAAGGAGGGACTATCCTACTTGAGGAAGGAGCAGAGACTTATGAAAGAGTCATACAGTTCTATACACTTGCTTGTCAAATATATCTCAGTTTGTCTTAACAGTTGTATTGCTTGCTTAATATTGGTCTTGCTGATTTATAAGGAGTTGTTTTTTCCTGCATGTGGTTTATTAATTAGTTTCACTGTAGTGTTGAATTCTCTGATATTTCATATGTTGTTTCGTTGGTATTTATGATCAATGGTCCGACATCGTAGAGCCACACATCTCACAGATGAACCAGAATTTTATCTTAAGGGGCTAACAATGATAGAGATAAAAATTAGAAAAGACAGCTTAAAAAAATTTAAAAGCAAAAAAAAAACAGTAAAAGTAATATAAAAAAATTGTTATTAAATGGCACCTTAATTCGTAGTAAATGAAGAGGGAAAATATTATTTTTGTCAACACTTCTGCGGCCCCCATTTGTGAAGGCAATGAATTATGAGAACAAGTTAACTTTCGAGTATGGACAATTCCTATAGTGTGATAGATGGTGTGTACAAAGCCCAATAATGAATTTATTATCGAATGACTAATTGACGTTTACTAGTGATTTTGACTTCATTCAAGTGCAATAATGAATTATAGCACGTGTGTTCGGCCAGGACATAAGAGGTTGGATTGTGTAAAGGTTATTCCTTAACCACCCTCCTGTGCTTACAACTTACAAGACGGGAATTCATGGAAAATGGCGCATCGAGGGCTAGCAACATTTTGCGGGCTGAAAAAATGGGCCTAAATTAAGAGTTTTATTTTAGGCCCAGAAATAGGGCCGTATGGACCGTACTTTTTCAAGATTCATTAGAACACATTTCGCCCAAGAACGGACCAATAAATGTCCAGCCCACCCCATTTAGCCCAAGGACGGACCAAACATGTCCAACCCACCACGATGCAAAGTTAACTGTCGGTTAACGCAAATACAACCAGATACAACGTTGAACTTTATTCTTAGGCCAATATTATATATTTCAAATCTTTAATGTAAATTTTTATTTCAAATTAAAAGAGATTATTAAATTAGTAGGTTTCATTTAAAAAAATTGATAAGTTCCACTCATTCAACAACCTCCCTTCATTTAAAATAAAAATTTAGATTGAAAATTTATTATATCCGTTATTCTTATTCATCCTATCTGAATTCTTATGAATTAAGTGAAAGTGGCATTAATTTGTGTTTGTTTTACTGTGCACTCCAGCTCATTAACTGAAGCTGTGCATGTGTCTCAGCCTCAGAGGTTCTTCGATTGCGGCGTCTCGCGGTATTCGTATCAAACAATGAATATTCCTCGCAACTTCTCCAAGCTCGTCTTGTACCATCAATTTTAAGGAGCTAAGTTTTAGAAATTTTCGTGAGGGGTGTTTCAGGTTGAACTTGAATTTGAAGTTTGGGTAATTGAAAGATGGGTTTGAACTGGGTTTGTGCTGGATTTGTTTATCTTCTTGTTGGTTTGATCTTGAATGTTGTGCAGTTCTGCAATGGAGGAGTAACCAGTAGTTTTGTGAGGAAGAATGACCAAAGTCTTGATATGCCAGTGGACAGCGATGTATTTAGAGTGCCTCCTGGTTACAATGCTCCGCAACAGGTATTTTTGTGCTATTAATCCTCTTTTTTCACCTCCTTATTGATGATTATATGTTTGATTGTTTTCCTTTATTTCTGAGGGTGGGAGAATACTGTCAGTAACCCGTTTGGTTGCTAAGAAAGCTGAGGAAAGAGACAAATCCGTAGAAATCTCTTCTTTAGATGCTGCTTGTGTTAAACATAAATGAAACTTAATTTAGCAAAGGTTGGGTACTAAATGATGAAAATTACGAAGTGGCGGATAAGCTTCTATTGTAAAGATTGTATTCCTTTTGATGTAAAACAGATGGCCCACTTCATATTTCACTTGTTATCGATTTTGAATGATTTGGGTATGTTTTTTTTCTTTTCCCGACTTGTGTCTGTCTTGTTTGAAGGTTCACATAACTCAAGGGGATTATGAGGGAAAGGGTGTGATTATCTCTTGGATTACTCCCGATGAGCCCGGATCAAGTACAGTACTCTATTGGGCTGAGAATAGCCAGCTCAAGAATAGTGCAGATGGCCTTGTTGTTACCTACAAGTACTTCAATTACACTTCTGGTTACATTCATCACTGCACCATCCAGAATTTGGAGGTGTGTAAGTCTTGCAGGGGGTCTATTTAATCGTGTACTTTGCAAATTCATAAATTTACAGAGAGATATAGAGGGCTTAATTAAGTATTTTTTATTTATCTGAAGTAATTGAAATATTTTCCTATCGCTGTAGTATGATACCAAATACTACTATACTGTGGGGATTGGGAATGCAACGCGGCAATTTTGGTTTAGAACCCCTCCCAAAGTTGGTCCTGAAGTTCCTTATACTTTTGGTCTCATAGGTAATATTTTGAACTAGTCAATTTGCTTGCAAACTTGTTCATTCTGTGCATTGGATTCGAATAAAGAGTCATATACTTATCAATGTGCATGTTGTTCTGGTTTCAATAACCTGGTAAAGGCTGATATTTAAAGTGATCTCATACACGATACCGGGGGGGAAACCCCATTGAATAAATGAGAAACATACAGCATTTGTATATAGTACTACTGTTGTAACCTGACTCTCTTGAGCATTGTGAGCAGGGGATCTTGGTCAGACATATGACTCCAACAGCACACTTACTCATTATGAGTTAAACCCTGCGAAAGGACAGACGTTATTGTACGTTGGGGATCTCTCTTATGCTGATAATTATCCATTTCATGACAATACCAGGTGGGATACCTGGGGCAGGTTTATAGAGAGAAATGCTGCATATCAACAATGGATTTGGTCTGCAGGGAATCATGAACTTGATTTTGTTCCTGAAATTGTATGTATCTTATACCTATCTATTATCTATTCCTAGTAAAACGCACTTTTGTTTACTTCTTTTGTTCCTTTTAAAGAATTACTCACAACAGAGGGTTTGAGATGAATGCATTGAATAAATTGATTTTTTCCATGTTCAAGTCTTGTCTTCAAACTGGCTCAATGTAGTTAAAAAAACTCACTGCCTTTATCAATTAAATAAATTATGGAGCATGAAGCTTTAGAACTACACAGAAGTATGACGAAGTTTACTTTTATATACTTTTGACTTCAAACTTCTACCAGCTGTAGACCCTGAGCTTGGTATTTATGTGTCATACATCAACTATCTTCTTAATCAGTGGTTGTGTTCATACGCACTTTATTGAGTGCTGCAAACTCTGTAATCCTCAAAATAATGGCCTCTATGTTGCAGGGTGAACCTAAACCTTTTAAACCCTATACGCACCGTTTTTTTGTGCCATACGAAGCATCAGATAGTACGTCTCCTCTTTGGTACTCGATAAGGAGAGCTTCGGCACACATCATTATCATGTCTTCTTACTCTGCTTACGGTAAGAATTCTATCTTTCACTTGCATGAATCTGGTCTTAAACACGAATGACATTCTAAAGGCATGTGCTTACGGTAGATTCAATTTTAATTGAGAAACAGTTTTGAGGAAGAAGGTTTATTAACAAAATGAAGCATATATGAATTGATATATTGTTACTGATGCAAATGTGTGAGTATTGTACATTCATCAAGTTACTTATCTATTTGTAGGTAAATACACGCCTCAATACAAATGGGTCACAAACGAGCTACCCAAAGTTAACCGCAGTGAGACACCATGGCTCATTGTACTCATGCATTCTCCAATGTATAGCAGTTATGTACATCATTTTATGGAAGGGGAATCCATGCGAGTGATGTATGAGTCTTGGTTTGTGCAGTACAAAGTTGATGTTGTCTTTGCTGGTCATGTTCATGCCTATGAACGATCTGTAAGTACCCATCCTCCTTTAACTGTATTTAATAGATTCATAATATGGGCTCGTCATTCTGAAAATGCCTCTTGATTTTGTAAGTCTCATTTCATTTTGCTCTTTGGTTGGTTTGTGTGCAATAATGGCCAATTAATCTCCATGCCTTCTATTTTCTTTCATTGTGGTTTAACTTCTATTGTGTAGTTTTCACTATTTTGGGCCTTTCTATTCATCACTAATTCGTTCTGTTTTCGTTGCTCCAAACTTGGAAAACAGCTATGATGTTAGACGTAACAACTACTTCAGACTTAACGGTAAAGCACATTCAAATGTTGATTAATGCCATTATATGTTTGCATCACAGGAACGTGTATCCAATATTGAATACAATGTTGTGAATGGGTTGTGCACTCCAGTAAGTGACCACTCTGCTCCCGTTTACATCACCATTGGAGATGGAGGAAACCAAGAAGGATTGGCAACCGAGTATGTTATGCTATAACTCTAATAATCTGTAATTTCTTGGAATTTGGAAATGATGCTTCTGAACATACTTTTTCTAAATCGTAACTGGACAATTCACATTATCTGTTTGCAGGATGACAGAACCACAACCGAGGTACTCAGCTTATCGAGAAGCCAGCTTTGGTCACGGCATTTTTGATATCAAGAACAAGACTCATGCTTATTTCAGTTGGCATCGAAATCAAGATGAATATGCTGTCGAAGCTGACTCTTTATGGTTTCACAACAGATACTGGAAATTATCATCAGAACCCTCTGCAGCTGCAGTATAGTAAGAGAATTATTCCTTTAGCATTGTTCTCTAAGATTAGAAGCCGTCCACTCGAAGTATATACCTCCTATGCAATTTTTATGCCCTCATTGTTTATTGTCTTATCGCTTATTGGGTCATGCACATGGATATAAAGATACTATAAAAACAGTTATTAATGCAACAGTGTTGATGAAACCCAATGTTCACTTTCTCTGCCCAAAGACTCGAAACATTCTCCAGTATTAAAAAAAAAAAAAAAGTTTCTACTGATCATAACGTGTCCACAATTTTCAATTTGATGATTTTATTGTCTGAACTTGTTTATCTTCCCTTTCTGGTGCCTACTGCCCTGCCCCTTCCATCAGGTTACAAGCCTTTACGCGGTGTTGTTCTTAACTTTGTTATTATCGACGGAGGAATCAATCGACAAATAGTTCACAGGCAATTGTTTGTGATGGTTTCAATTGTCTTGTTTTAGGACTTCTTTGGCTGAATTTTAAAGAGATAAACACACATAACAATGAACTATTAAAAGAGAATTTTTTTATTAATCCAAGCGAAGGGATATCAGTTACAAAAAAGACTGAATTAACAGTCTTGATTACAACAATAACAACTACTTCATAAAATTAAGTTAACACTACTACTAAAAATACTCAATGCATCGAATACATGGTCATGAAAAACACTAGAATGATTAAAATCTGAATGACTATGGAACCTAAGGCTACAATGCCCAGCTCTAAAGTTCAACCCGAAAGGCTAGAAGATAAGGCTAGGGTTGTTTCGTTAAAAGCTACCAGGAGATTAAGCTCATACGTTAGATATAAATGCTAGTTTGCCCCCTTTGTATGGAGTCCAAGTTCTTTACCCAACACTCTTACTATTTATTGCTCCTTTTATCATAAACCATATCTCGTAATTTCATGTTTCAGCTTTCCACTTCCTATGTTTGTCTGAGGATTACACGTCTATCTATTTCTCAACTCCCTGTTTTTTATTTTTCTTCAACTTCCCAATTCCCAGGGCATACATGTATGATGCATCTCTCCACTTGTATGATCTCTATCTTCCTTTTTTCCTCATCTTCAACCATTTTATCTTAAACCCGTAATTGATCCAAATACAGACATCACAAAAAACTAATAACGCAGATAGTATAAAAAAGTGCACATATGCATACGTATTTCACATATAAAATCTTCCAGAGAAAGAGTTTTAAAGTGTTGAACAAATGTTGTTGAAAAATAATCTTGATCTTGGCCCAATATTCCTGATAGATCCATGTTACATGTCCCAACTTGACCCACTTTCTAGTACTTTTATTTGTAGAATATTCTAACTAAGTCTTGTAAAAATATCTAGTGCTGTAATTACTAGTTGTGAAAGATGAATTAAATTAGGTGGTTAGAAGATGATAGAAGCTTCACTTTAGCCCTATAAATAAGGTTCTTGTATAACCATTTGCGCAAGCCAAATTTGATATTAAGTTCAATAGAAGGGTATTCGTTTCATTCTCCTCTTTTCTTGAAGTTTTTCCTTCCTCTTCCAACTTCATTTCATAGAAATATAAATCTCCCTTCCAACAAAGTGTTCTCAGTGACTTTGTATTCATTCAAAATCTTAAAATCATTAAATGATAATTCATTCCTATTGACTAACTAATCTCCACTACCTGCTTTCACAATCTCTGTACCCTTAGAAGTTTATTATTCTTCGTCTATAAATATCCAAATTTTGATGCCCACGACCCCATAGATAGTTCGAACTGTTTAGGAACAATAATCAATTTTAGCCCGAATGGTTTGTAGGGAAACCCTACCATCTCTAATCCATTCGACATGTGCAATTTCTTTTCCGTTGATACGTCTTGCAATTTGTACTTGAATTCTTTTAGTATCTGCTTGTTCGGTTAATTCAATAATTTTTTTCATTGCTTTGCGAAATGAAGCTCTATTATTTAATTGGCCTTCTTGCCTCTATATATCTGTCACAACCTTCAGGGCCGGCCTAACTAGTAGCTGTGTAACCTCCTCTTCCTTTTTCCCATCACTGCTATGTCTCACCCTTCTCCAAATAGCTCTATATCATCCATTACTATTTTTTTTTTACTCAATGGATCAAGGGCTTATATTATCCATTAGTACAATTCCATCTTTATTCAAAATATAAAAAACATCATTCATAACATCTATGTTTTTTTTTCCATTCCTAACTAAATAAACATAATAAAATGACACGTTTTAGTTGCAATTTATCAAATTCTGTCATTGTTTTTAATATTACCTTATAATGTTATTTTGTTGTTTCATACACAACACCATTTCCCAAAGAATTGACTAATTTCTTGAACTTGAGCATTATCAGGCTGCTCAAGATCATGTCGGTGGGAAGAAAAAGAAAAACTAGCAAAGAGAAATTTGGGAACTCATCACATAACAAAGAAGAATAGAAGAGATGTGTAGATGAGATATAGTGTAGGCGGTGGAAAGAAGTGATAAAAAATGAGTAGATAAAAAAATTTTGTTTAGACAAATTTTGATGATATGAAACTTATTTTGTTTTGAGGATTCACTGGTGTGAGGTAGGAGAGAAGTGACTTGAGGGATATAAAGACCTTATAATTAGTGAAAGGATGTGGAATGATAATAAGGGTTCCATTTTGAAATTGTGTTTGGTTTAAGGAGGGAGTATAATGGGAACATAAAAAATGTGTAAACTCATACTGAATTGTCATTGTAATGTAAACACTGATTAGGTTATGCATTTTTGGCAACAAATAGGACCTCATCACACTTCCAACTGACTTCCAACTGATTAGGTTAGCTACCTAAATTTAATTTACTTGGTATTTTTTCCTACTAAGAATTTCACTCATTTAATTACTTGGTAATTCAACTAGAGGATCATTTGTGCATCACCTGTATTATATGGTTGTTGACATTACAACAATGTCATTTGAGAATCCAAAAAAACCTTATAAAGTTACCTGCAACCGTATGAGCCGTATTACCAAATTAGCAATATTTATGTTTAATGATTTCTGGGTTAGGCTTTAGTCTACCTTCTCAACACCGTTGCAGGTGGTTTCGTGTTTTTGTTCAAACAGGCATATATATATACTAGTTATTTTCTGTGTCTGAAGGCACGAAATAATAAAAAAAATGGTCAACATATTTGTATTTACACCAAAAATCAAATAACAAACATAGAGGAGAGATAAAAAAATTTAAGTACCGATTATAGTGGAGGTGAGCGGTGGTAATTGTGGTGGACGACATTGGTGATGATGGGAGACGGTGATAGTTGTGGTGGGTAAGGCGACGACCGTGATGGTGATAGCAGCTGCGATGGCAATGGTGATGGTGGTGGTAAGGTGGTAGTGGTGGTGGGTATGGTAGGGTGGTGATAGTAATGGTGGTGGGGGTAGAGGTAGTGGTGGGGCGGTTTCAAACACTATTTTTTTTAAAATACTAATGAGAAATAATTTTTAAAATAACTTTTAAAAAGTCACTCTAAACACACCCTTAGGAGTGTATTTTTCCTATTAAAATTTTGGGTGTTAATATTAACTGTTAAATTAACTTTAAAATAAAATTTAAAGTGATCTCTACCGTGTATAACACAAGTAATTTTGTTTATCTTTTGAGATTTGAATTGTATTTTACTTTATTATATAGATATATTAGAGGGGATGAAAATAAACTGTACCCCTTGCTTGAGACTATTATTTGAAGTAAGACAACCATTTTATATATTAGAGGAGATGAAAATAAACAATTCAATGACTACAATAACTGTAATACTCTTTCCTTATATGGCTATGACCATTATCCTTTCTTGGCATTGTAGCAAATTAATACACATAAATATACACATAGTCAACGCCATTCTACCCAATATATGACGTTGGTGGAAGAGGAGATGGAAATTCAGACTTGGTGTATGACTTAGGCAATTGATCGTTGCCTCTGGGCACAAGAGTTTCCGTGCAGCAGAAGCTTAGGAGTTCCCAAAAGTCCCCAGCAGCCAAAGCCGTGGACTGTACGCATTTTGGCCACCAATTTGTTTGCCCCAAGTTTGCTGCTGGACACCTTTGTAGTTACGAGCAGCATTCTTGGACCACATTTGCCTCTCACACAGCCTTTCCTTGGGTTTGCTTGTGCAGGTCTCTTCACCCGCTTTCCTTCTGAGTTTGCAACTTTCCTTTCCTAATTTTTATTATATTTTCTTAACTTTTGGGGTATTATGGAATAATCAGTAACCAAAACCAAACTCGATAATTGTCTTGCCATCTAAAAAGAGAAAATTCAGTGAAGTTAATGGCCTCCTCCTCCATACAGTCGCATCGTCAATTGAATCTACAGAATGAAATCGCAGGAACAAAAGTATCAAGATTGACATTAACTGTCTCCTCTCTTTGGATCATACGACAGGTTATGGCACTTCCAGCCCACTCAAAATGTGGATGTGCACTCGCATCAATCATATAACACATAATTGGCACATATGAAAACAGGCATAGAAAGTATTAGCTTAAGGGTTGGAATTTACAACATCTAATCTATAAAACAAAAGCCATCTACAACTATAGCAACCGTATCCATTCTATAGACAAACCCAACATCATAGAAATGTGAACTTGGCAAGGAGCCGCCACAAAAATTGTACAGAGTGTACCCATTTCCAGCATGGGGTGGCAGGGGAGTTGTTAATTAGCAAATGTCCTGCTGCTTGGGAGAACAAGTTGGCCAACCTAAAGGCCCAACGTCTCAAGTTAACCATACGCGATCAGGTGATATGCAGAGTCACAATTATCAAAGTTCTCATGGTTCCAAGGATACTTTAATTGCTTCATTAAGAATCTCGACACTTACGCAAGGCAGCCCTTATCTCCTCCAACATTTCACTGACCCTAATTCCTTTCCTGTGAGACAGGAGAACTTCGCCATAATACACAGAAACACATGCCAGTAAAGAATCCGAAAAAACAACAAAATTTATCCACTAAGCCTATTCGACTTAGTGACCGGTTTAAAATAAAATGCCAAGGAATTTACAAAACAAGAAACAGTGAACGTAAGCAAAATGGTGAATCATTTTCACAAATAGAAGCCTTTAAAGAAATAGTTTGGCCTATAGCTTATGCTGTTTATACATGCCTCACGTATCAGTATCATTAGAACTCCATTCCTAAATTTCTTTCTCTATCACACACACAAAACTAAGGATCATTTGGAAGCAATATACTGAACAAAAAATATGGGAAAATGTTCGAAGCAAAACTACTGCTACTTCATAAAATGACGAGATCCACAAACCTTCAAAGCACATTCTCTAAAGTTTTCTCAAGGAAGAATTAAATTAAAGTCAGTCTTTTGTACTCATTTCCCAAACGATCCTGAAATTGAGGCAGGTTGGTTTGATTGGATATGCTGAGCATAAGCAAATTAGCTCGTCTCTATGTGGAAGTGTATCCTTAGTTAAAACACATAATGGTTTTTTGGTTCTTTAGTCAAAGAAGACGCACATTATCTGGATTTTGTTATAAAACGTACTTTATGATGGGTAGCGGACATGAAACTATTGCGAAGAAAAATGGAAACTACATTTGAACTTACAAGACACTAACACCCGCAACAGCTAGAGGGCGGGGATACTCCTCGATTTCTTTAACCTTCTGATCCTTATCAGTGATCCCAGAAGAAAGATCATTTGCATTTTCCCTGTAACTGGACGCCGATTGAACTGCAGTTACAGAGCTTGTCTCTGACTTAGAAGGTATCTTATCGCATCCAATTCTCCATATTTCTTGAGTCAAAGATGGAAGCCTAAGCATTGCCTATAGTCATAATCATTGTGAGAGTTAAAGCCTCGTGAGAGTTAATTGATAAGTTGCACATAGTATTAACATATAAAACATTTTGGCACCAGTAAAAATACAGTTTTCAGTTAAAAAGCAGTACCAGCTAAGATACAATCAAAATCACATACCTCAGGAATATCTATCTTATTGAGCACCACGATATACGGCCGTTCAAGATAATCAGGATTGTACATGCACAATTCCTGCAAAATCAAAATAAGGGAATTCCACAAATGTGCAAGTGGAGCAAATAAATGACAATCTGTCTGATTAAGAAAATGTGAAGTTTGTCCAGGCCATTCAATCAGACATGTACAAATACCAAATGTTCGAAATTCTTCTACTGTAAACAATAAAGTAAAAGATATCGATGCCATGATGTAAAAATACAGGAACATGTAACCCAAATAAGTCAATGAGCAAAAAATAGACGAACAATACTTTACCCAGGGTAGAAGAGCGTTGTTATTTTCTTTATGTGAATACGTAGGTTACCAAGTACTAAACAACCAACTAGAGAAAAGCTAACCACAAGGAGAACAACAAACGCTATATCTTGACAATCTGACAAAACTTCGGCTAAGTTTTCCAATTTCCCACATTTTTTTTGAGAAAACAATTTCTCATATTAGAAACGGAGTAAAAAGAGAAGAATAGCAAAAGGGAGATTAAGAGAACAAAGGAAAAAATGGTAATACCCAAATAAAAGTTTAGCCAAGGACCTTGGAATTAGCAACAATTTTTGTAATCAAATACAATCACAGCTAGTAAGTTGAATTTTCAACTTATCAAAACACAACGTTCAAGATTTATTCAATTCAATCACACAATTCATCCCTAAATTTGTTTTCCCCCTCAAAAAAATTATCTTCTCTAAATGACCTCCAATGCTAGATAATTCAACCAACATATTTCCCAATACCAGATGATGATGTCTCGGAATTAATGGCCCAAGTCCAGTTGTTAATGAGGGATTAATGGGTTTGGCAGGGTAGTGAGAGTGAACAGCTAAATCAAATAGGAAGGAGACACAGGGATTTAAGTGGTTCGCCCCAGCCGATGGACTGAGGTTATATCCACTGTAATGGAATCTCTTACTCCTTTGAGTTGTATATTGATTTCTAATGATTACAGGGAAAGGGGAGAACGACACTGAGCCTTTACAATGAGTTGGGTATCGCTTATGCTATCTCCAAGCTACAAAAGTGTAGTGCGCAAGATGAAGATCCCTCTTAGGACCAAGCCGATCTCCTCTAGGTGAGATAACACTGTTCTATTTATACGAGTCCTTGCTCTAGGGTTTCCACCGGCTCCTCCTAACCGCTTACTCATTCTGTGGGGACCTTTCATCCTTATCCTGCAAGAAAGTTCTGCTAGCCGGCGCCACGGCGGCCACTGTTCCTGGGACAATCCGCACCACCACTCCCAGCAGACGGGTCTGTCTGTCCTTGATATCAGAGGTGGTCCCCCTGTCCTTTGGAATGCGCGGCATGCTGGGATGCGTCCAGATGTTAGGGTTTGACTTCTCCTTTTATGACTATCTTTTGGCTTTGGTCGGGCCGTCGGTCCTTTTGGGCTTTTTCCCCTTTTGCTCGTTACATGGTTTGGACAATGATACTTTCCTTAGGCCAATAGGGGGAGCTGAGTGTCCTGGGCTTATTGGGCTTCACGGCTGAAGCGGCCCATGTCCAAAATTCTGTCCCAATCACCAGACAATCTTATTATTCATTAATCTACACCTACCTCTCTTTTATTTTTTCTCTGTTTACTTTAATTTTAAATTGCGTAATTAAAAAAATTATTATTTAAAATATAAATCTTGCACGATCAATGCTCAATTTTTAGTATTACAGAGTGTCTTCTGGCATGACATTATTGCTATCTATAATTTATGAAATATTAGAACTACAAAGTCGTATTCTCAATTCAAGAAAGCACAACAATCAAAATTGTCTCATTTTCATCTACTCCAATAACACAAAATTCATCCCCAAATTTATTTTTGCACTCAAAAATATCTTATTCTTTGCATGACCTCCAATGTTAGACTACTTAATCAACACACTTTTCAATACCAGACAATCTCATTAATCTACACCTAACTCTATCTTATTTTCTCTTTGTTCACTTTAATTTTAAATTGTGTAATTAGAAAAAAAGAAAAAATAAATTATTATTTAAAACATAACTTTTGCACTATCAATGTTCTATTTGTTGTATTACAAAGTGTCTTCAGCCACAAAGTAAGAGGACAAAATATTAGAACAAACTTGGCGATTGAGGATAAACGTACTTCTTTTACAGTTCTGTAGTCATTCACAGGATCCTCAGCAGCTGCATCAACAACATGGACCAATAACCGAGTTCTCCTCAGGTGCCTCAAGAAATTTCGACCAAGACCCTGAAAGATTAGAACAGTAAATGTTAACCAATAGACCAAGACACTGAAAGATTAGAACAGTAAATATTAACCAATAGAATTCAAAAATAATAAAGTGCAGAAGAAGAAGAATAGAGTGCAAAAAATAATACAGTGCTTAAATACCTTCCCCAGATGAGCACCTTCAATAAGACCAGGCAAATCTGCCAATGTTGCTTCAGATGAATATTTCCCTGCCCCCAACATAGGATCACCATCAAGACGTCCAAGGTTTGGCATTAAGGTTGTGAATGGATAATCAGCAATCTCAGGCTTTGCCAGCGTAATGGCTGCCAATAGAGTTGATTTTCCAGCATTTGGGAGTCCCTAAAAAACAAGCATATAAATCTCAAGTAGTAGGAAGAATTGATGCTTAGTATATCAATATCTATAATTCATATCAACACGTTTAGCACTCTATCAACCAAAAAAGAATAGCAGAAAGCAAATAATTTGGATCAATCAACATTTTGCATCCATTCCACATCATTCAGAACACTCAATAAGCCATGTGATTTAGATATACACTCCCCTGGCCAAAAAAAAAAAAAGACAGCCATGTGTTCCTGATACCCTGCTTCAGTAAGTGTGTAAAACTTAGATTTTTTTTTTCCCACACTCTGTCAATATATATCCTAATGTGTTATTGTAAAAAAAAATAAGGGGGAAAAAAGTTGAGAGGAACAATTCCTCTCACATGCTTCAGGTTAGTTTCATAGCGATCAAATGTTTTATGCCAGTCAATCCAGAAACCATTAGACAATCTGCAGAACATAGGCAGTGTCCACAACACAAGTTCTCCAATCCTATTAGTAGAACAGATACTAGCTAAAAAGATGAAAAAATATTATATCATTAATTCATCACAAAAGAATTGACAAACCTCATTGGTATCAGTCATCCAAATCAGACTTTTCATTTAGATATATCCTCCCTGTTTATTCACTGGTGCTTGGATGATTTCATAATGCAATGGCCTAACTTGGGGACACATCGGATGGCTGATTGATAGGTGGGTTGAAACAGGAAAGAGTCAATCAAATTTTGATAGACAAATTACTAGAACTGCAATTTTTCAAGGGAAATGATTATATATTATTGGCTAAGTTTTTTGTTGGAAAGTATATTATTGGATAAGTTACCAAACATCTAATATAATTTTTTGAAAGGGCTGCAAACATCTAATATAAATGAATGATAATAATCACATTAGAGATGGTCAATCTAGTCTAGGAGAAACCGAACCCTGCTAGGCAGGGCTGGTTCTGGTTCAGTTGCCATTTTTTCAGTTGTCTAATCAGTATTCAAGCTCTATTTTTCCACCCCCATCACCTCCTGAAACATTTGATCAATTAGTACAAAACGAATGTTAAGCAATCCCAAAAAAGATTCAGTAGAAGGTAAATGAGACAAAATATATCAAAAAATAGAATATGATTATAGATACCTTAACGGGTTAAGGTATGATTATAGAGACAAAATATGTATATGTCCAATACATATACATTCACTATAAGCATAGTCAAAGATTGAAGGTATGCACATAAGCACATATTTATGAATGTACACCAGGAAAAGTAAAAATATAAGCAATACTTACTACAAGACCAACATCAGCAACTACTCGTAGTATCAACTGCAAACTAACCTCCTCGCCAGGCTGCCCAATCACTAAAACCTGCCAGGAATTGACAGTGATTAAGAAGTTTAGAAGGTCTAAAATACATCTCATTGCAAAAATTGCCTAATTTTGGAAGTCCACATTCAAACAATAAGAATTATATTTAGTTTAATATTTTTTCTAGAATGTAAGAGTACAACAGAATCACAATAACAGTCCATATGCTTTTAAGTTAAGTGCTTAGCCCAGTAAGCAAAGATATATTCTCTTAGAAAGCAAAGCATTCCCTCCACTAACATGCTGCACAATTCATCTTAAAACGGGGAGCAAGGGGCAATTTTTACAAACCTAACAATGGCATGGTTAATGTGTGACCATTCATCAGCAATAACAAGGGTAATAGACCGGAGAAATACTTGTAACTCATGCACTCATAAATTTCATTCATGTGAAATCTGGGAGTGGCTTTTGATCTCTAGTAATAAACAAATATGTTTATATGATAATTTCCTAGCTACCCTAACTATATAACACATCTTCATCTAAAACTCATTCTCACTTTGTAAGCATAGAGTACTTTGTCATTTGATTCATTACAAAATGCTATATTTTTAGCAGTCATACACACTTGGTATTTTGCAGCACCAAATCATCATGCTCTAATCTATGCTCTGAAAATCGAATCCAAATATCCAGGAAAGATAGGGTTAATAGATGAATGCTTAAATAAACAAAACATCAAAGAGGAGCTGATTATGAATTTTAGGCTCCCTTGATGAAGAAACTTCTCGATTCTTAAAAAAAAAAAAAGATAAGTTGAGAGTACATTCCACATACAAGAACATGGCAATACTTATGTTTACCTTATCACTGTCATCCCTCATCACATTGGTGGTTAAAGCCATCATTCTTTTCCTTCTATGCTCTGGCATTTCTAACAAGCTAATCTGCCATAGAATAAGGAAAACAAATTACAGATCAAGTAAACAGTTTCAACAAATGTTCAAATAAGGGTTACTAATACCAACAAGATGTGCTGTGCACAATAACACCCCTTATTAAGACAAACGAAAACTCCCACTTGACCCATAAATACAAGCCCTGGCCATTTATGCCTAATATATCACTTATTATTTGAAATAAGCAAATATTTGATGGAGAAGTTAGGAGAGAATATATTTCAGTTATTTGAAAAGAATATATTTCAGTTGCTATAAACATTGGTCATACATATTACAACCATCTTTTCCTATGTTTATGAAGACAGAGCTCACCCCTCCTTGTCCACCCCTTGCAACAAGAATTTCATCACCTGGGCGAGCTAGATCAGCCAAAAACTTCCCCCGCTTATGTTTTACAACTGTACCTGTCAATGATAGAAAATATCATGAACCGACCTTAGTTTACATGGTGTCATATTCTTTTGATCTTTTGATCTGCTACCATGTTGAGAAGACAAAGAAAAGGTAATCAACAGAAATCTATATACTTCCCTCAGCATACATACTTGAAAAACTCAGCAAAGTAATGCACAAACCTACAGGTACTGAAATACGCAATGTTGAGGCAGCAAGTCCATCATGCAATTGAGAGGTCAAAATACCCATTGCATCAACATTGCTCCCACGCTTTGCATTGTGTCGCCTTTTCATGTGAAATTCCAACAATGAATCTTTGCCCTCATCTGCGTAGATTACAACATCCCCACCATGCCCTCCAATAGGAAGGATAAGTGATCCATCAAAATCTCTTTTATATGAAGTCTTCTTCCTCATCTTTTCCTTCTCAAGTTTTCCTTGGGATTTAGACGGAACACCCAGGTTTGGCATACTAAGAATGGCACCATGGCCTCCATCTCCAGAACGAACTGTGATGCTGACCTGATCAAAATATTTATGAGGTTCTCTTATCAATGTATCAGTGCTTGGGGAAGGAGACACTTTGACCCTTGCAAGTGCACATTTCAGTTTACAGAATCGATAGCTCTCATCACTCCTTTGCTGATTAAAACTATGGAGAAGAAGGTCAATAGCTATAATTAGAACAAAAAATGCAAAAAAAAACAGTTATAAAAACTTCTGTTGTATGTTTCGATTTTAGATTAACATCAACAACAAAATAAGTTCAAGAGTGAAAATATATTCAAGGGAGGGTATATAAAATAAAAACCATAAATATTGCGAACTGATTCAATGCCAATAATCAAAGGACTTCTCTGAGAAGTAACTGCATATTTGCAAACATTATAAAAATAAGTAGGTCTGCCTTGGTAATCCATGTAGTCGGATAAAAACACCACAAGCATGAATAAATGGCGAATATATCAAATAGCATCAAAACAATAGCATGAAACTAAGAATGCATCTGGACACGCCACAATGTTTTTATAGCATTAAAAAGTAAATTTTATCATCCTGAACAGGGTTCTGTGGAAAAAGAAATCCATCAACTCAATTGATTCCAAGTGCTACATCAAACAGAATCAAGCCTGTCAAATTTTCATGTAACCAAATGCAACCTACAAGAACAAATTCAGGTAGTTCCGTGCAAACTGAAAATGCGAGATCCTTAATCAAGTAATTGATACTTTTGTCCAACCTCATCATTAATTGTCTACAACTCAACTCAACAAAGGTATGTCCAACTTTTTGAGGTCAGCTGCAGAAGTGTTGCTGAAGCATTGTGCTTGTCTAATCACAAACTATTTTATTCTTTTCCGCTGGTGTAGTTATCATCTAAATCAACTCTTTCTTAATTTATTACCCATTTGTGATACCTCTACTATTTCACATTGTATCAAGTTATGAGGGTCGTAACAACATCACTATAATTCTGGAGAAACAAACTTGTGTTTCACAGTGGCGGCTTTTATAAGACTATCCAGAGAACACCAAGGATCCTGTAATGAAAACTCCATCTCCAACTCAAAAATGGAAGCAAGTAGAGCTTGCGTTTTTTAGGAAAAAAATACGTTGAATTGAGTTGCATCTCAACGAGAAGTTGAAAAGCGACAGTGATGTGAACTTAACTAAACAATATCTTCCTTTATCGTTCGCTATTTTCAGTCCAAGAAAACGAAATTGCGCATTTAATTGACGGTAGTACAACAGTTTGGCTCAATTGGGAGTAAATTTCTTCTCTTGTACAAAAAGAAAATAACCCCCTTTAGCAGTAGAATGTTGAAATGGTTGATTGAAAAAGGTTAAAACTTTGGAAAAGCTAACAACAAACCTTGTTGGGAGAAGACGGTCAGAGAAGAACGATGACAGCGAGCCAAACGAATCCTTGCGAAAGCTCAAGTTCATATACGGAGATGATGATTGCCAACCAGCCAAAGATATCATTTTGATGCGTGCGTGTGTCTCTGTGTGAGAGAGAGAGCCACCGAGGAACAAGCCTGTTTTAGTTTGGGCGGGGATTTACTCGTTGGAGATAATTGCCCGAAGTTAAAAGGCTATGAATGTATGTGGTTCTACTAGGAAAAAGCAAGTAAAATTCACCCACTCCACTAAACTATTATGTTCTCTTGATAGACAAAATTTAGTAACTGAATTGGTAACAGTCGGCGGAGACCCCTCTGGTCACGCCCAAGTCACTACTATCTTCTTGTCTTGTCGCTCTTCTCCCCAATTTCTTTTTTTAAAAATAAAAAAAAATTGGTAATAGTCACAGTGCTCTAATTTTGGTCCTAATTTTTTCGCCCCAAATACAATTTTTTTTTAGTTCAACAATTAGGAGTGTCTGTTTAAATTAATTTATGTGCAACTCAACTAATTCTCTCTCTAATCTAATAAAAATAAGACATCTACGCTGAAATATCGAAACTAAAATACTTATAAGAAATAAGAAATTATATTTTTATCAATGACAATGGAGCGCTCTCTCTCTTTCTCTAGGCCGAAATAGAATTTGCTCAGGGTGACTCAAAATAATTTGAGACCTAAAACAGAAACATTAAATAAAAATCTTTTTATTTTTAGTATTATTTTTTATAAAATTAATTTATTTTTAATTTTGTATGTGATAGAGAGACAAAAGAAGAATGTGCTAATATTATCGAAAAAGAGATTTCAACTTTTGTTTTTATTTTTTACCACAAAAATGGAGAGAGTGTTTAATTTCAACTTTATTTTTTATTTTACTTTTACCGGAGAGAGAGAAAGTGAGTGAGAGTAAATATGAGTTAATTTTTGAGTATTTTTTTAATTTCTAAGTTTTTTATGTTATGGATTAGATTGGATTATGAGCCCAAATTATTGCAATAAATTTTTTGATTGAATTTAATTTTTTGAGACTTTTTTTGTAGGGCTTAAAATTTAATGAATTAAAATTTTTTTTGTGGGTTAGTGATGTACCTAAAATTATGGGACTTTTTAAAAATTTAGAACCTAAAGGTCATACTTTTTTTTTTCATACTTTTGGGCCGGCCTGAATTTGCTATGATATGGGGTAGGGTTGGCAATTCTAGACACAACCCGTGAAACCGACACGAACCCGACACGGATTTAGCGGGTTTGGGTGTAATTCTAATGGGTTCGAGTGATTAACGGGTTAACTCGACAGACCCGTAAAATAAACGAACCGGTTTCGTGTTTAACCTATAAACTCGTTTCAACCCGTTTAATCCGTTAAGAGTGGAACAACAATTTTTTTAAAAACAGGTTAGGTCTATCAGCCTCTATCTCATCTCACACCTCCCATCTCTCAGAATCATTCAAATTTAGTAATCATTAATGTTTATTTTTTGTCTTTATTGTTTTGTTCAGTCATGATTTATTGTTATAGTGAATAGGTCAATCATGTGTAATGTGTGGCAAGTTAATAATTTTTCATATGGACTCAAAATTATTTAACTTATTCTCTTATTTAACAGGTGACACACGGGTTATATCGGGTAACTCGTCTAATAAACGATTCGTATATGGATGTGATAGTTGGATTCGTTTATATAAACGAATAGGGTATGGATGGAGTGTTTTTTGATACAAATCCGTTCCACCCGATACAAATCCGTTCCACCCGACACGATTGCCAGATCTAATATGGGGGTACTTGTTGTCTTGAGAGAGAGAGAGAAATAGAGAGAGAGAGCACCACCATATACTACTCCAATCCTTCATGAACACTACCTAACTACCAATAACACCACCTATATGCCACTACTGATCCAGTGCCAACCAAGGCCGCAACCTGCCACCACCACCACTTACAATCAAGTCTCGCGGATGAGTTACTTACCGTATTCCCAAAAAAAAAACTTTAGCAAACAATTTTTCAGAATCAAAATTTTGGACCGTGATAATCGTACACACGGGCTGGGTTAGGATGATTGCAAGGACCTAACTCAGAGCAGGGAGAGTTCTGTCCAAACTCGGATCATCGGCATATTTTCTTAACAAGAATGTTATTTGAATCTAATTGATTCACTTAATTCATCACAGTCATTAAATTGATAGAAGGTCTCAACAAATATTGAGGTCTAATGTTTTAATCAAATAAATAAGAATAATTAGATGAATAAACTAAGTGTAAGTAGCATTACTCTTTCCGAAATCCCACACAAGCAATCTCGTGTATATTGTGAGATTGTGTGTTGTGGTATAATTAATTAACTATAGTCATTATTACATGAGTATAGTATTAGTGATCCATGGGTGCTAGTTTTCATTGTTTAATGAACTAACTTAATATTAATATTGGACTCTGTTAAAAGTTGTTTTGAAGGTAGGTGCATGGCAAACCACTAATACATCCGTTCAGGATCTTACTTAAAAAACCAAGGTCAGAGGTATATTAGCAGCAATATTTCTTCCAATATACATATTGAGAATTCAAATGAGGCCCATTTCATACAAGGTGTGTCACTCAATTATGCATGAACTGTAATCCACCAAGAAGAAAAATGACGAAAAAAACATTTGCTGAACCAAAAAAAACTAACAACAATTGGGTCATCAAGTGGGCTGGAAAGGAGCAAGGATAACAAACCCTAATACATTCGAAGGAGCCATGAATCCTGGGAAGGGATGGTTTATTTCTTCCTGGAACCAATGAGTCCATTGCTGCAGTCATACGCGTTGTATTATCCTCCTAGAGGTGTCTGGGGATGAAAAGCTGGCATTACATCTCTAGATGGATGGAGTGGAAAGATCAGATGGTTAGACATGGAACTACCGCTCCGCCCATTCTTCAGATTGCAGTATCTCCCTCCCTGTTCCCCTTAACAGTTCTAACATGATAACTAAGTAATCTGGCTCAACATCAATGCCAACTTTCATCTAAAAGTCCTCTCAGCATGAGACCATTTTTACCACAATTAATCCTCAAGCTGAAAAGCCACAATTCAGCTATATAGGAAATTAACGGGATGTCTAACTCCATACCATAACTCCTTTTTTCCTCCAACAAAAACGTGACAAAATGAAAATACAAATTTACTGTTTTATTATTTTTGCTGGTAGAAATGCATCCAACAACGGTACAATCACTTCCCGTATGGTACCAACATTTTGTGTGGGTATTGATAATGTACAAATTGGTTTGCACATCACCTGTTAAGTAAACAGTATAAACTATAGTAAAATAAGTAGAGAAAGAAACAAGGTTTATAGTGATTCAGTCAACAAGACCTACGTCCATTTTTAATGGCTAAGTTCGCCGAAACTTTTATTAACTCCAATGTGTTGGGAGATCAGAGAATTACAAAAGATAGAAGAGATGAGATTGATTTTGTGAGTTGCCCCCCAAGTGTTGGGGGAACTTACAATTTATAATCGTTTGCGTAGTAATTGCATAGTTAGTCTGATAGTTATAACGGATTAGGGGCAACTTAATAGTATTAAATAGTTTGATGACCTCTCCTCTCCTTGGCGACCTTTCCTCTCCTTGATGACCTCTTATCTCCTCAACATGCAAAGAAGTTAGAGTGTTCTCCAAAGGACTTAGTCAAAGGATGAAGGAAGATTGACTCTCTCCAAGCGACGAGAGTAAGACACCTAGATGCTCCTTTGGTGGTGTAGCTCCCTGATGGGCTTGACTGGACCTCACAGGACCTGTTGGGTCTTCTTATAAACTTGAGCTTTTAGTTAAGTTTGGGCTTTCTACATGGATTGAGCCATTTGGGACTGACCCATCAGTTGCCCTCCAATGCCCCATGTCCAATGAAACTTGGAGAGGAGAACATTCGGTTGAATTTGATTTTCGGCTGACCGACATAACTAGAAAAATTTTGGGAGGCCAAAACATCTGTTTTAGGCCTTTTTTGGACTTTTAGTACCATCAGTCACAACCAAAGACTGTGAGTCTTGTAGGGCTCGTCGATAGTTTCGATTTGATATATTATGGGCCTCATTCAGAGTAATGAAGCGAAAGTTACGGTCAAAATGGTGAGCAGAGAGTTGGGCGTGCCTTTTTGGGCAAGCAATTTTTTTTTTTGGGAAAAAACTTTGAGAGGCCAAAACAGATGTTTCTGGGTCTTTTTTGGACTTTTAACAGCATCATTCACCGCCATAGGCGGTGAGTTTTGTGGGCCTCTTCGAGAGCTTTGATTTGACATATAATAAGCCCCCATTTTGGAGTTATGGAGCAAAAAATGTGATCAAAATATCCAGCAGCTACGTGGGCGCTCGTTCTAGGCGAGCAGGCCAACTCCTTAGGCACCTTGGGTGAGCTTGGGGGACTGCCTTGGGCGCATTGTGTCATTGTCTGCGTGCTACTGGGTGCGAGAAGGATGAATTTGGGCAAGCTCGGGCGAACAGGCACTAGAGATGAGGGGCAAACAGCCTGTGCAGGTGACAACTTGGGCGCTGAAGATAATGATCTGGACAGTCTGGGAAAGCTGGACAACGGTCTAAACGGGCGTGCAGCTCTCACGGCAGGCGAGGGAGACGAGGTTGTCGCTGGCGGGTGCGCTGAAAGGGTTGCTCAGGGGATGATGTGGTCAAGGCGAGCTTGACATCGGACGCCCAAGCCATTGCGGCCCCCACTTGGTGAGCACATCAAGAGTGTGTTTGGTATGGGGGTTTGGGAATATAAGTTAGGGAGTAAACACCCTTAAACCCATGTTTGGTATGTATAAAATAGGGATAGAATTTCAAACCCGGCCTGGTCATGGCCCGATCATGAAACCCTCATTCATGGGTTTCATGAAACCCAAGGGGGGTAGGTTTCATATGTGGGTTTGGGGTTTAACATACAAATGACATTTATACCCCTATATATCCTATATACTTCATATACACAAATTAGGTAAAAGACAAAATAGTCATTTATATACAAATATATTACCATAATAATCATATATTCCGGCGCATACCAAACATGGGTATGTATAACATTGAATGTTGAATTCCATCTTTGAATCCTATCTTTGGGTCAAACCCAGATTTGAACAATCCAATCCAAACTCTTCCCAAAAAATATACCAAACACACCCTTGATCCAATCTAAACCCCCACTGGGCGAGCACAGCAAAAGCCTTGGCATGGAGATGGGCGAGCAACCCATGCGGCCAGACGAGTTGGTATCAACGTTGGGTTAGTTTAGGAGGGCGTGGAGGTTGATCTATGCAATCCGGGTGTGCAGTCTGCTCACGTTGCTGTCTGGCGAGAACTTTGGGCGCGCAAGGAAGGTTGTCCAGGTGCTGGGCGCCCAGGCCAAGGCAACCCAACTGGGCAAGAACTGTTTAGGTGAGCTGAGAGAGACAGACGCACCTACTGTGCTGGGCAGGCAGCTGGGTGTGCTGATCTGGGCGGCCAGGCGACTGATTTGGGTGGCCAGACAGTAGTACGCTAATCTGAGCAGCCAAGCAGTTGAGTATGCTGATCTAATATGGTCTCTCGGGTTGCAGATGACCTGAGTTTCAAGATCTTGCCTAGAGATGACAAAAATAATGTTATTCCAAACATTAAAATATTTAACATAATTACCTGGAGAGAGAGACAGACTGCTTGCGTGAGAGCAAAGACAGAGTCTGAGAATTGTTCGTGAGAGAACTATAACTTTTGAGACCGAGCTTTTGGCGAACCATGAGAGAGCCCCTAAGTTGGAGGTTTAGGCTGTCAGCTTGAGAACAGAGTAGAGATATGTCAAGCTTTTTTTACGATCCGCGAGAAAGTCGCTAAGCTGGAGATATGAGTTGCCTACTTAAGAGCAGTGTAGAGATAGACTGTCTGCTTGAGAGCAGAGCAGGAATATGCCAAGTTTTTTGGTGACCCGCGAGAGAGCAGTGCAGAGATAAGTTGTCTGCTTAAGAGCAGTGCAGAGATAGATTGTCTACTTAAGAGCAGTGTAGAGGCCCCAACATTTTTGGAGACCCGTGAGAGAACTGCTAAGTTGGAGATATGTTATCTGCTTTAGAGCAGTGCAGAGGCAGGTCAAACTTTTGGCGATCTGCGAGAAGATTCATCTCGACTGGACCTATTGATTTCCTCAGCTTTCATATATTTTTGAGTTTTTGTCAATAGTTCTGGCATGCTCTTTGGTGGACGCTTTATCACCGAGAAGAGGAAGCTTGATGACCGGAGGCCTTCCAAGAAGGCGATCATGCTAACATTTTCATCGAGCTACTCGACTTGAAGGACCTCCTCATTAAAACGAGTGAGGTAGTTTCTCAGACTCTCGTCTTGACTCTGCTTTATCCTGAGCAGGTGGGTTGCCGACTTCTGATGACAGCGTCCTCTAATAAAGTGTGACACGAATGACATGCTCAGCTCAGCAAATGTACCAATGGAGGCTGGGGAGAGTTTAGTGAATCATTGATGAGCAGATATTTTCAAGGTGGTTGAAAACGCTCTGCACATGATTTCGTTAGGAACGTTGTGTAGTTGCATCAAGGTCTTAAAAGTTTCGAGGTGGTCCAGTGGATCCTTCGTACCGTCAAAGGTCTCGACGGATGGCATCTTGAGTTTTTTAGGAAGTGGGTAGTTCGTCACGTTAGGTTTGAAAGGTATGTCGGTTTGCCTTACAAGGTAGTTCACTATCTCGGGTCCCTGTGCCTTCACAGCGCTAAAGACGTCATTCAATTGATTTTACACCTCCTTAATTTTTTCTTTCCAATAATCGAAAGGAGGTCTCTGAAATTATCACGAAAATGACTCTCATGCTTCATGTTTGGTTTTCACCCTCATCCTTTTGAAAATGAGGGTCTTCACCATGGGGAGCATATGCAGGAGCAAGGGCTAGAGGAGGAGGAGGTCCCATATGGTGGGGCCCCCTATGTGGGCCGCCCAAGGGAACTCCCAAAGGTTGGGTGCCCAGATGGGGAGCTCCTTGATGACCAGGGAATAGAGTTCCCCTAGCTTGAGGTCCAGGTTATGCTCCTCCTTGTTGCCCGAACATTAATTGCAAAATATGTTGGTTCTAGGCTATAAGTTGTTGCATTGTGTTTAGCAATTGTTGTGCATTTGAGACGGGATTAGTAGGTGGAGGAGCAACATCCTCCTCTCATACTGGATTGTCTTCAAGTTGATTTATAGATCTGGTGGTGATCGCAATTGATTCAACAGAGAAAATGTGTAAGTGAGAATTTTATCGTTCTCACAGACGACGCCAAACTAATGATGCACGAATTGGTTTATATACCACCTGTTAAATAAACAGTATAAACTATAGTAAAATAAGTAGAGAAAAAGACAAGGTTTATAGTGATTTAGTCAACAAGACCTACGTCCACTTTTAATGACTAAGTTCGTCGGGATTTTTATTAACTCTGATGTGTTGGTAGAGTAAAAAATTACAAGAGATAGAAAAGATGAGCTTGATTTTGTGAGATGCTCCAAAGTGTTGGAGAAACTTACAATTTATAATCGTCTGCATAGTAATTGCATAATTAGTCTGATGATCATAATGGATTGGAAGCAACTTAATAATATTAAATAGTTTGATGATCTCTCATCTTCTTGACGACCTCTCCTCCCCTCTCCTCTCCTCTCTTCAACGTGCAAGAAAGTTAAGAGTGCTTTCTAAAAGACTTGGTCAAAGGATGAGAGAAGACTGACTCTCTTCAAACTGCGAGGGTGAGACTCTTAGATGCTCCTTTGGTGATGTAACTCCCTAATGGACTTGACTGTCTTGCACCTCACAGGGCCTACTAAGTCTTCTTATAAGCTTGGGCTCTTAATTTAATTTGAACTTTCTACATGAATTGGATCATTTGGGTCTAGCCCATCAGATATCATAGCCTTATCCAAACAATAGAGACCTGACAGCAATGCTAAACTAGGCCATCTGTGCCTGAATTCAAGGCAAATGAAAAACATTGACACCCTAAGTATTATTCTTATTTGTGCTACGTTCTATCTAGACCATGAACTTGATGGACCATTGAGCCTCACAAAACAGGGGCGGAAAAAAGGAGAACCAGAATGAAAGTACAGAAGTGACGTCATTCACATTATCAGGAGCATACTTTGTGAATTAATCACTGTATGAATAAAAAAAATGTGCAAAAGTTTTAAGAAAGAAAGTGAAATAAAAAGAACAAGGAAAAGAAAAGATAATGCACAAAGGGATAACATCAACAATGAAACAGGAAAAAAAAACTTGGGAGCTGCCACCACCAACCATTTACATTTGGACTGTCATATATACTCATAAAAGCTATTGAAGGAAAGGCTGTTCTGAAAGAATTTAGCTTACTGCTGTTCCATTTGCAGTTTGGCAAGCCTGTAATTAGTTCTGTAAAGGTCCAATATATGGTGTTGGCAAAAGCTAGTTTTAATAGGTATCAGAGCTACTTTCAGTTTAAGAACAAAGGATGCAAGAGAAAAAATGGAAAAATAATTACCATGCGAATAAAAAGCACTGTGAAATATTAACCCCATCCTTGAGCTCTTTAAATGTTATTTCTACTACCATTGCAGTTTGACTAAATGATCTCTTTACACAAGCCCCTGCATGCTAATTTTTTACACCATGAAATAATCAACAAAATTCTTGCAGTGCAGAAGCCCCTTCATGAACTCACACATATTTGATAAGAAAATGCCACTGAATATGTGAAGTTAAGCTTGTTTAGCATGTGTTTGAACAAGTATATATCAGATGCAATAATTTGTCTACACTGCACAGCCATGGCATTCCATGCAAAGAAAAATGGAAGGGACATTACATAAATGATCAAAACTGATACTTATGTATCAGTAGGTTTTGTGCCATTGACTTTTATTTCCAATTGAAAGTTCGTAACTTCACAAAGAATAAGGACACATGTCAATCTTGTACAATACCCACATATGAAACGAGCATATTTGATAAAGACATGTTTAATCTCGAGAACTTTGAATGCCTATCAATGTATAATTGTGCATAATAGCCAGATACACTAATGAGGAATGCAATAGTTTGATTATGAAAACAATCTGACAAAAAGGTGCACTGGCCAAGTATACCTCATAATAGGTGTTGCCTTTCTACTGCTAAAAAATGAACTGCTTTTCATGATATCCACAAAATACAAGCCAAACGCCTTCTGATTCTATTGTTTACAATACTTCTCAACAGCCTATTGAAGTTTTCACAGATCGAGTGTTTTCATAGTAATGCTTAAACGGTGCAATTCTTTCTTTTAAAGTACAATAAACCCACACTCACATTGCATTTGATATACAAATTTCCAAAGGAGTAGGTACCCAAAAGCATGCTTTTCTCACTCCATCTTCCAAATTTCTCTCTTGAAAACCCTCTTATCAAATCCCACTCTCATTCTGCAATAAATTCTTCACTAGTAAGTTCAAGCACACAAAAAACCTGTACAAAAATCATAGCTCATGGAATTTTATAGTTATCATTCTGATTTTCATCTCTTATCAAATCCCACTCTCATTCTGCAATAGCAAAAACCGTAAACAATTCATAGCTCATGGAATTATATAGAAAAATCATTCCAATTTTCATTCTTCAAACACTCAATTCCAATTTTCATTCTGCAAACACTTAATCTGCTAACTTTTAGGTTTGTGAACTTTTTTCCTCTCCATGCTCAATTTGACTCCTGTATAACAACAAATGTAGAGAAACTAAGACCACGCACTATAATGCTATTCGTTTGATTACTCATGGTCAGATAACTGAAATAATATATAAAGCCAATCGTATCAGACATAAAAATTCACAAATTCATTAACAGTTAACGTATATAAAGTACAAAGCTTAATCAACAATACCTATCGTTTCAACATTTTCTTCCTGTTCTTCCCTCCTTACTTTCAAAATTATCATTCAATCACGAAGATGGAAACACATCCTTAACCGCAGAGGCCGCACTCAAATAATTCAAGGTATTCCTCAAAGTCTCCTTCTCTCTCTTCAACCTCGTCGCCGTGTCCTCCAATTCCAACAACGCCTGCTGCTCTCTCGGCGCACCCTCAAAAGTACTCCCCACGAAGAACGAAAATGGTGTCGGAAATAAATTCCTCCTCAAATCTTGCACTTCCTTTTCTGGTTTACCATTCAACCTATTCGACAATCGTATCACATCTTTCATATAGGTTTCGACCTCATTCGCCAATGTATCCAAATCTTCTTCTCCATTTCCCGATGGCCTATCCTCTAGCCAGTTTACTTCGGCCACTAAATAGGGTTTGGTACGGGCAATTTTTGTGACCCTGAAGCGTTCTTGACCTTTACATATCAAAAAGAAACGGTCATCGACGAGACGTTCGTGCTTGACGACCTCGCCGACGCAGCCGACGTCAGCTGTGCCGGTGGTGCTATCGGAGTATATGACGCCGAAGCGGAGATCGGTTTGGAGGAGAGTGTGCATCATAATACGGTACCTGAACTCGAAGATCTGTAAGGGGAGGATTGCGCCTGGGAAGAGGACGAGTGGGAGAGGAAAGATTGGAAGCTCCACGACATCGTCGGATTGGGGTGAGCCCGTGTGGTGTTTCTCGGAGAAGGATGAAGCAGAGCACCGGAGGGAATATGGTTTTCGATGCTGTTGGTAGTGGTGGACGAGTGGATGTGGGTTGGAGAGAGATTTAGGATTTGGGTTTAAGGGGTTATTAGATTTTAAGTAGGGTTTGTGAGTGAGGGATGAAGAAGATGGGGAGTGTAAGAGTTGAGGCAGAGCCATTGAGAAGTGTTCAGTGTAGAAAGAGCGAGAGAAAGGGATTCAGAGTGACGAAATGGACATTAAAGAGAGAGGAGAAAAAGAAGAGGAATGGTGATTTGCCATATTCAAGTGCCTTTTGAGTGATTTCCTCCTTGTATCTCTCTCTATCAATAGAATGAAGGTGAATCTGGTTGGAGGATTTGGATTTGGGGAAATGACAGTTTGAACCCTTAAAATTCAATTGTTTTAAATTGTTCCCTCAATTAAATTAATTAGTAGTAATGTGATCTCAATCATAATGTCCATTATAATTTTCATTAAATTGACAATCATGTGAGATTTAAATGAAAAGAGGAAGGGTCATAAATTAATAAAAGTCATTACGCGTATTTCACGTGATTGTCAATTTAACAAAAATTACACTATTAAGCGTATTGTTCATGTCAATTTTTATTGGATTGACAAGCAAGTGAGACACAAATGAAAAGGAGAAGTGTCATAATTCGACAGAAGTCATCATGTGCATCTAACATGGCTAAAAATTTGATGAAAATCACAACGAACATTATGGTAGGGTCACATTGCTGCTAATTAATTTAATTAGAGGTACAATTTGAAATAATTGATCTATGAAGGTATAAATTGAAATTTTTTTAATCTTTTGGGGTGTAAGTTGCTATTTACCCTTTGGATTTAGAGGGAAGAAGATAAGTGTTTTGGGGGTTTTGGAGGTGTGGTTTAGAAGTTTACATGTGGAAATGGCAATGTGTTATCTCGAACTTATGTGGCACGTGCATCCACCCATGGAAGAAAAAAGAAAACTATGGTGCCCAATGTCTACTAACTCACTTTCATGCTTCCATGAATTTTTATTTCCCCCTTTTTTTTTTGAGTGGTGTAAATAATTTTCTAGTGGGAGAATGGCAATTTGGATTCCCATTTTTTGGCATTTTTGGTTGGCTAAGAAAAGAGAAGAAAACATATAAGAGATTTGGCATTAAAAATTGAATATTCCTTAGCAAATTGAATATAGTGTGACGAAAATAATATATGGATACGGATGATTTATCTTTTTTTTTTTCTTTTCATCGATGTGATAGTTGAGTTGTATTGATGCTATTTTTATTAATATGTGTGTGTAACGTCTTGGTGTTTTTGTTTATCTTTTTGTGTATTTTTTTGACGTTTGTATATAATTGGCGTCTCAATTTTTTTTTTATTTTTTTGCTTTAATGTTAATGTATTTGAATAGATGTGGGAGTATGTGCGTGTATATGTGCATCCTTTTGTCCAAAAAAATAAAAAATAGATGTGGGAGTTACGTTTTAAAGCAATCCTATTTTAAGGGATCTCTTCCTTCAATAATACTTTTTCAAATCCAGGAAAATAGTTTGGCTAGCCCACTTTCCAGCTCTCTCCTTGTGAGTTTTACTCCACTTTCTCCCGTGCATGCTTTTCTGCCCTGTGCTCTTACTCCACCAAAACTTGGCCACTATTAACATTGTTGTCTTTGCCAAAGGTAGTGGGGAATTGGAGGATCATCATTGCATATGATATAATTGCTTGGACTATATATAGCTTTCAGAGCAATGTTATTAGGACCTAATTTACAATGATCTTTAAATTGGCTGTAGGGGCCATCAAGTATTAAAATTTAGTGTTGATTCAATGGTTCTACTGCAACTACTTTATTATGTCAACAAATTAGGTCAATATTCTAGATTCAAATAACATTACTCTAGCTTTTATCAAACCTTCTCTATATTAGAATTTGGTATTGATCCAATGATTCTACTGCAACTACATCATTATGTCAGTAGCTTAATTGAGAATCTTCTTTTCTTACCCACCTCTTTTTCCTCTCTCTCTCTCCAACGAGAAACATCTCTAAGGCTGGCACATTGAACTCATCCTTAATGAGAGTAAACTTAGATACCAGCAATCACTCACGCCAATCATAAATATCAGATAAATTTAGGAGTCATCAGTTAAGATCAAATCCAAGACGTTCATGACCCAAATCCAAATCCATAACACTTAACTATCCATGTAGGTTAAAAGTCACTTTATCCTAAATTCTCTCTTTCATTTGTATTAAAGTTTATTTTTTTACGAGCCCCAAACATATGAGAGTCTTAAATATTGCCCAACTCTCATTAACAATGGTACTCTTTTTAAGTATCTAAATCATCTTATGTTTTAAATTACCGGAGTATTTTGCTGAAAGTCACTCCATATTTGTTCAAGTTCATTAATTGGTAAGTTACATAGTGATACTTTATTTGGACTTCCATTTAGACTGTAACAATTTGCTTTGGTGGTCATCGAAAATATTATTGAATCATCTGCAAACAACAAAAATGTTTAATGCTGCTGGGACAAATCCTTCTACTTCTTCAAACCTTGAAGCTTGTTCTCTCTACTGTTTGGTTTATTAAGCAAGAAAGACAAATAGATTCCATTAAGAATAAGGATGACGACAAAGGATCCTGGTCTCGCTCTTTTACTGGGAATCACCTATCTTTTTATTGTTCTATTTTTTTTTTTTTTTTGGTACAAGGAATCACCTTTAACAGCTCTAATAGTATTGATGATTGTTGTATATTTAACACTTGAAACACAGTGCATTGCAAGATTTTCACATTCGCAGCATGAGAATTCTTGAAAAATCATAGGAAAATCCATTCGCAACAAAGGGGTCTAACAGTGACATAATTACAAATTATTTGGAAAAAAATGAGCCTTGTTTATGGAGGGGTGAGATCCCCGACTCTTTCTTACCTTCCCTCCATTATGATATAGTTACTCTTTAATTAATAAAAGTATATTGTTGTTTCTTATTAACAAAAATAAAAATAAAATAATCAATTAAAAACATTAGTTTATATTAAATTAATTAAATTTAAATTCAAATTGAATTCCACTTGCGATCAAAATCTGATTCATAGACCAAGCCAGTACAATGACTTTGCCATTATCGGTGTCCCCACTATGTCCGTGGGTTATCCTGTCGCTGGCATTATGTATCCCACTTATCTGCAACTTGAACGGATCGCATTCACCGCATAATATACACGTGTCATTAATTTTAGAGTAGTATTATGTAACTCAAATCTGTAATTTAAATTTAAATTTTAAATACAAGGGGATCATTGGATTAGTGTGTCCTATTTAAAAAAGTTTATGAGTTCACTTATTTAACCGTCCTTCTTCATTTTGGATGCAAATTTGAGTTACAAATTTGTAATATATATTATTCCCCTAAATTTTATATGAACCCTATTTTTAGTTAAATGTTCACATTGAATTACATAATATTCTTTGACCAAAAAAAAATTTACATAATATTCAATATGACGGTAATGTGACGTTATTGTTATTATTAATATGTGATATTATTATTCAATAACAAATCAGTATGTGAATGTACTTAATCTACTAATTATCCTATTTATGTAATAAAATAAATATCAAGTGAAATTCATGTTATCCAATTGTAAGTTTATTACAGCATCTTTAATCTCGACTCAAATATAAACTCAAATTTAAATTTGAGTGGTTGAAAAAACTTTTTCAATGTTGGATTCAAATTTATACCAAATTAAGATAAAACTTATTTAGAACACAAATTAAAGCAAACTCAAATTTGTTATCAAATTTCTAACGGTTATTTTTTAACTTATCTAAAATTAAAAGACTTCTTCAACGACCTGTTTTCTATCTTTTATTGCCACTCTCTAGTATGCTGCTTCCATCACTGACTACCATCCAAGTTTTCACAAATCATTTGAAGGTATGTACGTAAGTTTTTTTTTTTATCTTCCATCTTCTTGATTTCTTGTATTTTTCAAAACCCTAATCCCATCTATCTTTCATACTATATAAACTCTAAGCTTACCCATCAAATTTTTCGAGTTAAATACTATCAATAATACAATTTTAGGGCACCGATTCTTCTTGAATTTTTAAGCCTTTACTATGCACAAATTTAAAAAATTAGTCATTTTATGTCCTCAATCTTCTATTTTTATTAAAAACGTATGTTTTTGTGTTATTTAGACCATACTTATGTCAAAATATTTATAATTTTTTTCTTTTTCTTTATCTAGATTTATAAAAAATAATAAATAATTAAAACAATCTTAGAATTCTTGGATAATTTCTTTATTCATATGTAATGTTGCATACATACTTATTATTTTTTGAATTATACATTTGTGGAGTTATATGAAAATTTCATTTATTTTACAAATATTATGATTTGAATGATAAAAAAAAAATGAGTTTTGAGACAATAATAAATTTTTTAAAAAGAGTGGAGTAAATATTTGATTTTACTCTCATTGGAGTACTGTATAGTAAATCAAGTTTTTTTTTTCAAATTTGAGTTTAAATTTGAATTATAGTTGTAGATGCTCTTAGTTCTTCAAATTAATTGTAAATATTATTTTTAAATTTTATTTTATGAGTAATGATGCACTAACTAAATTTTTGGATCAAATTTAGAACTCAAATAACATGACAACATATTATTTGAAATTTTTATTGGGACTCAAATGACATGACACCAAATAAAGAAGTCCAACTCGGCTGCCATGTCATTTGAGCTTCAAATTTGGTCTCAAAATTTAATCAGGGTAGACAAAACCTTATTTTATGAGTAATATTACACTGACCAAATTTTGGGATCAAATTTAAAACCCAAATGACATAACACCAAATAAAGAAGCCCAAATTAATTGTCATGTCATTTGAGTTTTAAATTTGATCTAAAAATTTGGTCCGTAGAGCATTACTTCTATTTTATATATCTACAGCAGTTTCTCTTTCTGCCACGTGTACCTTTCTCGTTCTCTAATTTTATTCGTGGGAAAAGCACCAAATGACGTACGAGAACACGTCACGTTCACATAGAAGCCCGTTCCGACCCCGTCAATGCTAGAGCGTTAGCCATTACGACTTATGTCTTTGGCATTTTCGTAATTAAGCAATATACCGGATGTATAGTTTGGTAAATTAAAATGTCATTTCTGGATATATATAGAGGCCAAAGGGTAACCATCTTCAGGTAGAAGCATTTGAGTAGCGTTGGAGGCTAAGAGATCTTTGAAGAACCTTTGTTTTGTATTTCGAGTGAGAGAAGAAATGGCTTCGGAAGAGGGACAAGTGATCGGTTGCCACACCGTTGAGCATTGGAAAGAGCAACTCCAAAAGGCCAATGAGTCCAAGAAACTGGTATGTGTTCACACTATTCCTGATTTCTCTGGGGTTATTCTCTTGTACGTGTTTGTTCAGATTCATTTACTGTTAAGAATATGATTGTGCTCTTTTCTATGTTGGGTAGGATTGTTGTTTGATTTTAGTTAATGGGTTGTGCTTGATTTGGGTAATGATGGATTGCTTGGTTGTTTGGATTTGTGGATTTTAGGGGTTGTAAGATAGGTTATGGATTGTATGATGAATAGTATTTTTAAGTTTTTTATGCTATTGTTTGAAGGTTTATGTGGATTTCATTTGACGGCCTGCGTTTATGGGCTTTTTTAAAAAATTTATGACGGGGTTTAGCTGTTTTGGTATTTGATTTGGGATACAAAACATTAATCTTTGTTACTTTGTGGATTACTTTGTGGAGCAGCAGGATGTTGAGGTGTGGAATTTGAAGTAAAATTTTTGATTTGCCTATTCCTTGTTGCCTTGGGAAAGAAAGACATAAATAAAAAAGTGATTATTCCTAGAGAGCTTGTACCATACCACTAGTACCAAAAATGCATAAAGACTTCTATGCCAACCGGGAATAACGGCTCTGTTATTAAGAAAGCGGCAGACAGACTCATTTGGCCGATATTTTTTCCCTAATGAGTGGCTTTAGTTGATTAGGTTTCCCCTTATATTCTCTACCCATCTTTGGAGGGTTTTGTATCCGTATCCGTCTCCGCCTCTGCGGAGATCTCCAGATCTTTAAGACATTTAATCACCTTTCATTATCATTATCACCTTTGTGGTACTGGAGTATATTTCTGTCAAATTAATGGGGAAAATTTGGGTAATTTAGGTTAACAAAGTGAAACCCAGTTTGAGACTTAAAGCCAAAATTCTAAATGAGATTTT
>CM042193.1:1947073-1963965 GCA_023539305.1 Ilex asprella
GCACACGACACAAACTAATAACTTTCTATCCATGTAAACCAATAACTACTCATTCTTCTTTTATATAAATCTATAACCACCAACTCATCTTTCATGTAAGACAATAAGTATCCCAGTGGAGTTCATTTTGTCTTTTTGAGATTCATTTTGCCTATTTAGGATTTTGTTATTGGTTAGTAATACCATTTTATCAATGCGGATATAGTATCACAAGTGCAAGTAAATATTGGGTATGCGTCTTTGAAGAATGAGTTAATGAAGACCAGAAGGAATGACAACATAAATTCTTATCATTTTCAAAAATATTCCATGTGTCAGCACATTTTTGGATAAACGATAAGGGAGTGGACTTTAGGACAAACATTAAGCCAACTCAACCACATCATGAACTTAATGGAAAATCCTATCGCTAATTATATTCCTTTCGCATGTGCTAATCACAATTTTTATTACCTTTTTAAGGCTTCACATCCTACGGCAGTGTGAAAATAATCATAATTCCACCAGGAGGCTTCTTGTATTGTACTTCCCGTTTATGGTTGGTTGTTCACTTCCTTGAACTGCGTTGAGTGGTTGTAGTCTCTGTTTTTTGTCGTTCCCTGCTGTTGATTTTTAGACTGTGGTAGTCGTTCTTTTCACCAGCGATATCTTTGATGCATCTCCACCTAGTTCTTCAAAAAGTACCAACAAATTTTGTGTCGGCTTCAACCAAGACCTGGGAACATGATACCTGAATTTGGGAAGGATTGGTCAGATACATACATCACATATATAAACTTTTTTTATTCCAAACTCATTTTGGAGGGTCTAATGTTAATGTTATCGAGTGAGTCACTTGTGGAGCATTACCATTGCTGGGTTGCTTCACCACAGCCTATCTGGCATGTTGAGGTTTTGAATATTCCCGAATACTTGCAAACACCGCAGTTACCATTTGCATAAACTGTCCAATATCTTCCTATGTTTTGTCCGTTGATCCATGCTTGACCCTTTCCCATACTATGCATGTCCAAAGCCAGTGGCTCATCTCCTTCAGGTGCATCAAAATAAGCCTGCACATCTTGAGATGGAAAATTATTTCTACTGCCTCAACCGACTTTTGTTAGTACTTATCAGTCATATTTTTGTTTTCTTACCTTATACCATTTGAGAGGCTGCTGGCCTTGGTCGACTAATGACCCTTGAATCCACTCTACAGATGAGACTCCATCTGGAGAGACCAAATTCATTGCCTCTCCTTTAAGACCAATCTGTTAAAAGGAAGATTATTGTATGTCGAAGATACATGGCCAAACAATGCAGATATAAGACTATGCACAGTTTGGTTTAACCTTGTAGGTCCATTTCTGCCAAGATAAGTCCCTTTTTCCCTGGTCAAGCCCTTTCAGTACTACTGGTCCCAGAACTCCTGTTTCCCAAGTCTCAAAGTGCACTCCAATGTTCTTCAACAACAATACATTTATTTATAGTCAGTGATGAAACAAGTCAAATGGAGTTCACCACAGAAAGCATGGAAATAATGGTTCATCCTGTGTAAAATAAGGTGCTAAATCTGCTACCTCATGCTAATGGATCAAAAGAGCCAAAGCAATGGACAGAGAAATCGAAGTGTAATAATTTCTTTCCGATACAAAAGAGTGGGAAGAGAACCAACCGGTAATCCAACAGCAACACTGAGTAGTGCGATCTTATTTGTCCCAGGAAGCAAATTGATAGGTCCATTAAACGTGAATGCCGTTTTCTGCCAGGTACCTTTTCCGGACCCTTAAATGAAAAATTAAAGATCCACAACATGAGCATTATTTTGTGATAGATGAGAGATGACAAGTTATAATCACAGATAAACCATAAAAGACACTCCAAATCTAGTTGACTGCTCTCAAAATATGTCGTCCAACAGAATACCTGAGAGCTGCCCATTTATAAAGACATGTAGTACATTGCCTCTTGACTGCACAGTGAGAATAGGCTTTTGTCCACCGCGCAGAAATGATTCTGATGACTGAATGTCAACACTGGATCAGAAAGCAAGGAGCAAAAGTCAACTCTTGTATACGAGATATTTCTTATCTGAGAGTTCCTCATTCTGAACTGTGAATCCAAATTAATTATTGGGCCCAATAGATTACAAAGGCACTTCATGGCATGCAGTTTTCCCCAACCACCACACCAGCAACCATCTTCCCCTTTCCTTTTTCTAACCTCTCATCAATACCCTTAACCATTGCGAACCGCAAAACACCAAATCATCATACTGTTAAGTGAAGAAACATCCATTACTGCACCATTTGTGCATAATTCTCACCTGGTGAGGGATAATTCTCCTTCAGCAACACATCAAATGAAAGCCAAGGTGCTCACATTTTTAGACAAAATATGGATATCAGTCTTAAGACATTCTTGAGCTCAGAAATCAATTACCAAATTAAGTAAAATCTTTTTGGTAACCCTCTGATGCTCTTTCTATAGATGCAGCGTAGGGTTGCATCATAGATGGATTATAAGAGTACAGCTATATCGAATAACACATAAGAAATATCAGGAATAAGCTTTCAAGGGTACTTTAGAAGTGCACTCACCTAGTCATGTACCACAAATAATCACTACTATCTCTGGTGACATTTATCTGGTCCAAGAGTCCAACAGCTGTCAATGTTGAACTATCCTCTAAAGGCGAAATTTCTTCATCATACGTCTCCCATGATTGGAAATTAGAATTGGTAGGCAACATTTGAATCCCAGAAGTTTGAGAGTGAACCTTGATGATCACGGAACAATCAGATGAATTATTAAATAGAAATAAAAAGTAGCAGAAGAAAAATTACTTTCCCAAATCAGTGTGATATTGGTTCCTGTGATTGGCAGAAGTATTTGATAGGGAGAGGAAAAGAGAGAAAATATTATGGAATAATGAATAAGATATTTAACGTTCTTCTAGGCAATGTAAAGTGTTTTTTCTTCTTTTTTCCCACTGTTTTGGTTGTTACTTTTTATCAGAGAATTGCGATTAGACCTACTAGAACTTCACTTACTTTTGCAGTGTTAAAGACTACGTTTCTGCAATCGGGAAGAATGCTGACAGACCAAGGAGGCAAATCATAGTGCATGTTATTGAATATCACTGTTGCAGCAGAGTTACTATCGGAGTTTGAGAGAAAAGCTGCACAACTTTCCCCCACTGAGAATACATGAGCCTGGAAAATGATGAAAATTAGATCAAGAAAATTTTTAGGATCGTTGACTTATGATGAACATGGTCAGACCAACTAGCGAATATGGTGAAAGATGGTTCAGGCTTTTCCACAAAGGCACACGTGGAGGCTTGCCTTGACATGGCACCAGGGATTCCTAGGAGATTATTATTTGGTAGGTCCAAAGGAGAGGTGCTAAGTAGTTTTGGTATGGCAGTCTTTATGCTGCAAGTGTGACTGGTCCAGCGGGTATCCTTGGTAGTTGGTGCCACAAGTATGCAGGAACCTTGGTGTCGTAAGCGCTCCATGTCCCCCACAATTTTGTTGCTACTAGCTAGCAATTCACAATCAAGAAGGAAAGAGGATAGAAAGTGTGGGTCACATGCCTCTAAGCTAAGGTATACCGTGTGCTTCTGCTCATTCCTTTGGAAACTCACTGTACAAATTCTCTCTCACTCTCTGTCTTCCTAGAAATAGGGCCAACTCTCTCCTCTCTCCTCTCTCCTCTCTCCTCTCTTCTTGCTTTCCTCCTGCCATAGTACTTGAGTCTAACCCCTCTATTACCCCTCAACAAGAAGAAAGACCCATAGTTTTAAGGCTCACCTGCTGGGACTTGCCTAGGGTAATAACTGAAGGATCAGAAGAAATTAATGCGGGTTCGCATAGTTTAATAGCCTTGTGGAGTTTCATCAAGTGGTTGTACTTAGGTTCCCTGATCAGACCTGAAGAAAGTGCAAGCACAGTGAGTACTCAACAATATGGATTTCCACTGAAACACAATTGTGACCGTCACAAAATTTTGAACAATGGGTAATTTTGAGGTTTCAGAAATCATAGAACTAGAGCAGTAAGAGCTTGGGAATATCTTAGTGGCCGTATGGGGAAAAGTTGAATACCAGAAGTAGCAACAAAACTGGGCTTCTGTATGAAATTTAAGGAAGTAAACTTTCAATTAGTGGGCTTGGAGAGAATTTCCTTCTTCCCAGATACAAATCTAAAGAAGAAATATGCAATTCAGTAATACCTCAAACTATTCCTTATAGTTGTATATAATATCTGGAATAAGTGAATAACTGCATAGAGTAGTAGTTCTTGTCTGATTCGATAGAACATATATGAACTTAGCTGTCTCACCGTATTCATCAATGGGAGCATCATAGTCATAACTTGTCGTAATGAAAGGGCCTCCAGCAGTGCGACCAAAGTTTGTTCCTCCATGGAACTGTCGCATGAAGTAAACATCTGGACTCAGATTTGCTAAAGTAAGGTTTGGCATAGAAAATCTTGAAAGATCATGAACTGAACAATGCAGGATAACTAACCATGTAATAGTTAACATATGAACCACCCACTTGTATGAATCGAGCAACTGCAAATGCTAAATCTTGAACTGGTCGCCGGTGAATTGGGCCACCAAATTCTGTGAACCTTATCATTGGGATGGAAAATAATTCAGAAAACAAGAGCAAGATGAATGAAGGGATCAAATTTATAGCTCATGCATTCGAGCTTGAAAGTTTTATACAGATACTTTACCAGCCACTCCAAGCCTCAGTCCACATTTTCGGCTTGTAAGCTTTGTTTGGAGAAAAAGCATCACAGTAAAAACCATTACACGTATTTATCTGTCGCCAAGATCAAGAAGAAAAAAAAACCTAAGATTTTTTCCTATACATAATTGATAAATTGAGGTTAGGAATTGTGAACTACTCAACAACCAGTTCAGATATTCATGACCAAGAAGTTTTAAGTTTTAATAAAGAAAGGCTTGTTGTCAGCATTCAAATTGACTAGGCTGATTTGATATCTACATCGTAATGAGCATGCCATTGTCTACATAGGAAATGAAGAAACAAGAAAGGAAATTATACAAGATCTGGAGGACCAAGAGAAAAGCTCACCACAGGGTCAGGCGCATCATCTTCCTTGCACATCACCCACGGGACGCCTGTATCCAGTCCAACAGCCATTTTTGCAGCCCAATTCATGTATGCCTTACCAGCAGCTCCTAGCACCTTTATTTGTGGCCCGTACTCGTTCTCAATCTACACGATCAAAATTAAAATAACAAAATATTGTTGAAGGCATCAATTCTCCTATCATTCTTTAGTTTTCATCATTGGAAAGTTTTTAAGCAAAATAATTCTTGTTTATATACCATGAATCTCCGGCAAATAAAGGTTCATGAACTCATAATCTTGCGTGGTCAACATAAGCCATACCTGTGATAAGATAATGGGGCCTCCCTGGGATTCAAATAAGTTTTCACTTTTCATCATCTGAACAATTTTCTGGGTGAACCCTTGCATTGCCGCCTTCAAAAACCATGAATGAGGATAAAAGTTACAAAATCAACATTTTCTCCTATCAAGTGAACAATATACTTCAATAGTCAAATCTACACAAGAAGATGTGTAAAACAAGTGTATTCCGCAATGTTCCTAACGAGGTTCCATGTTTCTCTTAGTAGTGTTTTTTGCAAGTTCATGGAAATGGGATAAGATAGAGAAGTGGATGGAATAGAAAACCTTGAAAGGCTCATTATCTGTTCTGAAACTGATACCAGGTACATATTTCAACCATACAGGAAACCCTCTGCAATAGTCAGAGAGATAATGAGACAGCAATTCAACTACTCATGCTATAAACTTCAAAAGAAAATTTCGAGAATTGGAAAAACAAAATCTATATTAAGCATTTAATATGAAATGTAAAAATAAAGGGAGTCACACGACACAAAGATCTACTAAAAGGAACAATTCAAAAAAGAAAAATGCAAGCAAAAGAAATAGTAAATACCCAAAGTTCCACTCGGCACAAACATAAGGTCCTATGCGGAGATTAACATACAGCCCAAGGCTTTGCACAGTCTTTATAAATCGTACAAGATCATATCTTCCCCCAAAATTATACTGAAAATCCCCCAAAATATAGGTCAAATGTAAGACAATGAGCGAAAAATCCGAATAATTAAATCTGAAAGTAACTGAATTGAGTTTATGTAAAGTAAACCAGTAGAGAGTAGAGAGGGAAAACGAGGATCTAGGACACTCACATTGCCAGGGGAAGGCTCGTGGACATTCCAGAACACATATGTCTCAATAACATCTAAACCTGCATTTTTTGCCTTCTGTATAAGATCTTTCCACATCTACAACATACCCATTTCATTTTAGACATTAACATTGTCAGATTAATACATATCACAGATCCATTCATACATATAGTACAAATACATAACAAGCAGAGAGACAGAGAGACAGAAAGAAGAAGAAGAAAGTACTTCAGGGGTGCTTCTGGGGTAATGTATAGAGCCAGAGAGAAGGATTCTCCGTCGCCCATTGATGATTATAGCCTTATTATCATAGGTCACACTGCAGCTTATTAGCTGAGTACCCATTAATAATGCCATACTCAACAAGATGAACACCTTAGAAACCGAATTAGTTTCCATTTTTCACAGTAGGTCTCTCTCTCTCTCTCTCTCTCTCTCTCTCTCTCTCTCTCTCTCTCTCTCTTTGTGTGTGTGTTTATGTGTGTCAATGTGAAGAGTGACATATGAACTAAAGACAGCAAAGAACCGGTGGAGGAACAGAGTGGGGAACACTGTAATGATCTACTTAATGTTGGTTTGCAGTGACATCGTCTGTACTGTATAATGCTTCTTCTTCTCCCCCATGTCGCCACTCCAGCTCACTCCGTTATTACCCACTTAAATACTGATTTTTTTGAGTTCAAAGCTGCTACTGCTGCAAGAAAAGAAAGTGAAAAATGGGCTTCGACTGTAACTATGCTTCACAAATTAATGTTGTACTCCTGCCGCATGAGACAAGATTTGAACTTTTTCTTTTTGTTTTTCGGTACGTGGACAAGATTTAAACAGAGTAATGTTTTGTATCTTAAATTTATATCTCAAATGTGCATCTTAAATTAATGGGAACCATTGGATGAATGGGTCCAATGAAAAAAGTTGATGGGATCTACTGATCCAATGATTCTCATTGATTTGAGATTCATATTTAAGATACAAATTTAAGATATATAGCATTGCTCTTATTATATAATAAAAGTTCAAATTAGAGTTGAATAATATGTGTGGGATCTCAAGTCAAAATGATTAGCTAGGGTGCCCCACTGGCACTGTGCATCCACTTCACTGATCAGATATTTGGTTTGGGGGAGTGACTGGGGAAAGAAAAAGGGAGGATTACATTTAAATTCTTTGAAATTTGTTATTTAATTATTTAAATTTTTTGATATTTAAAATATTATATATATTCTTTAAAGTTTGTACGTACATAATATGTAGACCCTTACGGTTAATATGTGTTAATATATCTGTTAATAAATTATACTTAAATTCCCTAAATAAAACTTAGAGACAAGTTCTCTTTAATCTCCAATTCCCTTAATATTTTGTTGAATTAACAAGACTTCTGTAAATTTTAATCTAGTATTTGGAAAATTACGCACGGACTCCTCAACTTTTGTGCAAATGAACTTGTACCCCAAAATATTATTAGTCGGTGAAGTTAAAAGACTAGGGTGTTGTGGTGGAATGGTCCAAAAATTACACAAAGTGGATTAGGATTGCATTCACGTCATTTGCCTTTTATTCATTAGAACTTGTGACGTGATAACTACTTCATTAAAGATATGTATTGAAAGCAACAAAATTTGTTGGGAAACATCCAAACCTAAATAGGGGGAGCTCAAATCCTAGAGATTTAATGGCAACCTAAAACCAGTTAAATAATAAAGACAGGCATTGATTAAATCGATAGTATGATTTCTATATGACTTTGCGTATTGACCTAATTATTTATTTTAATTAGATTGATAGTCAGTCTCAACTAATATTGAGATTTAATACTAATTTAATGACAATTATTGATTAAGTTAGCAATTTAAATCAAAATACTATTATTCTTATTAAATATGAATCTCAAAAGTAGTACTTGCATAAGATTTCTTTTACATGATATGATGTTTCTATGCTCAAAAAAATATAAATCTATATGCAATTCATTTTTGGATTAGGACTACCAAATCCCATTGGCTCATTCCCACATGTCCTTGCGTGAATTTTTCATGCATTTTAAATATTATTTTTCGTATATATAATGGTAAATCTAGTTCAATTTGTGAGAAAGAGGATGAAAACTCTTAAGTAATTTTTGAGAACGAATTTCAAACCACCGATTTATATTAACATTTTCTTTACATCGATTCTTGTTATAAGATGTGATTGATTAATACTACTTTAATTGAATTTGGAGATCTAATTAATTCTAACTATTAAATTAATTGAGTCACAATGTGCAATAAAATAAACTTCTGATCTAACATTTAAAATAAATAAAGTATACATAACATTTTCCTATGTAATTTACTTGCTTCTCATTTGGTTGTCTTCAACAATAGTCGAAGAGGACCACGGGCACTTGCTGGCTGGCATACATACTGTGAAGTCTTAACATCAGTCCATTGCGTAGAGCAAATTTCGGATCTCATTGTAACTTGAAACTCCCACCCTAATCATGATATGTTATTGTTTTGTTATTTTATTTCTAATTTACCCTCGTTTTGGGCTGAGTACCCTTATATTTTAGACATTGCCACTTCGTTATAGTTCTTTCTAGGAAGTTTCGGTCTACATACTTACTTTTTTTTTTTTTTTAATTTAATTGCAACTCGATCCAAAAAGATTTATTGGATGGTAATAAACAAATGGGAGAGTAGACTGACCAAAAAACGCGAAATAGAAAAATAAACGATATGGAACTCATGTCTCGGTAGTGGATTAAGAAATAATTTTGAACCAAAATTTTAAAAAATCGTCCAAATTTTAAAATAAGTTTCATAATTTTAATATGAAAATCAAGCGGCACATCAAAAATATTTCTTAATCAACACGTCATATAGATTACTTATTTAGCCCCATGATATGAAAGCGAAATCTGAGGTTTCAATTTATTTTTGGGGTAGACATGACATTATTCAATGAACAAGATCATAATCTTTCATAACAGTGAGATCAGTAGTAAGCAACCGAAACGCCGTTCGTCCGCCGTTTGTCGTCGTCGTCCCTTTTCTTTTACAATGCAGGCCAATTCATTTGGTCTTTCCCTAAATCTCCGTCCCGTTTACGTCGGTTGATCCAGTTCATGTCTCGAGATGGCTGTCTTTAGCAGCTGTCAACCCCCACTTTGTCAAGTGATTTTTTTTTTTTTTGGATTTACGAATCAAAATAAGGGATCGTAAAAATTCTGCGACAACTCTCAAAAAGCATAAAGCATAAACTCTCAAAAAGTTTATGACCCCTTCACACACCCAACCCCTCTTGTGTGATCCAGCAGCATGCAGTGCCGTGGCCTTTGTGGCTTTTCATAAGCCTCAATTGTCAAATTATTGCCAACAATGGTAGGCCAGATCATGCTGCATTATCAAAAAGGTGAAGAATTTATGGAATCGCCTTTGTAGGTTTATGGCTTTCATGGGAAGCATATATAATAGACTCTTCATTTTTTTGGGGAAAAACGAAAAGATAAAAACATTCTGGGATTTTGATTGACTTTTTCTATTGTCGGTGTTTTATACCGCTTGAACTACAATTCAAAAAAAATAAATTTCGATGCATTATGTAAAATTTATGAGAATAACATGTCCCATTTTTATGAGTTGATTAATTGAGAGACTAAATGTTAAAGCACAGGAAAGGAAACGAAAGATAATAACTACTAACAGAGGAAAAAAAAACTATTTTTTTTTCTAAATTATCACGTCAATTATTCCAATCACCCGGAGGACTATGTGCATTTTAATGATTTTTTATACTGTGTCCAACCACAAAATAAGTCTTATACATATGACCAATTGTCAAATACAAAACTTTATCATTGATGAACAATTTGTCATATGAAAGTAACCTTTTTGCCCATGTATTTCTTCGGTCTTTCAGGTATATCATTTTCTATTCTAGATTATTCAGATACTTATGCATAATGGACATTGTTGAGATTTTTGTACTCTCTGAATCAATCGACATAAAAAATAATCCAACTTAATGGTGGACTCAAGGTGTAGTAGGGAAATAAAACTAGGACACCCCGTTTAGTAAATCTTTTGGTGGAATGATCAAAGACCACCTAATCGCCCCTTCATTTTTTAAAGTTGCCCCCTTTTTGATGGATTAAATAGTCTTGGACTCTCCTAATCAACTGGGAACAACTTTAAACCTGAAAATTTGGACTGCTTAATTACTTGTGGATTCAGGGGTACAAAAAGAGGGACATTGTTTATTGTTCAAACCGTAACAGGAAATGCTATTCGTGCAGTAATAGTGGATCAAGGTATGCAACAAGCACAAGTCATGATAAAAAGCCCCGGTCTCGGAAGAGATGCATCATTACATAGAGTTGAAACAATATTGTGGTTATGTTCATTGCTAAACTTCTAAAAGCAAATTCCAGTAGCCATGATCATGAGGAGTCTGTCGTTGTCTTTTTTTTCGTTATCATTTTTCTTTCTCATCTCCATTCCTCATAGTCCACAGGTCTTCACTCTCTGCTCCCTCTTGTATTTTGCTATTTATTTTTCGTTTCTCTTGAAAACTTTTTTTCATGCACAAACAGCTGGAAAATATTTCGTGGTCATTGTTCGATATAGCCCACGTTGCCAGCCCAATTAGCAGCCTTTGGGGGTACAAATTCACCGTTTCTGATCAGTCATGTGCAACTTGAAAAGATACCTCAGATCTTCAATAAGCTGGACAGTTGATCAATGAAGCTTGTTCTAACTAGGAGTCTAGGAGGTTTTTCCCATTCTCACAATAACCTTGTCGGAAGGCAGAGAATTGCAGCCACACAGGATCAGCCCAAAGCATTTTGAGGCCTAAAGCGATAATATCGAATGAGGTCTTTTATTTTTATATTTTATTAAAAATTAATTTATATTTTTTTTATTATATGTGTATGATAGAGGAGGAATCAGTGTTGTCGATAGAAATGTTTTAACTTTTATTTTTATTTTTTACCAGAAGAGAGTAAATGTGAGGTAAATATAATTTGACTTTTGAGTAAATTTTTTTAAATGTTTATTATTTTTTTTTTTAACTTTTGATTTGTGAGTTTCTTATATTATAGGTTGAATCATAAACCCAAATTATTGAAATTAAAAATTTTGATTGAAGTTAAATTTTTTGAGGCCTTTTGATAGGACTTAAAATTTTTGTAAAGTTAAATTTTTGATATGGGTTAATTATAAAACTCAAATTATGGGGTCTTCTCAAATTGTGGGACCTAAAGCCCAAGCCTTTTTTACAATGAGGTTGGGCCGGCCTGCAGCCACATAATGTTACAGCAAAAAACAAGAGTCGATGGAATTATGCCAAATATTGTGGACAAAATGGTCTTTTGGGTTCTGATAGATAATCGAAAGATCAAATTACTTACTTGTAAAATATGATTTGGACTTGTGACTTTGATCTATTAGATGAAACTAGTTCACATCGAACGGTTTTAGTGATTAATAAATTGGGGTGGTCTAAAGTTTAAGTATCTCAAGAGTCGGTTTGTTTAACGCTTTAGTTACAAAGATTCTCGATTATAAAAACACTAACAATAATGTTATGTTGATCAAAATTTCTTACCAAATATTTTATCTCAAGTGATATTGCATAGTTTTCACCATCAAATAAGGTCTCATTAATATTCAATGATAGAGATTGTGTCACATCATTTGAAATGAAGAACTTGATAAAAAATCTGATAGAGATTATATTACTAAAAAACTTAAGTGATGTTTGACAGCACGATTAGCACAAGAAGTTCTTAGGACATTGGAAAGGCCAAAATGAGGTTAGGAAGTTAGGAACAATCCACTGCCTAACTAGAGACTGTAACACTAAATTAGAAACTCGCCTAAATTCCACGGAATATGAGAAGTCCCTTGCTCAAAACCAAGTTCTACCGAATAAAAACCAAAGCAAAACAAAAACTATTGTATTCTAGGAAATGGGATACAGCAAATTGGGACAAACTAGTTTGATTTGCCATTTACAGATTCATTGGCCAGGCATAGGAGCTGAGCTGTTTGTATTCCCAGTGCAGATATTTCTGCTGAAAATGCACTTTGACGAATCAAATTGAACATCACAATACTGTCTATGCAGTAAACTTTTGTAACAAGTAAAAAAGTAAAAGCTCTTTTATTGATGTTTGTCATCTTTTGGGAATCCAATTCTCTTTCTTTCAATCCTTTCCCTCCATAGTGAAACCCCGAATTTCTCTTAAGTATGAATCTAGAACAAGTTCCCAGAAAAACCACACGTGCAAACACCCCCTACATATATATTCCCTATTGGCTTAATACGAAAGCTCATCAACTAATCCCTTTAATCCTTCCATCCTTCTTTCTTACTTGGATTACCACTAGGAAAAAAATGGTAAGAATTAGTTTACATTTCATTTTTCTTCTTTATTGGTTAATAGATTGTAGTTCATCAGTGTGCTACTATTGTTTTACTAACTCCTCTAGTTCTTGAATGACGGTGTTATAGAGTTTAGAAAATCAAGTGAAGAAACCCATATCGGTTGGGCCATGGGGAGGCCAAGATGGATTTCACTGGGACGATGGAGTGTACTCCACAGTAAGGCAATTGGAGATTGCTCATGGAGCCGGTATTGATTCCATTCGTATAGAGTATGACGGAAACGGTACTTCCATGTGGTCGGGAAAACATGGTGGCAATGGAGGCATTGAAACTGACCAGGTTAGTTCATACCTTTGTCCATATAATTTGCTTTCAAATTACCTTAGTGGGTGTTACTTGATCGAGCTTATAAGTTTGAGTATGCTCAAGCGTGACTCTGCTGTCATTGGTCGAGCTCGAGCTCGAGCTCTCAAAATCTGTGTAGAGATTAAAAAAAAAGTACTTATGACCTAGAATTATTTGAAAAGTCAGGGGGTTATTTATCCTTCGAATAGGATTGTTTTAGCTATAAATTAGAATTTTCTATATATTGGAACCTATTTGACTCGAGCTGAGCAACATGTTTAGGTTCAACGTAAAAATCTACGTAGATTAAATTCATTTTACAATTTGAAAGATCGGGTTGTGTAAGAACCTAATCTAAAGTTGCCTATATTCATGACATCCATATGGTGCAGGTGAAGCTTGAGTATCCAGATGAGTTTTTAACATCCGTCCATGGATACTATGGTAGTTTTCAAGCATGGGGGCCGGTCTATGTCAGATCACTTACATTTGAAAGCAACAAAAGAACATATGGACCGTATGGTATTGAGGCAGGAACATATTTCTCATTCCCAACAGCTGGGGGCAAGATTGTTGGGTTCCATGGCAAGTGTAGCTGGTATCTTGTTGCTATAGGGGTTCATCTGGAGCCTCTTCATCATCCAATTCCTTCAAATTCTATTGTTCCTTCTCCAAGTTTTGTGGTTAATTATAGCGGCACAGAGAAATGGGGCTACTCAATTATCCAAGGAAGTCTGGGCAAAAACTACGACTTAATTGTTGGTCTGAGACAGAAGGATGATTACAATAATTCTCTACAGAAAAATCTATCCAGACAAACCTCTAGTTCTCGCGAGTTCACCTCTACAGAACCCAAGAACAAGGTAACAAGTAGTTGTTTGTGATTGTGTTACAGTAGTGTCTATAAATTCGTTGTAGAATGTGAACCTTATAATAGTTCATCCCAGGAGTTTGGTGTTCCTTCCACCATTGAGAGAGTCCCTTCAAAAAATTTCCAGGGAGTTGTGACATATGGACCCTGGGGGGCTACTGGTGGAACTGTGTTCGATGATGGAATCTATGATGGCGTTAGACAAATTAATCTGTGGCGTAGTGTGGGAATTGTTTCAGTTCGAGTTTGTTATGAAAAAAATGGACAAGCTATATGGGGAAGCAAAAACGGAGGGATTGTAGGATGTAAATCCGATAAGGTAAAACACACAAACACAATATGCTCGATTCTTTTTAGTTTTGATTTGTATATTTTTAGAGGGGATAAAGAGGTGATTTCTTTTTGCAGATAACCTTCGATTATCCATCAGAAATCTTAACTCACATAACAGGCTACCATGGACCAACAATGGTCATGGGGCCTGATGTGATCAAATCGCTCACTTTTCACACCACAAAATCAAAATATGGTCCCTTTGGAGAAGAACAAGGACAGGCATTTGCAACCAACTTGAGAGAAGGGAGGATTGTTGGATTTCATGGCAGGAAGGGATTGTTTATCGATGCCATCGGTGTTCATGTGGTGGAGGGTAAGGTTGTTCCAACTACTAGTTCCCCATCCAACTTCTTCAACAAACAACAAGTGCCCGTTAATGAAGTAGATAATCCACAAAGGTCTTTTATTCTAGGAAGGCGAGGACTAACCGAAGAGGTACAACATAACCATCGTTTAAACGTGTGTACAAGTCCAAGATTTATATCTAAGAAGTTTACGAATTAACTTGAAATCTTATTTAATTAGGTAGTCCAGAGGGTGGTGAAAGATCCAGCTCCATATGGGACAGGTCCATGGGGTGGAGATGGTGGAAAACCATGGGATGATGGAGTATTTACTGGGATTAAACAGCTCGTTTTGACCAGAGCAGAGGCCATTTGCTCCATAGAAATCGAGTATGATCGAAATGGGCAATCCGTTTGGTCTGTGAAGCATGGTGGTAACACTGGACAAGCTACACACCAGGTAATTAATACACAAAAGTCCTAAGCAAACAGTCTGTGGCCCACCACTTCATAGCCTGACTTGGCCTGCAGTGTAACCCGATAGATAGCCCAAGTAGTGAGGCTATGGTCCAATGATTTTTGGTTAAGGCAAAAAATGTTGTGCCATTGGGTTAGCCCACGGTCTGGCCCATTGGCCTTTTTTAAAAAAAAAAATGAATAAATATTAGGTCAAATTTGATTTGTTTTTTGAAGATATTGATAGGCCCACTAAAGAAGGTCAGATGGCCTATCCATCACAGCAAACCCAAAGGGCCAGGCTCGCCTGACTCATTGAATGGCCTAGTTACTCGAGCCATAACCCGTCTTAGAAGTTAATTTGCAGGCCTGGTTGACCTGGTCCGTTGCCAACATGCAACATTGTCTGCGTGTAGGGTATCCAAGAGCCGGACTAGGCCCGTAAATTTTTTTTGGGTTGGCCCTGTGTAGGATAAGCTACCCACAATCTAAACCATCACTTATTGAGAAGGGCTTGCAGGTGAGACTGTTAGCTGGGCCTTTATATGTATCCATTTAGAAAGTTTTTAATTTAGTATTTTTGTAAATTATATTTTTGAATTAAAATTAGAGTCAAAATTGACAAAAAATAAATAATAAATAATGTTATTTGAGAGGAATTATTTAGTATTTTAAATAAATAATGAATAATACCTTAGATTACTCAACTCAGTATTTTTGTAAATATATATATATATATATATATTGATAGGAATCTGTCACATAATTTTCAATGGACAATTTTTTTTTCAAATAAAATGGATGGATGGGCAGGTTTTTGGATAGGATTTAAATAGGTTTTTTTGCGGGTGGGCTGATGGGCTGAGTTTCGGGCTAGATAATGGACTTGGAGCAGGCTCAAGCTCTTTGTTGAAGGATATTGGGCTCTGTTCCGGTGGGTCAGTTATAATGCCTATCTAGATTTGGGCTAATTTTTTGTATTGATATATGGGCCAATCCGGCCCAAGTACATTCTTTCTGAGTGTGATTTACTAATTTTGCCATCAATCAATTTGTTAGCTTTGTATTGTTATATTTTTTCAGATAAAGTTGGAGTACCCTCATGAAGTGGTGACCTGCATAAGTGGATACTATGGTCCTATAAGCAAAGACGAGGGGAGTAAAGCTATAAAGTCACTAACTTTTCAGACAAGTAGAAGGACATATGGTCCGTTTGGTGAACAGTTAGGAATATATTTCACTTCAACTACAACGGAGGGGAAGGTGGTGGGCTTCCATGGAAGGAGCAGCATGTACTTGGACGCCATCGGAGTCCACATGCAACACTGGTTGGGAAATCAAAGATCATCGAAGCCATTGTCTCTCATGAAAATTTTTCACTGAGCTGAAGAACAAGCCCACGAGTTCCATGTGGGTTTTAGGTGGCCATCCCATGGGCCAATGGGCTTCATATCTTTTCAGAGGCTCACCCATTATTTCATAGCCCTAAATTTTATTACTCTTTTTTTTTTCTTTTTTTTTTTGCTTGGAGCTAAATTTTATTACTTGATAGTGTGATTGTGCGCACTAATAGGTACTTGAATTATAAGGGTAGAGACCTTTTACTTTAGTAGATTATTATTACATAAAAATAATAATTTGTATGTATCCAAAGTATACTCTGTAAAGGGGTGAATTCGATATGACTTTATTAAGTTTGAAGAGATTTTTGGTCATTAAAAAAAAAAAGAGCAATGCGACATGAATTTAAAATATTGACTTGATTTGTTGATTCGATCAATCACTGTCATAGTTTCGTCCAGTCATTAATAACTTGATTATTTTTAGATAATAGTAGATAGAAACAACGCTTGTAAGGAGTCCTATTAAATCCAAGAAATATAGGCCTGCCTGCCATCCACACCAGAATAAATAGAGTTTTCCGAAAACACTCCTTACCTTTTTTCGGAAGAAAAGGAGGATCCGGACAAAGAAAC
>CM042193.1:1968965-1986155 GCA_023539305.1 Ilex asprella
CTTCATGGCAGAAAAGGACTCACCACCTCCTGCTAATCCTCCGGAGATAGTGTGGATTTCCCCAACGGGACGTTGCTCTTCCTGATTATGGGGCGGCGGTGGCGCCTGTCCTCTACCAGCCACATACTGGCGTAGGTGGCCGCGTTGGATGAGGTCCTCAATTTGCCTTTTGAGCTCATAGCAATCGTCGGTGTCATGTCCGTGGTCGCGGTGGAAGCGGCAATACTTGTTAAGATTTCTGCGATTGGGTGGAGATTTCATCTTCCCCGGCCACTTTACTGTGGGGTCATCCTGGATTTGGAGTAGAATATGACCCACAGCGGCATTGAGTGGAGTGAAGGGTTGTCGGTCCCTCCAGGGAGCAGGTCCGAGTCGATCCTTGATGGGAACCCTCTCTGTCCTAGTGCTGCGCTTGTTGCTAGTCTCCTTCTTGTCGTCCCTCTCTCTCTCCTTCCTCTTTTCTCCAGATCGGGAGGACTCACCTCGTCTGGCCCTTGTGACGTCTTCGGCGTTCATGTACTTTTGGGCTTTGGCTAGCAGCTCTGGCATGCTCCTCGGTGGGCGCTTCATCACTGAGAAGAGGAAACTTGATGAGCGGAGGCCACCCAGGAAGGCGGTCATCGTCACTTTGTCGTCGGGCTCATCAACTTGGAGTACCTCCTCGTTAAAACGAGTGAGGTAGCTTCTCAAGCTTTCCTCTCGGTCCTGCTTTATGCTAAGCAGGTGGGTGACAGGCTTCTGGTGGCGGCGCCCTCCAATGAAGTGTGACACGAATGACCTACTAAGTTCGGCAAATGAGGCAATGGAGGCTGGGGAGAGCTTAGCGAACCATTGCCGGGCGGACCCCTTCAATGTGGTTGGAAACGCCCTGCATATGATTTCGTCTGGGACATTGTGTAACTGCATCAGAGTTTTGTAGGTGTCGAGGTGATCTAGTGGGTCCTTTGTTCCGTCAAAGGCCTCCACTGAGGGCATTTTGAATTTTTGAGGGAGTGAATAGTTGGCCACGTCCGGCTTGAACGGTGTGTCCGTTCGGCTCACAAGATAGTCCACGGTCTCTGGTCCTTGTGCCTTCATGGCATTGAAGACGTCACCTAGCTGATTTTGGACCTCTTTGATTTTCTCATCCCAATGATTTGGGGCTCCTCTGGAACGATCATGGAAATGACTCTCATGCTCCATGCTTTGGTTCTCGCCCTCATCTTCTTGGAGAGGAGGGACCTCACAGTGAGAAGCATGAGGAGGAGGGGGCGGAGGTCCCTCATGATGGACTCCCCTGCGTGGGGCGCCCAGGGGGGCTCCATGGTGGGCGCCCAGCCCCATAGGGGCGCCTAGGTATGGAGCAGCGGGGTGTGGAACTCCTTGACCTCCGGGATGTGGAGCTCCTTGAGGTCCTCCAGGCTGTGTTCCACCGAGTTGTGCTCCTCCAGTGAGCATGAGCTGCAGAATCTGTTGGTTTTGGGCCACCAACTGCTGCATGGTCTCCAACATTTGCTGGGGGTTTGGAGCTGGAGCATCCGGCGCATGATCGGCGAGTGGAGGAATATCCTCCTCCACTCGTGGCTGATTGCCTTTATGCTGGTTTTTGGATCTAGTAGTGATCGTCATTGTTTCAGCAAAACGGAATGTTTGTAAATGAGAACTTTGTCGTTTCCCACAGACAGCGCCAAACTGATGATGCACAAAATCAGTGCAAGATCAACGGTTAAGGAGTGAATGGTATCGTGGTGATTAATCAAAGATTAGCAGATAAATAATAGAGGAATAATGCAGAGATAAATGAAGGAAGAATTTATAGTGGTTCGGCCTTGGCCTACATCCACTTTCAATGGCGACGGTGGCCGGGATTCTTTATTATAAAACAAGGGTGTTCCCCTCCTTTAGAGGCTTGCTCCGGGGAGCTACAGTACTTTTAATCAAAGGGAGTGGGGGAGAGAGCTAGAGGGCAAGGTGTAGAAGACGAGTATAGACTTTTTGGGAGGCCTGCCCTAGATGTGAGGAGGGCTTACTATTTATAGACTTAGGGTTTGGAGGTGAGGCGGTGGAGTAGGCAAGGGGTTTCCTATTTTGGTAATTTCCAAATATAGTAGGGTATCTCCGTGCTCATCTTCCAATTCCTTCGGAGGGGGGCTTCCAGCTGGGCTTGGTAGGTTTTTATAGGACCGGGCTCTTCAAATGAGGATGGACCCCTTTTCCATAATTTGGACTATATGGGCTTGACCCATCAATACTGAATGTGAAATTTTTAAACTGAAGATAACAATTGCTTTTGATCAAAAAAAAAAAAAGAAAGATAACAATTGCTTGAAGTTGTTATACCCACAAAAGGATTAGGTACGTGAATTGACGTGGCTTGTAACTTGCAATTGAAGGAGGATTTTTAAGCAAATCATACATAGTGAACGCGATAGATACAGAATTATAAATAATTATAATTATTTAGAGGCTGGCTACTTATGATCTACAACAGACTCAAAGTACATAAGGAGAATTTGAAACAATACATTTTCAAAGATCTATTGCTTCCTTCGTGCGTCATGTTAAACACAATATCTTAAAGGATGGAAAGATTATGATGATAAATAATTATTTTTTAGTATAGTATTAAAAGTTATAATCAAATCAGGCGAGATGAGGAGTGAAGTTCGACAAACAGAGAATGTCTGTCTTTTAATTTCATAATGCTTGTGGATTTAATATGTTGCACGAGCTCAACTAGACTGGTTTTTTATGTGAACATTACTCCTTTATGATTGTCCAGAGTAGTTATAAATTGCCAAAAGTATTGGACACAGAAGAGAAAGAAGAAGAAGCCGAAAATCCAACAGTTAAAATTGACAACTAACAGCATAATATATCAGAATTCTATGGAATAATTAAGTGCAGCTGTCTGACTGAAAGGCACAACTACTAGAGTAAAGGATCATTCTTTCATGCCCATGACAATGGGGCCCTTCATTTTCCATCATAATGTGGCTACTGATAACAGCAGCTCTCCTGTACTGTTATATCCAAATAATGGACCCTATATTTTTGCTAGATTTCAGTCCTCTGGGTCTGGCCTATGCCTTTGCTTTGAAGAAGACAACACATTCACATGACCTATCACATTTTGTTTTAGGGTTCCTAACTCCCTTCAACTTTATAGTTAGAATGGACATGTTCATGAACCACAATTCTCTACGCCAACGTTACCATGATCAATAATGGAAGAAAATATAGAATATAGTGGTGATATCATCATCTAATAATAAGTCAATAAGTAAGCATTACAAAATTTAGTCATTATCCTAACTATGTAACATAGTAATCAACACATGTAAAAAAGTAAGATTCTTCTTATCCATTTGTTGATTTTTTTATAAAATTGTGATATTACATGATAGTGCTGATATGATATCAACATTACATTTAATATTCCTTCAATAATTGACGGTTGACACCATTCTGATTTGTTTGTTAATGACTTTCAATTGCATTATGAACACAAAAAGATCCCATATAATACATTTTTATCTTAATTTTTCTAATGATATGAGTCATCCATTATCTATTCAAGTGCAACTCACTATATATAAAAGAGTCTCTCATTAAACGTTATAGTACTAAATCGGTGACGAAAATTGAGGAAAAATATACCTTTAATCAAATTCATGTGTACATTAACTAAAACTACCTATGCACAAAGGGTAATTCTGTGTGCATCAAAACTTACATTAAATCAACTACTATCATTGGATCAATAATGGAATTCACTGATCCAACGATTACTAGTTATTTGGTGCATATTTTTTGTGCACTTAGGCATTGCTCGTGCACAAATTATTGCCATTTTTCATCTTCCTTCAACATGTTAAAATCATCCCTTGTTGGTATCTCTTTATAGGAAAGTCTCAAGTGCTTCCTTATTGATCTTTTGCTAATTTAAGGGTTCCTTGAATTTGAAACACACGCAATGTCAACTGATGCGTGACTGATCAGAAGATAGCCTTAATCAGATAACATCAATTTTTTTTGAAGAATAAGAACTCTTTCATTCCAAAATAGACAATCTCAATGACTCACTCTTTCCCAACTTCACCTTTCCTAATAAAAAAACATTTTCATTTTGCACACGGTTCTCTTTTGCCCTGATAATTGATCCAGGAAGTGGTCCAGATATTTTGTTTTCCCAAACAATGCCCAAATTGCTAGACATTTGTAGATCCGTGTGGTTGTTTTCAGATGTTATTTTTGACAAAGTTGGGCACTACTTGTGCCCAATTATCTGAGTGAATTTAACATACTCGTAGACGCACATATTATGAATCTGCTTTAAATTTGTTGTACCCAAAGGATTCAAGTAAAACTATTTTGTTTGAATAAATCAAGTATAACTTATTATATGCATGTGAACTCACCATTAATGCATAGTGAATCATCTATAAATATAAAAAATTAAGAAAAAAGGGATACAAATCCTCAAAACCAAAGGCATACAACTGGCATAGATGGGAAAATATATCCAAGCATAGTGCTTGCATAGCTTATGTGATAAAGACTACAAAAGGAAAAGAAAAGGAGGCATCAAACTAATAATGAAAAGAAAAACAATTTGGCACATAGCTGTGATCTAATGGAAACAACTTTTCCACTCACATTCCATGCAAAATCAATTTTTTAATGGTCTATTTGCTTTTAAACCCTAAAGTCAGTCGTCTTAATCATATTATTATCATCTGAGCAGAATAAGTGGAGGACTGAAGAATCAAATCTAAGGAATAGCTGGGTTCAGTGTGAGAAAAAAGGAGAGGCTGATTCTGTCTCATCGACCAACACAAAAGTAGTCCAGTTTCCTTTCCTTGCGGCTTTGTCTATAAAATGCTTGTTATGTAGGTCCAAATTGCCTGCTGCTTTGCACTTGTGATCAGAGAGAGAGAGAGGACTTTTGTCGTAAAAGATGGGTTTTAACTCAAAAGAAAGACAACATGGTGGGTTGATATTGCAAAGCTATGCAAAAGATAAACTTATGAAAATTATGGAGGGGAAAAGGGTACCTAAGTGAGAAACCCCCCACTTTGTTGAGTAAAGAGAGAAGACAGGCCACGCCCCACTTCGTTTGGCCGGGCATAGCACCTAATTTTCAAGTCACTGATAACCTTCCGCGCGTATTTTAAGTTCCTGATTACAAAGTATGTGCCAGATATAAACTTTTATTTACAAATTCTATGCCACAAGTCCAACTAGATCTTCTCTTGTGAAATTCGACACGATAAAGACAGAAATGCTATAATTTGAAGTAAATTGGTTAAAATCATACATTCTCATTTAATTCCAAAAAAGTGATGGTACCAAATAAAAAATACTTTCCAAACTATAAAATGATGAAGAAAAGCTGAGCTCTCAATCTAAAGCCATGTTCCCTACAAAAGAAAACTCTTAGGCTTTCTTTAGCACCCTCCTAAAGCATTTTCCTTATTTTTTAAACATCCGCCCATGGTTAACTTAATACAAAGCTCACATGGCTTTCCATTACGATTTTTTTTGTTGTTGCTTTGGATGATGCTTTCCATTACGGTTTGCATGGACAGCTAGAGGTTTTATTATAAGATCAAGCCTATACAAGGACTGTCTAGGACTAGCTAATTCAAGTAGTATCTTTTTCTCTTTCCTATGGACATTGGATGCTGTGGGATTAAGAGAAAAGAAGGAAGAAGGGGTGAATTGCCCCTTGTTTAGCTATGCAATTGGACCTATAAAAAAAAAATCAATCAAACCACAAGTGATGATTGAATCATATCAATCTTGGCCCCTCAAATCGATCCTGTAATTGTTTTTAAAATTAATGCTCCCACTGAGATGATTACAACCAATGCTTAAATGCAAATTTTCCCTAAATTATTGCACTACAATTAATGTCTATCTGTAATAATGTAGCTGATGGAATGGTTATGCTGAACAACACTACAACTTGTCCACTTGTAGAATTATATATTTACAAAAAAAAATTCATATATAAGAAATAATTCTTATATATAGCAATGTTATGTTTTGTTCATTACATAATTTCAACAAGTCATTACATCCCAAAAAATTGGACTTGACTACATGGGTAAACAACAATAGAAGCTTCATTGTCATCTAAGTGGAGTTCAGATATTTGACAAGTTGAAATAATCCAATTTTTCTTTGATTCTATGTATCTCGAATATTCAGTTTTTTAAATATACTTTTAAAAGAAGGATTGAATATATTAAAAATGTAATTTAAAAAAATCATGGTTTAAACTTTAAACCCTTCATTGCCGTATTGTTGATTTCATAAGCATCATATTAATTATGTAAGAACAAAAGGTAGCATGTTGATTAAAAATAACAGAAATGTCATAATCGTATATTTGAGTTCTGCCACTAGGGGGATTATAATCATTATATTGTTTGTAAGATTCTGTATTTTTTGAAAGTTCAGTCTTCTAACATATACTTTTAAAAGAAAGATCGAATATAAGTAGACATGCAATCCAACAAAATCACCGTCGAACACTTCAATACAATATTGTTGATCTCATGACCGTCTCATCATATCATGAAAATGACTTAGGAATCACGTCACTGGTAAGAAATTTGCGAATGTGAACAAAACTTACTTGGCACATGTTCACACAGGAGATAGGCTGAATAAGGAACGATAGAGATAAAGATAGACAGCCTTATAAATCCAACTCAAAATTAATTAACATGGATAGGGAAGACTCAAAAACTTAGAGTGAGATCCACTCCGATAGATTTTTTCTCGATGTTTCTCTTTGATTGATCATCTATTTGAGAATATTAATTGACTCTCGTTCATTAAGTCCATAAAATCATTGACTAGTACACAAAGCAAAACACAAATATTAGATTTATTCGAAATTCTCATATACATGATGGATCATCTATAAATGAAGAAATGTTTTTTTTTTTAAAAAGTAATAGAACATTATCTTAATCTACAAAATTTATAAATTAGTTTAGAAGATGCAATTATATCATAGTAAAAGCTAGCTCTAACATAATGAAGGTGTAGTGTTCAAGCCACAAAGTTCGAAACTTATTGTGGTTGCCAAATTCCATGAGTTTCAATAACTTTAATAACCCTGTTTGGTTGTTGCGGAGAAGATACGTACCAACTAGTAGTCTTAGATATAAACATATATAATAGATTGACAGCAGCCTTTCAGTCAAACAGAAGAAGAAAGGAAGAGTACACGGAGACCTCTGATTCATCTGGTTGGTTGTACTAAAACAGGATTTCAGCCACTACCGTAGATTTTAGTCACGAAGAATTATTTTCGATTACAATATAAATGTCGAACTAACATAATCTTGTGTGCATGTCAGTGAAATATATTTTCTTGTGCAAATTAACAATCTTAAAGTTAGTAATATCGAAATCTTTCTATTTAGACTACTCCGATGAGCGTATTAATCAATAGAGAGAAAGTCGAGCAAAAACGACACAATGATTCCATGTGAGGATGATTGGCTGTGGCATTGCTAGAGTCATGGTGGGGTATAATGTGTTTGGTGTGTCTCTTCCAAATGTGCTTTTCATGTCCATAGCTTCTTCTTGGAGAAGTGTTGTGAATCTCCTCCTGCGCTGGCAAACAAACCCTTTTCAGAAGCAAGTGCAAGTGTGTTTCACATTACAAACATTTATCTTGACTAATCAACATTCAGCACAAATTAGTTGAACTACCTAACCCACTTTTGTTAATGAGTATATTAAAATTAGGTCTATGGACTTGACTAGTATTCTATGTGCCAATAATTTCAAGCTTTTTAATACATAAGCTCTCCATGTCGTAATTTCCTTTAATTTTCCTCAATGATATGTTGCTCACACTGTATTAGTGATGACTTACTCATACACAAAAAAAATATGTTACTCACGTTATAATGGTGGTAGACTAACGCATATATAATGTGTCTTATGTAAATCCATTACAAGTAATTTAGTGTTGGAGGGAATTGAGGCTGAATGTATGACTACATATCAAAAAGTAGTTTTTCTCAGTCAATGCTGGTCATAAAACTATCAAAAGCGTAACAATCCGAAAAGTAGTTCAAAAACAATTAGATTGATTTAAAATTCAATGTGTAATAGTGTGAGACCCACATAAGTACATGCACGTGAATTTCATTCGAGTTTTGGTATCGAATATAGCATTAAAAGAAATTGACAAAAATAATATAGGACGATATCGGAGTTTGATTAAAATTACTTGTAGTCCATGAAAGTTCCTACTACCCCAACAGGTCAAGTAGGTAAACATTATGTGAACATTCTAGGCAATGGTAATTGTTTAGTAGTTGGCAAGCCAACCATTAACTGTGTGGAAATTGCCAGTGGGCTGTGGCAACTTTCTTAAGCACACGTTACACGAGTATACTAGTGATACTTCGTGTCTGAAAGTACGATAAAATATAAAATTTGATATCTAAAAAATCGATCTCACTATATTAAGTTTTTCAAAATATATTAACTATAAATTAATTAAATATTAAATAATCAAATATATGATAGAAATGAATGATGAGATACTTTTAGGAACGAAATATATAAATGATTAAACACGTGATAGAAATGAATGAGACGATTTGACGTTTTGAGTCTGACAAATGAATAATGAGTGAGGAAAGTGATTATGATGGTTTTAAGGGAGAAAATATGATTGAGATAAAATTCAAACACACTTCTGTTTTATTATATAGATTATCATATGATGAAAACAATAAATTTGGAAGCTATGGTTAGTTAAAAACAAAGAGCAATATTATGTAATTTAAATTTATAATCCAAATTTATATTCTAAATAAAGGGATCAATGCGTCCCATTTAAAAAAATTGATGAGATTCACTCATCCAATTATCTCTTTTTGTTGGGGATGCCAATTTTTGTTGCAGATTTGAGTTAGATAGTATTTTCCAAAAATAAATTCATCACCAACCTCCTAATTTTTTAGGTAAATGATACTTTAGACTCCCAAACATTTTAAAATTCTTAATTGGTACCATAAAATTTTAAAATGTTCAAATTGCACATTTAATCAAATAAAAAATTTGTTTCTTTAATAAAATAGTATAAAACTTTCAAGTAAAATGTTTACGATGGAATAGTGTACAATGGTTGTGTCCATAAATAGGGAGAAAATATGACTGGGACCACATTATTGCATTTTTATCTGATTCAATGTGCAATATCAAAACTTTAAGGTGTTCATGAGTCAAAAAGGCAACTTATCACACACACACACACATATACTTTAATTATTACACAATACATGATTTTATAACCAAAATATGAGGAAAAAATATATCAAAGCCAATAGAGATTCCCTGACAGCCAACCTTGACATTACCGCTTTATTAATTTAATAAATCAAAAGTTGAAAAAATCATATCATGATTTTACGAATTTAAAGATTTAAAAAAAGAATAACGGGCACTTTTACTCCCCCTCTCTAAAAGGACATAAGCACTTCACTCCCAAAGGGATGAGATTCAATCTATGGTTATATTGCCATGGAATCCTTCATTGACATAATTCACACAACCTTCAGCATAATCACTCGGCTTTATATTTGAAAACTATAACTAACAATTAACAATTATAAGGATCCATTTGAATGGCGGTAATTTGGTTGTGAATTGTAATCTCATTCCTAATTTTATAAATTATCATATTTGGTTAATGAGTCAATAATTTATATCAGGAATAAGATTATTATTAGAATCAAATTCTCAATGATAGTGAGAATCTTAAACCCACCATCAATAGTGGTAATCTCATACCCAACTTAAATGGGTAATCTAGAAAGAGGAAAAAAACATGTTCAAAATCCTTCCCAAAATTTAGTTTGTTGCAAAAGTCAAGCTATCTTCTTAAAATCATGTTCTTTCCTTAAATAAAGTTCATTACTAAAAATTTTAATGAAATAGATATCAATTCCTATACTAGATTACACGATACCAAACATTAAATAAAAATTACAATAATATTTAAAACTCAGATATCACTTCACCAGGAATGAGATGTCAATTTCCCAATTAAAATTATTGTCATCCAAACGGGAAATTGTAATGAAATCTATGGTTAGATTGCCAGGTAATCCTTCATCGGCATAATTCACACAACCTTCATCGGCATAATTCACACAATCTATGGTTAGATTGCCAGTCAGGCGATCGCTTAGGGATGTTACTTGCCTAGGGCTAATTGGCGTATGTCACTCTAAATAATGACTAAATTTTTTAAAAAATAGAAAAAAAAATTAGGATGTTACATCAAATGACCAAAAATTGTAAAAAATATTTTTGCAAAATCTTAATATATTTATATTCAAAAAAAAAAGATCGCACTATCATCTTGTATAAAGAATTACAAGAGTATACTCTCTTATTTTATTAAAACTCTCAATAACTTTGGTCTATTTATTCAGTTTAATTTTTTTTAATTATAATTTTTGAGGTAATTTTGATCTTAATATAATCATTCACATAATATATTTATTGTGCAAGTTATTTTCAACCTTAAATATACATACTAAAAGATATAAATATAAATATTTAAAAATAAAAATAATTAAATTATTTATCTAAAAAATAATTTGTGACCCATTCAAAATTTTTACTTAAGATGTCGAGTATTCTTGGTCGAGGCCGGCGTCCAACATAATCACTTTGCTTTATACATGGAAACCATAATTAACAATTGACAACTATAAGCTTATTATGGATGAATGGCAATGAAATCTATGGTTAGATTGCCATGGAATCCTTCCTTGGCATAATTCAGTGATTATGACCACACGATTAATTTACTCCTATCACTTTAGATTATTACAGCACTGTAGATACACATATATGTAGAGAGAGAGAGAGAGAGAGAGAGAGAGAGAGAGGGAGGAAGAGAATCTTTATTGGTTTAAATGCGTAGCTTTACAAAGCTTTAGCATCGTCGTCCACTCTGTGCACCCACGTGAAGGTTCCCTTGCTCTGGTCCCCACACGGATCCTCCGTATCCATTGTGGACCCCATCTCCAGACACTTCAGCCTGCCCCATCCCTTGTTCACTCCTTCTCTCTACACGTGTCCTCTCATCCCTCGCACGTGAACTCCCTCCCACGTATCTGCCCACGCTGTCCCTTGTTGCTCTATAAATTGCCAACCAACCTGCATCTCATAACCTGGACACTCACAGCCCATTTCAAACCCAAATTACAGAGAGAGAGAGAGAGAGTTCCACATATATATAGAAAGAGAAAAATATTCATGTAGAGAGAGAAACAGAATCACTTACACCATCTTTCCTCGTTACCATCACTTTGTTACTCATAACGTGAGCAAAAAGCAAATAGAAAAGGATCTGTCTGTGGTCTGCATGTTTGCATGGTAAATCTTTTAAAGCAGAGCAATCCGGCTAACGTTAGCGCCACGACTCCCCACACTGCTGCCACAAGATTTTGTACCCTTTCCCCATAAAAAGCGTCACCACCCTCTCTCTCCTCCGCTGCTGTCCCCACCTTCGCTGTTTTCACTTTTCATACCCACCATCACCACCACCATTTCTCCTATATAACAACCAAACACTCTCAACCCACAAGCTGTCTCTAAAAAAACACACAGCACACAGTAACTTAATTATGACCACTAAGCTTGTTTTAGTGTTCACAATCTTTTGTTTACTTGTGACTGTTGGATTCACCTTGGACCCTATTGAGCTTCGTCGTCTTGGATTCGAGGGGCAGCTCAGCGTCGACCCATCGGACTTAAAAGCAGCTTCTTTAGATTTCGGCGGGGTAAACACAGCCAAACCGGTGGCCGTTCTCTTCCCGGCTTCGGCGGAGGATATAGCCAAGCTGGTTAAAGCAGCTTACGAATCGGCTCAAGGATTCAGCGTATCGGCTAGAGGCCACGGGCATTCGACAAACGGGCAGGCTCAGACGGCCAATGGAGTGGTGGTTCAAATGAGCGGGTCAAGAGGAAGCCGGGTTGGGTCCGGAAAGCCGGCTTTGCCGAAGGTTTCGGAGAAGTTGATGTTTGTGGACGTGTGGGGTGGGGAGCTATGGATAGATGTGTTGACGTCCACGCTTGAGCATGGGCTTGCACCCAAATCGTGGACTGATTACTTGTACCTTTCTGTTGGTGGTACCCTCTCCAATGCTGGAATTAGTGGACAAGCTTTCAATTATGGCCCTCAGATTAGCAATGTCTACGAGCTCGATGTTGTCACAGGTTCATCACCTTCCTTTCCTTGAGCATTATATTGATGAAAGTGATTGAGTTCATATTTGATAAACAACAATTAATAAACATTTTCTGAATGTCTATTCGGATTGTTTTGCCTTCCAACCTCTTACATGGGGTGTTGGTAGCTTTTGTTCTGTCTTTAAGTCTTTTGATTATTGTAGTAGATATAATCAAATGAGTACCGGGCAATTTCTGCAGTATATTTCCACATGGGTTGTTTAGATTAATGCGTGATTATCTCTTATATGATTGAGAGGTTCTTATCTGCGATATTTAATTATTATTGTTGTTGCCATTATTAGCAAGCTTTGCTTGAGTAATTTGTAGGGATTTTTTAAGTCTTGACAAGGGGTATCTGATTATGACTGACAGGCAAGGGTGAGCTATTGACATGTTCTGGAGAACTAAACCCAGAACTGTTCCATGCTGTTCTCGGAGGTCTAGGGCAATTTGGGATCATCACTAGGGCTAGAATTGCCCTTGAGCCAGCCCCCCAGAGGGTACACCTCTCTCTCTCCACTTTAACTGTTATAATTCAATAGGACAACCAAGGCCACAACATAGGGTTGTTTGGATTAATCGTAACATATTAGCGAATTTTTGAACCGCAACTTAATATCAAATGAGTTATAAGCAATTCTTATTTTCCAACTATGGGCTGGTATCCAATGTATTACCTTAGTCTTACCCAAATTATTTTCTCACTTGTTCGAAATGGATTTTTTGGCAGCTGGTTCCATATGTATGGTGGGACATACGCGTACACATGTTTTGCGAAAATTTCCTAGTATCAGTTAATGCCTAACCCCAAACAGCGAGTACATATAATGACCTAAGACTAGAGGATTGGGTCCATTTGAACCCATTCAAACGGCTGTTTCAAAGCTGGCAATGTTGTTGACGTATATCTTTTTATTGCTTCTCACAACCCATCTCTTTCTTACCTTTTGTTGTTTTTGTTTCCATTATTGTACCCTATAGGTGAGGTGGATACGAGTACTGTATTCCAATTTCTCGGCTTTTACACATGACCAAGAGTATCTCATCTCTCTGCATGGACAACCGGCCACCGGAAAATTTGATTATATTGAAGGCTCTGTTATTGTAGATGAAGGCCTCATCAACAACTGGAGATCTTCATTTTTCTCTCCTTGTAACCCTGTGAAGATCTCTTCCGTTACTGTTGATGGGGGTTTCTTATATTCCTTGGAGATCACCAAAAACTACAACCAATCAAATGCTGATACCATTGATCAGGTAAATATTAATTCAACAGGGTTGCTTATATGTGCCATGCATGTGAAAAATAAAGGCAAAACAATTAAAAAAAAACACATGTATTAAAAGAAGAGATACAAGTACAACATGGCGGGAGATTTAACAGTGAAAACAAATTAAAAGATAGCTGTTATTAGTATAGTCAACTTCATCACAGTCGGGTGATATTTCAAGACTCAACGAGCCTCAATTAGTATTGGTAATTACAGTATTCAACTAGATCCAATGAGTAACAGATTGAAGGAGGCTGACTTTACTAATGGTATGTTTAATGGTTTCTAATTTGTTGGTGACACTACATTATAATTATAAGATACTCAAAATTTTCTTGCAAAAGTGGGGCTGCCGTGGAAATATTTTCTCTCTTGGTATGAAGTATGTACCTTTGAAATCTAGTTAGGCGGCTAAAGGCATTACAGTCGATCAAAAGCTGTGTCACTTATTATATGATAATTGCTAGCCTATTTCTCGCTTGGTAATTGATAAACTAACTAAGGATCAATAATTGAACCACTTTGGTTACTTAGCACCCTCACACATGCATTCTTGAAATTGTTTGGGCTAAACAAGTGGATCTAGTTTGTTACCCACCACACACACACACACAAAGGTTTGGAGATCCACTTGGGTTTATAGCTGCTCTTTATTATTGGGTCTTTGTCTTGTCCTTTTGGTTGTAGTATTACTATAACTATGCGATAAAAGTCTGTTTGTTACCTAGAAACTATTATGTTAAATTATAAATTTTAGTACTGACGTATGGTTTCTAATAAAAAAAAGGGTATCAGAGGAAAAAAGACTACAATATAACACCGCCGCCCTTAATGACTTCAGAATAGTTCTCTTAGTTCTTTTCTTCAATTGCTATAAAAAAAAAAACACCAAAAAAATGTTCAAAATGATTTATCATTTTCTTCTTAGAAGCTATAGCTTCCGACTGGCATCGCTGTCCTAGTTTGTGTATTTTACCTATCTAAATAATTTTGGAACTTTTTAATCTTATTTTATTATGACGTTAATGGTTCCCCCAATACTTCTAGATTGTATGATTGGTATATTAGTCACTCAATCCGATTATTTTATAAGTTATTACAGGAGTAAATAATACATTTATAATCACAAGCAAACACACAAGATCTTCCATAATCTAACGACCCGCCCGATCCTAAGATTGAACACACAAACTTTATAATATATCAGTTAAAATAAAACAAGAAATTTAATCCATTCACCCACCAAATTATTCCTCCAAATAATTCAGCTTTGGCATAGATAGTTTTTTATTTCTTAATTATAATTAACTATAAATATTCTTATAACGGAACTGTTTGGTAGCTGCTCTTTTTGTACTTCGATTTATTTTAATGCCTTTTCTTTGTGAAAATGAGTTTTTAATAATTCAAGTTGGGTGTTCTGCAGGAAGTAGAAGATCTATTGAAGAAACTGAATTTTATACCAGAAAAAATCTTCACAACTGACCTTCCTTATGTGGACTTCTTGGACCGGGTTCACAAGAACGAGTTGAAGCTCCGGTCCAAGGGTCTTTGGGAGGTCCCACACCCATGGCTCAACCTGTTTGTACCCAAATCAAGGATTGCTGACTTTGATGAAGGAGTTTTCAAGGGCATTTTGGGCAAAAAGACTAGTGGGCCTATTCTGATCTACCCAATGAACAAAAACAAGTTAGTCCCCGTTCATAATACCAATTCCCCATGTTTTTATTTTTTGATTACTGCATCATCCGTAAGGTTACATATCACAATAATCCATGCAAGTACTTTTACTATGTATGCATTTGTCATAGCACAACCACAAACTACTATCTCAACATCACTTCTTCTAGCATTGCTGCATGACTTTTTCCATTCACTCCATGTCATCTGTCTCAGCTAGTGTTTTTTTTTTTGGCTATTGAAAAAAGGGGCGGGGCAGTAGAAAGAGTTCATAGACCATCCGATAGATTTTTACTATCTTAATCGTTCCCATTACTTTTTTCAAGAACAAACCTAACCTAATTAACTTATCGATCAACTCTCGAGTACCAATATAAACTCTAAGACACAAATTTCTAGAAATTTGGCTGGTACTCACTGGACCACCATATTCGGTGGTCTCAGCTAGTTAGGTAAGTACTGAATTATGAGGAAAATGAAGGTAGATGATCAGGTAACCCACAATAACATGGCATGGTGAGGATGTTCTGTTCTGTTCATAACCTTATCAGATGTGGCATTCCACCAAACGGCATCTGGATCCACCCAGTATTTGGCCAGCTAGGATGGTCTAATCTCTATTTTCATTCCATTTTTTGTTTGACTGAAACCCAACGAATCATCTGACCAAAAAACCCAACAAATCAGACGGTCGAGAGATGGTCCAACTGGGAAGATTCTAATGTCAGGAGATCTTCCAGAATGGACCCATTATCCATTTACTGATACCAATAATTCCAAAAGAAAACACAGCCGTTGGTACAGGTAACGACCCTTCACACCCCGTCTGGGTCCCACCTGATTCGTTCAGAAAACCATCAAATCCCCAACTTCATGCCTACACAATTACATTGCCTCATAATTCCAAACACTATGGTTAGATCTGTTCAGTCCAATTCCAATTTACTGTATCTCTCTAATCTCTGTATTAAAGATATGTCTGTCTAACCCTATTGTATTGTATTGTATAGGTGGGACAATAGGAACTCAGTTGTTACACCAAGCGAGGAGGTGTTTTACGTGGTGTCGTTACTAAGGTCTGCACTGGAAAATGGAGGACAGGCACAGAAGTTGGAGTACCTGACCAATCAGAACCGTCTGATTCTGAGATTTTGTGATGAAGCAAGGATCAACATAAAGCAATACCTGCCTCACTACACCACACAACAGGAATGGATGGCCCACTTTGGAGATAAGTGGGACCAATTTCAACAAAGTAAAATGGAGTTCGACCCCAGACGAATATTAGCCACCGGCCAACAAATATTTAAACCCTCTTTTGATACTCATACAGCTTCATGGTGATAATGGCTCTAGTTAAATAGTGTCAGGAGATGAACAATTATGAAACTCATAGAGCAGTAACATTGCAGAATAGAAATTATAAATATAAATAAAAATTATTTTATCTCTTTATTATTCATCATTACGATTTAAATTATTTAGGTATGAGTTGTATTTGTATTCTCTCATAAGGAATTATTTATGATTTTCCAAATCATTGATTAAAATAATATCTAAATGGTAGTTACTTGATGAAAGTTGAGAGTGGTTATTATGGACGAATGGTATAAATAATTGATTCATTCCTAATTTAATATAAAATTAAAAATTAAAAAAAAATGGGAGGGAAAGTTTTTTAAGGACTCCTTGTTAAGAAAATAATTTGTTTAGTATATAGAAAGATTCAATCTTAAACCCTAGATATTTTTCTTTTCTTTTTGATGAGAACTGATGATCATACTTGAATCCTGGACTGATCCAGCCTAATAATCTAGCCCATTGGTTTTGTAGTCCTTTGGGCCAGATATCTAACCCAAGCTCATCAATTAGGTTTTTGTCGGCCAGGGCTATGGTCCATGTTTTTATATTTGTGATGATTTTCGTAAGAATCTTTAAGATTTTTTTCTTGTATATTTAGATCACTAAT
>CM042193.1:2018263-2032776 GCA_023539305.1 Ilex asprella
TATATATATATATATTTATATTTTATGTGGATGTCATTCAAAAAATTTGTATTATTTTTTAAAATAATTATTAATTTATTATTATATTAATTTTATTTAAACGGGTTGACAAGACTCACCCGAACACGAACCGTTTATTAAACGTGTTAAGTGGATCAACCTGTTTATCACAAAAAATCATTAAGGTCTCACCCAAATTCGTTTAATGTGTGTCGATTCGTGTCGGTTAATCGTGTCGTGTTGAATTTTGATAGGCCTAGTAACAATAATATCGTGATGTCACGGTTACATTTAATATTTACTACATTATAAGGGGTTAATTCTGATGAATGATATTTTGATTTTGAATTGTTGGAAAAAAATTATAATATTAATATTACAAATTTAAAAGTTTCTTGGGGTGCAAGATGTTATTCAACCTTCATCTTAAAAATTCCTTTGAAACGACGGCGTATCATAAAAGTGCAATTCTTCTGATATTTTGCATTTTTGGATTGTTGGAGCAAATTTCCCCAAATGCTTCTCTCTGGAAGACTCATTCTTCGTCTCCGAAGAAACCCTAACACAACCTCCACCGTCACACTAAGTTGCCTCAAAACCATTACAAACACCATTACCACCGAACATGGAAGCAACACAACAGGAAGAGGAAGCAGAGGCGTATCAAACGACGACTATTTCACAACAATCCACCACATTTCCAACATAGTCCGGCGTGACATTTACATGGAGAGAACCCTTAACAAGATGTGCATTTCCACCATTGTTAACTCTGAGCTAGTATACCGTGTTCTACGCAGCTGCTGCAACTGTGGAATTGAGTCCTTTCGCTTCTTCAATTGGGCGCGAACGCACCATCCTCAGTATGATCCAACAACCCTTGAATTCGAAGAAATCCTAAAAATCCTAGCTCGCACACGCCATTGGGAGACCATGTGGAAAGTTGCTCATCAAATGAAATCTCGGAACATCTCCATTTCACCCCCTGTCATTTCCTTTATCATTGAGCATTATGGTAAGCACGGTCTCATTGATCAAGCCGTAGAACTCTTCAATCGCTCTAAGAACTTTAATTGTCCCCAAACTACAGAAATTTACAATTCCTTGCTTTTTGCTCTCTGTGAGGTTAAGAATTTTCAAGGCGCTTATGCATTGATTCGGAGGATGGTTCGAAAAGATGCAGTCCCTGATAAAAGGACTTACTCGATTCTGATTAATGGGTGGTGCTCGGCGGGCAAAATGGGCGAGGCCCAAGAGTTCTTAGAGGAGATGAGTCGAAAGGGTTTCAATCCACCAGTGCGAGGACGGGACCTTTTGATTGATGGGTTGTTGAATGCGGGCTATCTCGAATCCGCAAAAGGCTTAGTGAGGAAAATGACCAAGGAAGGATTCGTGCCGGACGTGGGCACGTTCAATTCTTTGGCAGAAGCTGTAAGCAAATCGGGGGAGATTGATTTTTGTATTGAGCTTTACCATGATGTGTGTAGACTGGGGCTTTGTCCTGATATCGAGACTTATAAAATCATGATAACCACAGCTTCTAAAGTGGGTAAGATTGATGAGGCATTTAAGATTCTTCATAACTCCATCGAGGATGGGCACCGGCCATTTCCTAGTTTATATGCTCCAATTCTGAAGGCGCTTTGTAGGAGAGGTCAGTTTGACGATGCATTTAGCTTTTTCAGTGATATGAAGGTGAAGGGACATGCACCAAATCGGCCAGTTTATACCATGTTAATAAAGATGTGTGGACGTGGTGGTAGATTTGTTGAGGCTGCTAATTATTTGGTTGAGATGACGGAGTTGAATTTGTCGCCCATGTCACGAAACTTTGACATGGTCACTGACGGATTAAAGAATTGTGGGAAGCATGATCTAGCTAAAAAAATAGAGCAGCTGGAAATATCTCTTCGCGGTTATTGAATATGTTTTCTCACTTTTGTAAATTTACATCACAAAGACTCAGGGTGAGACTAAACCAGTGAACTTCTGGTTTCAACCAGTGCCTAATTCTTGATTGGTATGTTTGTATTTGTTTCTCACACCCATTATCTAGTGATTTTGTATCTAATCAAAATTTGAAAGTTTTTGCACTCTTCGCAGTATAATTATGAATATTAGTTGTGCTAGGTGGCTTCCATTTGCTGTCTAACACGAAGGCTACCTCACATTGCTATTTTCTTTGCCATATCCATTGTTGGTATGATTATTGTTTTGGATTTCTGCTATTTGTTTGATTATTGCATTACCCAGCCTTATACACTTATTTGGATTTAAAATGAACTTAGCTTTTCCCATTACATTGCCACATGTGTAGGTTAGGAAAGTTGAAACTAGAAAAGAGTGCCCAGTAGACATCTATAAGACACAGCAAGGAAGCAACAATAAGTAATAAGGTGCAATGTTCTCTTATATATATTTAAACATAACAAAAAGGATGTGGATCGTATTATAACCTAAAAGAAAGGTGGATTATGAAGACATAAAATATAAAGCTTACACACATATAATGTTATTTTTTCCACGCATATCAACAGCATAATGTTTGTGAAGGAATTGGCGTTAGTGTCTATCAATTGTAAGTACTCTGTTTATTGCTAGGAATTTCTAAGTACTTGGACAACCAGGCCGGGTAATCTCATCTGAGATCATATTTGGAAGTTCTATTAGGGATTTCATTGAAGTCTTTATTCATTTTCAACCTTTGTTGGGGCAATGAAAGAGAAAATTGTTGGAGCAAATATATTACATTTTAATATTTGATGTGTGTTTTGACTAATGCATGTAGAGTAATATGGATTACTATCTGAAAAGTTTGCCGAAAGAATCCTAATTCATAGTTCTAGCTTTTAGCATCTTATAAAATTTTCGTGTTCTCCAGATAAAAGATGTGATCATTTTGAGGTTAACAAGCAAAAATGTTTGGCTTCGAGATGCAATCATGTGTGTGTGTGTGTGTGTGTAACTGTGTATTTGTTGCTCCCTGCTCCTCATTGAAAGCTAATATATTGCTTTTGGGTGTTGTGCAGAGAAAAAAGTTGCATTTGAGTAATGAGGACTAAAAGGTTGCATTTGAGGCCCATGATATCCTCAGGGGACGGAGCTCAAGGCAATGGTGTTTAAGGAACAGAGGCTCTCACAGCTAAGAAATCAGCTCTTTGGGCACACAGATGGTCTTATGTGATTCTTGTAGGCGGCGTTAATGACGTCATGCATGCTGCAGTCCTCCATCACACAGGGATGGCTCAAGGTAATTTGAGGCCTAAAGCAGTAATATTAAATAAGGTCTTTTTATTTTTAGCATTATTTTAAATACATATATATATATATATATGTTTTTAATTTTTTTTTAAGTGAGAGGAGGATGTGATAATTTATTTTTGTTTTTTAATAGAGAGAGAATGTATTTTGAGTCACTTGAAAGCAAACTCCTCTCCCTGTGTATGCCACTGCTTAATTTGGCTAATATACACCCTTAAAAATAAAATGAGTTATCAATTGTTTCCTCTACCAGTAGATCCACATCCATTTCAAGCTGAAGTTCTCTTGAAATTGCCTGTTGTCTCACCAATCCCTTCCATTCTGTAGTCCCAGGACTTGATTCCATTTTTCATGAGATCTCCCAAATCTCTGTTTCCTTTGTTCCATTGGCTACATTGCTGACATTCACATGGTGTTTTGTGTCATTGCTGTGAGTATGTTTTGCTTACTCATTGGACTACAAAGGGGGAGGTAATTTGTAGAGTATGATATATGACCTATTACTTTAGTTTTAGGAAGTGACCATGGGGTAAGGAAGTTCTTGAAGTGAACTACGTATTTCTTGAATGATTGGGTGTTTACTGCTTGACGCATGCTGTTATTGTTTAGTTTCACTTCAGAAAGCTCGTAGGAGCTACCTAAAGCAAGGGAATAGCATAGATGAGGGCAACCTGGGTCTGACGCATGGAAGCTGGACTGAACGTAAATGTCAGTTGGAGGACTGATGATGGCACGAGGTAATTCTTCCTGGTTTTCAGATTTTACGTTTTGACCTCTAGTTATATTTTGCTTTTGCATGTGGAAATTGTCGAAGTATAAAAATTGCACAAAATTTGTTATCCTCATTTACCTCCAACAACATCCCCAATTGCCTCACTTATGTCACTCTAAACAATGGCACAATAAATACTATTAGAGGAGAAAAATGATGTATATAATCAACTAGAAAAAACGAAGCATCACTATAATTTTTTGACATAAAATTAGAAGCTAAGTTTCGTAAAATTCTATTATGTTGCTTGTAGAAGTTTTTTTTTAAATCCTTTACCTCCTAGAAGGAACAATGAAAACATGATACAGGTGATCAAAATACGATTATTTTTTAGAATTTTTTTCTTGCATTACTTTAATTTTTTCAATTTTTCGTAGAACAAAGTAGACACGTTAGTAAACATGTTAGTATTTTTTCGTAGAACAAAGTAGACACGTCAGTGTCGTCACTGAAGGCAGAATGTGAAAGGTTTACTAATTGAAGGCTATTGTTATGTATTTATGTTATGGTAAAATGGTCCTAATAATATTGTTTGAGGGTAATAATGGCAAAAAAATGTTTTTGGGTTTAGTAATTTTTAGAAGTAGTATAGATATGGATGTTTGAGGAAAGGAACATATCATACATAGATGAACAAAATGTATGATCAATTTGTTCTTTATTGGATAAGATAATTTTGCTAGATGCCAGATTTCCAAAAGCTTGTGGACTCTAATTGTATTATTTTACTCCCAATCATCTACTACTCTTTTTAGATATACTATTACATTTTGAAATCCTCAACACATTCTAACTAATAAGAATAAATGCTATGCCTAATTTTGGCCCAACTGTCATGTAAGTCTTGGAATATGTAGTGCACCGGGTTGCCTTATCATATTTCACGTACTAAAACAATCCACATTCTAGGCAACATAGGGCACATACTAAGCAAGATTGAGCTATGTAAGCCATAAGTTGCATCAATCAAGGAAATTTCAACAAATTTTGAGGTACATTTCCCTACTTTCTACATAAATTTTCTATCTAAAAACAAAACCCTAAAGCAACACAATGATTCCACTCCATCCAAGAACTCAAACTGCAGTCCCTTAATCTTTTGCATACCATATGCTTGGCAATATTTCTTCAAATTTCAGGAGTAATCACAGTGGTGTAAAGAACTTGGAGCCATATAAATGTTCCCCTCCCTTCCCCCCCCCCCCCCCCAAAAAAAAAGTTCCAAAAGAAATTGTATTCAAAAAACTATTGAATGAATTGCCATAAGATCCCTTGCCCAATGGTCATTCTTTTAGTTAGTTGAACATTTCAAGTCCTAGGCCTCCTTCTATACGAAGATACTCAAATTATGTTACTCAAGCCATTTTTATGATTTCCCCTAATCCATTAATTTTTGCTTTGATTACTGGTACTTCTCCACTAACCTATTTTTAAGTGGATTTAAGGGCTACCATTTTCTCAAATTTTTTTGTTGTGTTTGTGTTTGAGTTGCTTGTTTCAAGTAACAGGAACTACAATGTCAATATTTTCTAGAAATTCAATAGATTATAATGTTGATAATTGTAATATCGTTGCGATCCATTTCTTATAACATGACCAATTTAAATTAGATGATATTAAGAAATCAAGCTTTGTGATAACTCCTAATATTATCATTTCAAATAATACTAAGTTTATAAGAATTAGTTCCAACTAAATTTCACTCCATCAATAATTAAGTACACAACATTGTCAATTAATAAAAACAAAAAAAAAATCATACCGGTGCAAAATGGGGAAAAAAATCCCTCCAATCACTAAAAAGAAAATTTGGTTGCTAAGAAACAACAAAATCATAAGAGAAAATTATAGTTAAGGCAAGACTAATGTGGGAAAAAATTCTTTTTGGGTTTGTGTTGCTAGAACTATTTATGCATGTTTACTATAGATAAATGACACTAACTATTGATTAGTTAAACTCCCAGAGAATTGAAACCAAGTTTACCTTTATAACCACCCACCACCACAAAAATTTCTCCATCAACTTATGAAGGTCGAACCCATCTATCATAACATCTACATCAAACACCACAAATTTAGATGAGAACCAACCTCAAGAATCAATGAGTAATTAAGGAAAATTGAAAATTTGAGACCAAGTATTGAACTCTCTAAGCCAACTTCAATCAAATCGCAGAAGTGCAATACTTCTTTTTTTTTTTTTTAAATTTTTTTTTTGGGAAGGGGAAGGGGAAAGAGAAGGGAGACTTGAACCTTTGACATCAAGAAAGTAAAAGTTTTACAAGATAAAGAGTATCATTGGACCAAAGGCTCGTTGATACAGAAGTGCAATGCTAACGGAGGATATTAGTACTGAAAGTGCATTAGTTTAGAAAGCCTTCATTCCATGAAAATTAGACATTCTCGGAAGGGCTCAACCGATAAATTGAAAAAAAAAAAAACATTTTAGGAAGTTAGCCAAATATTACAGAGATATGTGGAGAGTATTAGGGGTGTTCAAATTTTCGACTGGCCGCAAGTTCCTACCTTATCCGACCCTACCCTACCCTAAAAATCGGCTAGCCGCAAAAATTGGGTAAAAATACGGAAGAGTTTTTGTTCTTCCGATTAAATCGGGTAAGAATGCGGAATAGCCATCTATTTCCGCATTCCTACCCTACTCTACCCGCATTAATTTTGTATTTCATATTGTTTAAACATAAATTAATTGTTATTATATTTGTGGAACAATTATAGTGGATTAATGTTCATATTTTCTTATGTTTTATTATAATTGTTATTATAGTTTTTTTTTATTTTAATGTTATTGATTTATTGTGTTGTTAAATTTGTAGATGTTATTTAATTAAATTGTTAAAATGATCCAAAAATTAATAGTTACAAAAGTATTTATCCGATTTCCTACCCGATTAATCGGGTAAGAAGGCGGGTAAGAATACTAAAACTGTCGGATAGGGTAGGTCAAGAAAAAATTCTTCTGCAAAATATCAGGTAGGAATGCGCAAAAATATATTTCTAGGGTTGAACACCCCTAGAAAGTATGAGGTAATACATGTCAAAGATTTCAGTCTTCACTACTGTAGTAATTATGAAATATTAGAAAGCATTTTTCTCAAACCAAAAAAGGACTAAGGAGTTGAGACACTAAAATAACCACCCTAATAGTAGCTTATTTGACTTCATTTTGGGAGGGAAAAAAAACCGTGAACTTAACTGATAAATAGCAGCTGGAGGAAAACACTGTTGTTTGTCGCCTCTGAAATTGATGGTTAAAAAATAAGACAAAATATATTATTCTGCAATTGATAATTATGTACTTACCTTATGGCCCTACAACACCAAAACATTTGAGAATGCAATTATCAAGTATAACATGAGAGAGAATTATATACATTTTAATTAGAAAAAGGAAAGCTAGATTGTACGTGGACAAACATTTGTAGTAGGATGTTGCTGCCTTTTAAAATCGATTTCAATTTTACCAAAAGAATCAAAGCAAACCCACACCATTCCCAAGTTCTACATTCACCCAATCCCAGTCAACAGACGTTTATCCATGAAAAATCTACACAAACCCACTCCATTTAAGAAAATGCTATTAGATTTGGCCATACCACATGTCGGATTCTTATCATCAAATCTTTACTGCTAGCAGTCCGTCGAGTGGATCTTGGTTTCGGCGGGCGCGATATGTTTCTCTACCATAGAGCTTTTAGTCGAGGCAATCGGAGATCGATGGTTGTCTCTCTCCCTATACGTATACTGTCACACACAAACATGCAATCAGTTGTGAAGAGAGATGAAAGGTTTCAACCAATTGAATGAATATTTAATCTAAGAATTTGTAAGATCTACTATCAACTGAATGTTTATTCTCATAATTTTTGAGTTCTTCAATTAAATACTTAAAACGGAAATGGACTATACTGTAAAATGTATATGAATGAGTAGTTAGTTGAGTGGGAGGCTTGGTTAAAAAATTGGTATAATGCAATTGTTCAAGGGAATGAACGATTAATAATATAGATAATTGTGAAAATTAAATATAATTTAATAATGTTATTATTATATACAAAAAGATAGGATAGACATTAGCTATTTTGTTAAGGTTATTTTGGGTAAATAATTTTTTTTTTCTTTTTGATGACATTTAAAAGTAGTGTAAATACAAATACAAATATAGATAGATTTATTTATTGCACTTGTAATTAAATATTCGTAGAATAGGAATAGTCTAAAAATTAAATTAGAAAATAGGATATGATTGTCTTTATATATTTGTTTGAGGGTAAAATAGAAAAATAAAAACTTTTCATTGTAAGGTATTTTTAGAAGTAGTATAGATATAGATAGATAAATATTTTAGAGGTAATTAACAAAATTAAATATAATTAGTTTGAAGACTAAAAGACATTGTGGATATAATTGACTTTATATTAATAGTTAAGAGTAAAAGTAAAATTTAAATATTTTTCAAGTATCTCTACTTTTGAAGTAGTATAGATATAGATATGATAGACTTGTATTTTCTGAAAGAATGACTTGCACGCAAGTTGAACCAAGGTGGTGTCTAAATGTCCTTTGTGCCTGAAGATTATTAGGGCATATGTGCTTGGAAAATTTGAGTGTCTTAGATAGGAACTTGATTCCATGTTACCTCCAATATCTAAAAATGGAGGAATAGACACTGGCGAGATGGTTTGATCCTTCTTCTGGTACCTTCATAAAAGAAGACTACATGCATTTTGATTGTCATATTCCACAATTCTACACTGTAAAAAAGCTGTGAAAAGTTCATCTTTATTCTTTATGTCCTAGAATATTTCCATGATTAGGTTCTAATCGGTATTACTTTAGGAACTCGATTCTAATCCTTTTGACTTTTCTTTCATAATATTTTCCCCCTCTTTTGACAAAGAAATATTTATATATATTAATTTTTTTTTATTAATCTGTGTCTACAATAAGAATCACTTTTCATTATGTCAAAGACATGATAGCTTTAGTTGTTGGATTGCAGAGTCTACAACTTGTTCTAACTTTGACCCATTAACAGTGAAAGTAATGACAAACGAAAGTAAGAAAAAAAATTAGCTTTCAAGGGTTCTACGGACAAAGTTCAACAACAAACAATTAAAATTACAGTGTTTGATAAACATCTGAGTTTCTTTCACCTCTCAAACTTTATTTTTTTGTAAGTGCATGATTGATGTGTTGCTAAGAATTGGATATTTGACCTGAGCCCCCCCCCCCCAAAAAAAAAAAAAAACCAACAACACGCACCCACTCCCAAAAAATCACAATAGAGAATGGACATTTCAGCATTTGATAATACGATGCAACCCAGGACTTGCTTGGGGTCATCCATCGTAGGATTATACATGCTCAAGCACGTTTAATAACAAAGTTCTAATAGGATTTTAGGCATTAGTACTAGTATGGTCATACCCATGATGACTTCTCATTTGACATACGTGTTGTGTCCATCATGGCGCCAATCTGGCATTTATAATTTCGTCTCCCAACCTCCAAACAAAAAAACATCTGACAACATGTCTTCAGTAAATAAACTTTAAAAAGTGTTTGTGTGTGTCTCTCTCTTTTTTTTTTGTACATATGACTTGTACTAATTCAAAGATTATTTTGAGGTCTGGTACTAATTCAAAGATGAGCTCACAATGACCAAAATAATGTATTGTAATTTTGCCTTCTATTGGGACCTAAAAATTCACATTTAATGACGAGTTAGCCGACATGATTGACTAACATTAAGCAGTGTAAAATTTGTTGGACTTATTTGTTCAGACCTTGTCCACTGTTACATTGTTATATCAAAATATTATAGGTGCAATTATCGGGTTTAAATAGTATAAAATTTGTGTTCATATCAAATTTGGACTAAGTAGCAATAAATTCAAAAACAAGTTAAAAATCAGATTACAAATGAAATGAAGTTTTTTATAAAAAAAAACATAAATTGTAACCAATGGTAAAAAGTAGGATGAGACTGCTCTCATTTCAGCCTTACCCTTGGGAGGAATCTGATCGTACATCATCATGTCCAACAGTAGATATTCAAATGACTCAATGTTCCATTGTCTACAAAGCTCTCGCTTACCTTGTCTTTCAATTAAGTCCTCTCTCTCTCTCTCTCTCTCTCTCTTCATTAGCAGCAGCATCGGCAGCAAGAGGAGCAAGAACAGCAAACATGCCAACCTATCCAGAACTCCCAGATTGTTTCTACTCAAATCAGCCTACTTTAATCACTCCCAACGGCCCAACACCAAATCACTTTCTTTATCTATCCAACCTTGATGATCAGAAGTTCCTTAGATTCTCCATCAAATATCTTTATCTTTTCAAAAAATCTTTAAGCACAGAGAGCTTAAAATGTTCTCTTTCAAGTCTTCTTGTGGAATACTATCCATTAGCTGGAAGGTTGAGAAAAAGCCCAGAAGATGAACATAAACTTGAGGTCGACTGTAATGGAGAAGGGGCAGTGTTTGCTGAAGCTTTCATGGATTTAACTGTTGAGGAGTTTCTTGATATTTCCAAAAAACCAAACAGGTCTTGGAGGAAGCTCTTGTATAGGGTTGAAGTTCCCAATTTCTTGGATATTCCTCCTCTGGTAATTCAGGTCAGGTTTCAAATTTTTTCCCTTTTCTTTTTTCTTACATGGTTTTTTTTATCCTGTCATTATTTTCACTCTTTATTTTCTTCAATAGTGTTCCTGCTGTTTCTTTTAGTTTTTCTGGGTAACCGAGTAAAAGATCCTCTTGAGAGAAAAATTGTATCCCAGTTGAAGTAGTAATATATTATATTTCATGGGCTATATTATAACTTCGGGTGTGTGAGTTTAGTTAATAAATCTTTCTTGACCATAAATCTGTTAGATTCAGTGGTTTTAATTTGATCAAAAATATATTATATTTCATGAGCCACCCTAATAAATTGGTTTTTTTGGGTGTGGTCCATTGCTTAGATTTGTCTTCACTAACAGGTTACGTCTTTGTTTTTGCTTTTTTTTTTTTTTTTGAAAATCATCCCTCGTTTACAAAATGGTGGCAAAAAAAAAAAATCGGTTATCAAACGAATTTTTTTTCTTGTTGTTTATTCTAAAAATTAAAATAAAAACGAAAAATAAAAACGTTATCAAACAGAACCTAAGAAATCTTAAATTCAATCTATTTATATACTCCTTAAACACTAGTCACATGCTTTAACCCAACTTAAGTTATGGTGACCAGTTATTAAGTTCGAAGAGAGTAATCGGTGTAAGCCTGAACACCCTATAATAAAAAAAATTAGAATAAATATTTTGATAGTCATTTTTTTTTTTTTGCTGGAATAACTTCATGACTTTCACTCTTTCTCACTTTCTTTCGGGTATTTTTCTTTGTTGTCAGGGTTAGACTTTCATTAATTGGTTCAACTATATTACCATATCTTTTTTTTTTCAACTAACTAAAATAGGAGACAGTTTTTTATTCCATAATTTTTATGATGAATATTGAAGATTAATGGCAATGTGGGGTCAGTATAGTCTTTTCAGTTGTATGATGAACTCCACCCACAATTCTACACACACCCCACCTCTCTCTCTCTCTCTCTCTCTCTCTCTCTCGTGCACCATTTTAATATGAGTCATCATTAAATTAGTGAATTAAATTAAATTTATTAAATATTTAATGATTAAGATCATATTACATTAAGTAATATACATATCATTATTGTTCATCAAGTATTTGCAATTCATTTGCACGAGTCTTATGATAAATAATTCAATTCTTATTGTCAAATAGTAATGTTATGTGCTTCAAAGCATACACCAAATTATTTGCAGTCGTTGAATTAATAAATCTTTAAATTGATCCAACGGTTACGGTTAATTTAATACAAATTTTGCTACACAAATTAAGTATATAAAAAATTATACATTGCAAAAAAAAGTCATATCCAGTAGTTATTTGAACTGTTCAATCCGTCCCTGGGATGTACTGAAGTAAGAAAAGTGACTTTTTGCTGGAAATTATTGCAGTTACCAACTTACAATTCTAACGATAACCAGCTGAATTTATTAGGTCTCATTAAATTTAATTAAAATTGATAAGTTTAAAATCGAGATGATATGGATCCAAGTGTCATAGTCATTCATATATGGTTTATGAATCGGTAAGAAAAAGTACACTACTAGCAATGATAGTATCAAAAATAGAGTTAGATTGATTTTTTTGTTTGGTCTGATTTGGTTGGTGATTTAACTAAAGATATTATCCTTAATAGAATATAGTAGTGGAATATAACCAAATAATTGACCCTAAAACAATTAGACAAGACTCGCTTTAGTTTAGTGTAAGGAATTATGAACCAAGGATATTATAAAAGTGACCCTTGAAAAAAAAGTGAGTCTATTAAAAACTAGTACAATCTATACATATTAATTCCAACTTGTGTGTAGTTTGTTATTATTTCGGTCATATAATCTAGTTTGCTTCTTAGAGAAATGACTCAAAAGCACAGATATTAAAAAAAAAAAATGATTTAAGTTTTCGTGTGAATGGTTTATTTTTAATTAAATTTAAAAAAATTAATTAAAAGAAATATATAAATTGATTCTTTCATTCTGACAATTGAAAAAAATAAGGAGAATGACTCAAAAGTTACTGACTACACCTGTGACAGTACTGATATTGGCCTCCTCTCTTTTGTCATTTTCACCAGCTAACTCTGGGTTTAGTGTCACTGTCTTTTTACGGAATGACGAATCCACCCCTATGCGTGTTGCAAATTTACATCATTCCTCTTTGCAGATAACGAATCTACGCTGTGGAGGAACGATTCTATGCACCGCGATAAATCACTGTCTATGTGACGGCATTGGCACATCGCAATTCCTAAATGCCTGGGCCCACCTCACCACCAAACCTGGTACCAATTTACCAATCAACCCGTTCCACTCACGCCACGTTTTAAAACCCCGAAAGCCCCCACAAACAACCACCACACACGCAGAATTTACCAAAACTGTCCCCGACAAGTGTAGTCCTCAATCAGACCTCACCCTTAACCAATATTTACAGTCTCAGCCACTCGTGCCCACATCCTTAACCTTTACCCCCTCTCATATCCTTCACCTTAAGAGACAATGCGTACCCTCGCTAAAATGTACCACCTTCGAGGTTCTAGCATCTCACACATGGCGCTCCTGGGTCAAGTCACTGGACTTGTCGCCTTCTTTCAATGTCAAGCTTCTTTTCTCCGTTAACGTTAGGAGAAGGTTAAAGACAGAAATGCCACAAGGGTATTACGGTAATGGGTTCGTGCTAGGATGCGCCGAGGCCACGGTTAAGGATTTGGTCGCTGCTAATTTGCGTAGTGGGGTGAAGTTGGTGCAAGAAGCTAAAGCGTCACTAACTGATGATTACGTGAAGTCTGTCATAGATTTGTTGGAGGATAAGACAGTGAAGACAGACATTTCTTCAAGCTTGGTCATATCACAGTGGTCTAAATTAGGTTTAGAGGATTTGGATTTTGGAGAAGGAAAGCCTTTGCACATGGGACCTCTGACCAGTGATATTTATTGCTTATTTCTGCCGGTGATCGGAGATTTTCATGCAGTTAGGGTGCTTGTGTCGTTGCCGGAGAGTGTGGTTAGTAAATTTGAGTACTACATGAAAGAATTCTTAGATACTAGGGAAGATAAAGGAGATGCAAATGGCTACCGTGGAGAAGAAAATGGTATCATATGAGAGAAAATATGGCGTTTTTTAATTTGTTTTTCATTATACTCGGCCTATTTCGTATTGTAAAGTCATAAGCAAGTTTTTTTGTGTAGTATTAATGCTATATAATCTGCAATTTTTTTCCTCCCTAATCAGTTAACAGCTAAACTCTATATATTCATCCATATTAAGTTAATAAATTCTATATATATGCAGGGTGGTTTAAGGTAATTTGAGGTCTAAAACGATAATACTAAATAATTTTTTTTTTATTTTTAGTATTATTTTTAAAAAATCAAAATATATTTTCAATTATTTTTAAGTGAGATAGGAGGATGTGATACTTTGTTTTTGTTTTTCAAGAGAGAGAGAGAGAGAGAGAATGGATGTGGGTAAATATTATTGAATTTTAAAAAAATTTACTTTTTTTTTTAAAAAAAATTATTTTTGAGTTTCTAATGTTATTGATTGAATTGTAAGTCTAAATTATCGAAATTATAATTTTTGATTAGATTTAAATTTTTGGGGGTTTTTTTGTAAGACATAAGATTTTCATGGATTTAAAAATTTTAAGTGGACTAGTTATGTGCCTATAATAATGGTGTTTTCTAAAAATTTGGGACCTAAAGTCTACGTTTTTTTATAGGAAAAATTAGAAGGAAATATACCAAATTAGACTTAATTGTAAAAAGTACACAGAAAAAAAAGTTGGGTAATTAAATCCTTAATTTTAATACTTATTATATCTAAGTACATTA
>CM042193.1:2032876-2043210 GCA_023539305.1 Ilex asprella
ATTTATCACTTTTTTATAAAGTCAGACAACTTTACCCAACCGAACCGTTGACACCCTTGAACAGCTTGTCCATCAACGGTGCAATTTTTCAATTGAAAGCGTAATTGGTAAATACGCTTTCAGTGGTAAAGTCGTAAATGTTACCTCCGTTTTTTCGGATAAAATCGTACTTCCCAAATCCGCCTTAAATGAAAGCGGATTTCGTATTTCTGCTTTTAAAACAGTCGTAGTTTGGTAAATAAGTTTAAAACAGTTATAGATTGGTATTTAAGTTTAAATTTTGCCGTATTTTGGCAATAGATTCCTCCCGTTAGAGGGAGTGGGCTCCTCCCACAGGGTGAGGGGTGATGCCTTTCAGAGCGAGCACCAACTGAATGATCTGTTAGTTTTGATTTACCAGTAGCTGTATGGTCTGTAAAAGTTGTTACCCAACAATAGGGATCGCAGTAACAGATGGTTTCGGGGGTACAAGGGGAAGCGGAGCCTCCTCCTGGTGTGTCGGGTTGTTGTTTCGTTGTTGTTGACTCATCAATCTAGTCATGATTGTCATGGATTTCAAGAGAGTAGCAAGGTAGCAGAAAATTCAGTCGTTTCCCACAGACGACGCCAAACTGATGATGCACAAATTAATCTCGTGCAAGATCAACAGTCGAGTATATAGAGAGATGCAATTAATGAGCAACAAATAAGATAATTAATGGTAAAATAGTAAATAAGAGCAAACACACAAATATATAGTGGTTGAGTTCGGAAGACCTACTCCACTCTCGAAAAACGACAGTAATGACTAGAGGTTTTTATTGATGAATAAAGTAATCGGAAGAATATACTTCGGGAGAATTACAGTGGTTAGGAGAAAGACACTTGGTGTGTAGAGAGGTATAGAGAGATAAAACTGAAGGTATAGTGTATTGTGAGAGATGTTGTGAGATCTCAAGATGTAGAGATATATGATGTGTCTCTCCATGTGGAGAGAGTTTATAATATATAGGCTTGGTGAGGCGGTGACGTGAGGGAGATGACACTACTTCTTTGATAAGTACAATTAAGATAGAATTTGGTCTCTATGAGTGCGTATCCCGATATCCTCTCTCCCACGTGCTTTTATTTATTTAAACTCTTTGGATTTTGGATTGTGCTAGATTGATGAACTGGATTTGAATTGTCTTTTAATTTATTTGAATTTATTTAATTTATTGGGCTTGATCCAATCAGATTCAAACTTGTCAGAAGTGATTAAGAAAAGATGAAGTAATGAAGTATGGAACCCACTCATCATGGTTATAAATTAGTAAAAAAATAGTAATAATTTATTGGTTGTACATATTGTGTATCATCAACTAGGCCACTACACGGTTACTTTATAGGCCAACATGAAAGATTCTGTCAATCTGATCTCCAAATCTAGAGTTCCAAACGTGAGGCTTTGTTTGTTGACACTTCCGCACGCTCTCATTCTTTTATACCATACCTTATGATTGCTGCAGATAACTTATTCTAAAGCATTATGCTTTATAAATGACAGCTTAATTATATGGAATTTATGGGTAGACTATTTTCATGATTTTATTTTTTCCAAACTTTGATAGGATTTTTTACTTGTTATGTGTTTGGACATCCCAAACCGTTAAATTAAAAAAAAAATGTATCAAGTTGAATAGGAATGTTTTGTAACACATTCCAATCGATAGTTGAATCGGAGCCAATCGATACATTAATATTTTTGAGTTAAAATTATACTTTTTTGACCAAAAAATGAGTAGATGGTCTTATCCGATATATGAATTTTTTTTATGATCGATATACGAATTTAATTTGTAAAGAGAATAGATGGTTCATTAGAAGTGAAGGATGTTGCTCAATTGTTTTGACCGACACAGGTGATTGTTTTCTTTTGTGATTAAGTTAGGAGAGGTTTAGTGCAGGTTCTTAATGGTAAATGCTGCTTACTATGTTTTCATGTTGTAGCAAACAAGAAGGAAAAGAGAGCCTAAGAGCCAATGGTGGTAATGGAGAAGTCTCTAGATGGATACAAAAAAAAAAAAGCAAAGCTGAAAAGTAATAAAAAGAAATTTGGGTAGTGAGTTAAATCCCTGGATACTGGTTGATGAAATTTAAACTTTTAAACTTTAACGTGGATTTGAGTTCTAACGGCTGAATGGAGAAATAGTATGATTCTTGTTGATAGGCCGGGTGGGCTTTAATCTTGCCTCTTCCAACCCGATTGGAAAAGTCACAAATTCATACTTATGGGCCAACCTTTTATGTTTGTTGGCCCAGTTATATGATGTAATTTAGGAAAAATACTCCAGTGGGCCTAAGACCTCCAACATGGTGCATTAATACATTTGTATATGCTTCCGTTAAGTTTTAGAAACAAAAAGACTAATTTAGCATTGCTCCAATTGTATTTAAAAAATCATTATGCACAAACAAGAGTTCTTATCGGGCTAATAAAGTCTTATTTCAATTATTCTAGATCGGCCAACGAGATCTCTCTGCCATTTTTCTTTGTCAAAATTTATATTTTCTCGTAAATCACAAGTTACTACACTGTCTCAGTCATCGTTATTTTTGGTCTCCGAACTCTTTGGGTCTTGGGTCGCCAAGAAAGAAACAATGTCGCCTCTTGGGCTAAGCCCATGATTTCATATGCCAAGCCATCTTTTGCATGCAACACGAGAGAGTTCAGTCAATCGTAAAAGGTTTAGGCCCAACACTCGAGGCAGACGGAGTCTATATACTTTAGGAGTACCAATCAAGAAAAACTAAAGAATGAAACTTGTCTCTAAAAATAAGATCAACAATTAGTAGTGATCACATCTTCAACCCATTTTCCTGACGTTTATATTTCACCCAAAATTGACAAATTTGACTTGTGCATCGAAAAGCCCTACATGGACGCCACTGGTGTCCACTTAACTTACCTTCGAAACTCTTTTTCTTGTCCATTTTTTGTGATTTTTCTGCAACTCCCAACAATTTCGGACAACTATTTTTAATGATGCACAAAACTGTTTCGTACAATATCAGTAGTCAAGTATATGAAGAGATGCAATTAATGAGTAATAAATAAAGCAATCAATGACAAAACAATAAATAATAAGTCAACACATATATATAGTGGTTCGGTGTGGATGACTTACTCTATTCTCGAAAACGGCAACGATGACCGGTAACTTTTTAGTAATAAATAAAGTAAGAAGACTCCAAGAGATGTGTGCTCTAAAACAAGTACAATAACTAGAAAGAAAAGCTACGTAGCCAAGGCAGAGAGCCAGATTTCCTGAAAAAAGGTCTGGCCTTTAGGATGGCCAGTGTGTGGGGCTATCAATGTTTTATGGAGCACTTGGTTTATATTTATTTACCAGATGAATCACTCAAACTCAATGTTATCAGAATTGGATTGGTAATTGAACCGACTAAGAGACTGGGTCAATAATTCACTGGTTCAACTGATGGATCGCTAGTTGGACCAGCCATATAATAAAAAAATAAAATATATATAATTATTATAAAACATAATAATTTAGCTAAAAAATATAAAATATGTTCAATTCACAATCTTACAATCTCAATTAACAATCTTACAATCTCAAATCACAATCTTAATAGATCACAAATAGACAATAATATCATAGTAACATCAATAATAGTAGCCTTTGAGAATTTGTGAATTTTACGAGGATCAAAATATAATTTTTTGAGAATTTGTGAATTTTAGTTGAGTTTTTTCAAGATTGATGGCAATTCGGTCATTTCATGTCCAGTACAAAAGTGTAAATCTAAGAAAATGCCCAAAACCCGTTTCAAAACACACACACACACAGAGTGACAGATATGATTTCACTCTTCACTTCCCAAAGCCCTAACGATGGCGGTGAATGACACTTCAAACACCCTCCAGCTCCAAAGAATCTTGCAATCCAAATCCACAAACACCCTCCAGCTGATCACAGTGGCAGATCCCACTAATCACAGTCGAAGTCGCCTAAGGCCCTGATGTCGCTGGAGCTTGGTTGTGGTGGTGTCTTTTGTTATGCGATTTAGGTCCAAAAAAAAAAGTTCTAATGCCTATACAAATTCTAATTTAATTTATTTATGTAATTAAATTTTTAAATGAGTATTAAATCGGCCGATTTTATAAAATCCGTTGATTTACAATTTTTTATAAAAATTGGTCAGTTTTTCCGGTTTATATTCGGTTCTCTGCCTTAAGCGGTACAATTAGAAAACCGGACCGGTAAAAGTCCCGGTTCGAGGTTGAACCGGTCCGGTTCGATTCTGATAACACTGCTCAAACTAATTATTTTGAGTCATTTCTTTTGTTAAATAAATTATCCTAACACCCTATGAATAATCGTAAAATAACACGACTGTCCCTTATATTTTCTAAAAGAAAATTAAAAATATGTGAAACTTTTACTTCAAATTTTGATTACAATATTAATGCAGTCCCTACGTACATAACTAACACCTGCCTAAAAAGAGTCCAATTTTGAACTGGGTGCGACAAATGCATCCTTGGCGAACTGAGTCAACTCAGTAAGCCGTGACTCATTGAAAGATTCATTAAAAGACTCGCCCTTAAATACATAGATAAGTTGACCACTTTTGTTTCTTACCTATCCCCTCCATAGTTGTGTCACGAAATCTGCGTGGGGGTAGGAATATAATTAGCTATATAACCCTGAATATAATTAACTATATAACTGTCAATCGGCTTTGTACAATATTTTTCCAGATGAAGAAGCCAGGAAAAAAATCCAAAACATTTTACCCAGCAATATTGAAAGTGAGAGAAGTACATACATGAATGAAGCTGTAGTGAAGACAAAGCCATTGAACATCGAAGAGTGATTCTATGGTGCTATTGCTAGCGATACATGATATCCCAGTAGATTAAGTTGAAAATAGAAAAAAGGGACTGTCAAGGAATTAAAAATTCCAGAAAAATTATTAAAATATAGAAAATCACAATCCAAATGACTAAATTAAAAATTAAGTATTCTCTGAAGTCTTAAAATATTGGCGGCGCTAAATTTGGACACTCTTACAATTTATTATTAATTTTTCAAATTCTTTCCTAAAATGTAAAAAAAGAATTGTTGAAGAATTAAAAATTACATCAAAATTATTAAAAAATAGAAAACTGCAATCCAACTGATTAAAATAAAAAGTACGTATTGCCTGGAGTGTAAAAAAATTGGCGGCACTGAATTCGGACTCTCTTTTGATTTATTATTAATTTTTCGAATTCTTCCCTAAAATGAAAAAATGAGATTCTCAAAGAATTAGAAATTGTGCCAAAATTATTAAAAATAGAAAATTGTGATCCAACTGATTAAAATAAAAAGTACGTGTTGTCTGGAGTTTAAAAAAATTGGCGACACTAAATTTTGACACTCTTGTGATTTATGATTAATTTCCTAAATTCTTTCATAAAATGAAAAAAATGGGATTTTGAGGCCCTAAAGGATGGAATTCGACACAAAAATGATAGGCTCATGGTTTAGCCATGAGTCTTAATCGTTGGCCCAATCCGAATCAAATACAATAGGTCTCAATCCATTCTTAGTCCGAACTATTTCAACCACCTATTCTACATCATAAAATTATCAAAAAAATATAGAACATTGCACAAATTATCAAAAAATAGATAATTTCAATCTAACTGATTAAAATAAAAGCGTGTTTCATCTGGAGTCTAAAATAATTAGAGAAGCTAAATTCAGAATCTCCTGTAATTTATTATTAATTTTTTGAATTTTTTCAAAAAATAAAAAAAAATTGGGGTTTTGACTTTTGAGGGCTTAAACGATGGAATTTGGTGAAAACCTAACAATGCTCATGGCATTGCAATGAGTCTTTATTGTTGGCTGGACCCAAATCAAATACCATTAGTCTCAATCCATTCTGCATCCGAACCATTTCAACTACCTATTCTACATCATCCCCAATTATTCGAATATTGTCAAACAATTACACTAATCTTCTCCATAAACACAAATCGTCAGACATGTACACTCACATCTCTCAAACTTAGGCTGAAATCATGTTATGAGGACAAAAAATGAGTAATAAATATATAATAATTGCCCAACCACACTAAGACAAGGACAATATCAAAAGTTTTTAAAAATAAGGACTTTTTTGTATAATAGAAATCTGTCAGGGCTAAACTGAATTTACACACCAAATGAGGGACCTTAGTCTAGTTTACTATTTTTTTTGGGAGGGGAGAAGAGGGAGGAAGACTTGGACCCTTAATCTCAATAAAATAAAACATTTATAAGATAAAAAATACTATTTGTTTTTTTTTATTATAGTACTTCTTGATCAAAGGCCGGTTATATTTTCTCATAAATCATAATTTAATAGGTTGTCTCAGTCATCGTCATTTTTGGTCCCGGAGCTCTTACGTCTTGGGTCTCCAAAACGGCAATAATGTCTCTTCTTGGGCTAGTGCAGGGTTTACTATGCATAGCCATTCTTTCGCATGCAACACGAGAGAGTTCAGTCCAGGGTAAAAGGTTTAGGCCCAACACTCGAGGAAGACAGTTTATACACTTTTTTGTGATTTTTCTGCAACTCCCAAGAATTTTCGACAACCATTTTGTCTCGATTAATACCATTGATTGTCATGCGACACTGCTGACATAGTATAATTATTACGCCAAATATTTTTTTTCCTTAAATGATATTTGTTCGATCGAGCCAAATATTTGTAACGCTGATATTGAAAACATCCTAGAACTTGGATGAAACTTATTTGAAGTGCTAAGGCAAAGAGCCAAGATTTCCGGAACAAGTCTGGCCTTTAGGATGGCCAGTGTGTGGGACTATGAATGTTTTATGGAGCTCTTGGTTTATATTTACTTAGTAGAAGAATCACTCAAACTAATGATTTTGAGTCATTTCTTTTGTTAAGTAAATTATCCTAACACCCTCTGAATAATCGTAAAATAACGTGAGCACCCCTGATATTTTCTAAAAGAAAAACCAAGGCATGCCGTATCAGCCTTGCACTCAGATTCATAATGGACGGACGCACGTGCCAATGCCCCCATCAGTCCTCCATTTTCTTTCGAGCTTATTCAACTTATTCTTTATTTTAAGTTATCAGTCTCAATGAAATAACAAAAAAATCAAATTTTAAACTAGGTGGGACAAATGTATCATTGGCAAACTGAGTCAACTCAGTAATTTGTGACTCATTTAAAGGCTCACCCTTAAATACATAGATAAGCTGACCACTATTGTTTCTTAGCTATCCCCTCCATAAAAGTGACGAAATCTTCATGAGAGTAGGAATATAATTAGCTATATAACCCTCAATCAGCTTTGTACAATATTTTCCTGGATCAAGCGTTATTCTAAAAAAAAATTGAAAACACTTTATATACATTTTACCGAACAATATTAGAATTGTGATTCTAGAACATCGACGAGTGATTCTATGGTGCTACAACTAGGGATACATATCCCAGTAGATTAAGTGGAAGATGAGGGAATAAAAAAAAATTAGGAAATTATTTTAGCTCAGTGGGATTGGAAAGCAAGAAGAGCATGGCCCTTGTGTTGGATTTTTATGCCCTTATATTGTGAAAGCATATATTCTTCTGCTCCAATGCATTGTCTGCTTCTCCAATGCATTGTCTTCTTCTCAGACACCTTTAAATCCTTCAACTTTAGACCTCCTTTTAAGGGCTTACCCCAAAATAAGAAAGCTTTATTATATATATACTCCTAGTCAGAAATGATATATCACCAAATAATATAATCATATAGCTTGCAAGCCTGCAAATTATGCAAAGTTCATGATTTTAAGTGGGATATGTTTCCTCAAACTAGAAGACAAAAAGGAGAAAGTAGAGCTACACTACATGCTTGAGTCTAATACTTAATTTTTCTCTGAAATGAATGAGGAACAGCAAAAGGAAGTTGATGTAAAACAGGTTGCAGCAGAGTGGTTGAAACAGATTGATGGTTGTGTCTTCAAAGCATAACGAAAGGATAATAAAGGTAAAGTGGGTTGGACTTGAAATTTAGTGGGACGAGTAGCGTTTAATTTAGATCGGGCTAATAATCAAGACTCGTGACTTTGTCATGAGCTCCTTCCTTTAGCTTTGGACCGAATTGCATCGTTTAGGCCATCAAAATCTTGTTTTTTGTCATTTTAGGAAAAAATTTAAAAATTAATAATAAATTATACGAGATTCTTAATTCCGTGTCGTCAATTTCGTTAGAGTCCAGACAACACATGTTTTTATGTTAATTAGAAAAATCGCATATTTTCATTTTTGGTATTTTTTGTAATTTTAGGAATTGTGTTGTAAACAATTAGGGTTTTGGCCATTCATATTTAAATTGCTCATTTATATTCTACGAGTTACTGAATTGAATAATATATTTTTTCAGAGATATTCTCTCATTCCTTTCTCATTTAGAATATCTTTATTTTATACACTTAGAAAGTGTTTTCTTTGTGTTATTTGTTCTGCAGCGAAAGTGATTGGTGATAAATGCAACAACTAGAAATGAAAATTATGGCCTGAATTACTATAAATTCATTCAGTAAGATTATGAGACAGTTGAGATACTATGAATGCGCTTATTATCTACAAGTTTAATTAAACTAATAGACGGGTTTTAAGTCCAAGTAAGTATTTTTGGTTTTAACTCTTCCCAGAATTTCCAATAACTGGTGTCGGATCGAACGGAATGGTAGATGAGCTACTGCGCCAGCCTTTCCCAAGTAATGACGATTGTATCCCTTCAGCATATTGGCCATTAGACTTGTACACTTTGGACCAAGACAAAAACACTTTTTAGAGAGAAATGTGGTGACTCATAAGAGTGGAGATTATTGTCATATTACATTATTTTAGTTGTAAATATGTACGTATATTGGATGTTTGTAATTAAATTCTCTTTTATCTGAAAACAAGTGATATAAAAAGTATTTTAGCCAAGTAATTCTAACAGTAACTGTTGCTTGAAAATTATTATTAGCATGTTCAAAAGTATATCATAGCCATCAGTTGCTTGAGAAAAAGAAGGTAGTGTTTGTCTTAAACGATCGACCGCGATGGGCCCCTAAAGTCATCAATGATAGCAAGTTGCTTTGTAGGGCTGCTTGTTTTTGAGATGAGAGAGAGGTTTAGGAACAATGCGTATAGAAAGAAGGAACTCAATTAGTGGCTGGACAACTAGAGGAGTAGGGACTACGTTGCGTTGTGGTCTTTCTCTCTAGGTCTCGCTTAGACTCACACACAAGACTGACCCACACCACAGAATATGCTTTTAATTTTCCTTCTTTTCATGTATAATTTATATTATGTTATATGATGGAACAACATATATTTGTTAATTAATTATTTATTTATTTATTTTAATTTCAGATCCAAGTCTTACTTTTTAATCAATCTTTCGTTACAATTATATATTCGATTGACTCTTTTGGATGATAGAATAGTGGGATTAATTTGAGAATAAAATTCCCAATAATTAGCTTCTTATGGGTCCAAATTATGTCCAACAAGACGCAATTTTAATTTTTATAATATTTTTTTGTAAATCTTTTGCGACTAAATGGACAGTTTTTTTAGTCTCATCTCTTTTGCTAGTCAAAGTCCCAAATATGATGTTCGATGTTATGACTGATCTTAGACACATGGTGTGCATATGATTGTATTGTATACAGTGCATATATAATTAAAATAATTCACGGTCATTGAAAAAAAAAATTGTCAACCATTTTGTGTCTACCCCTTGTTCACCTGCAGGAACGACCTAATCAAGAACATGTTGAAATTTTTTGACTGCTGACTAACCCTTAAAATAATTTACTTGGGGACATTAAAAGCTGTGGAAAGCGTAAATTTCATATTATTTTTACGATATGTCATTGTTTTTACTATTTTTGTTTTTACTATTTTTCAATCGATTTTGTGAGCGAGTCAAAAAAAATGAAAAGAAATGAACTTATTATATGTATAAACGAAATACTATATTGTAAGAGAAGATAAGAATTCTGTGGAAGCATTAAGAGTTATTTTATCTCCTTCAATCTAAACTTTCATTTTATTTGGACGAATCTTTTAGCATACTTAAATTGAGAAGATGGAAAACTAATGACGTGGAAACAGCTTCAGGGAAATAATTTTTGGAGTTAGTGGCACAAGGAAGTATGGTCAAGCTAAATAGTCTATGTCAGTTATCAATCTAAGTACTTGACAAGGATTCCACACCTTTTGACTCTTTAGGGTTCGTTTGGTTAGGTAGAAAAAATGATAAAAAATAAAATAATAGAAAGTGAAATGAAAGAAAAA
>CM042193.1:2043310-2053440 GCA_023539305.1 Ilex asprella
TATATATATATATATATATATATATATATATGAATTGAAATGGTATATCATTGAAAATGAGAGGCATTATTAAATTCGGAGCTTTCCCACCATACAATAGAACTTGCAATAAATATTGCATGTTTAGTAAAACTAAAAATTATTCTATTTCCATTTCTACAAACAATCACTACTTCATGATGACTAAAACGTTGAAGAGGGTTGGAATATAAGATATTGTGAGAACGAAAATACTATTTGAACTCTCTAAGTTGACTTGACACCATTTAATGATTGTACCAATCATAAATATTAAATAGATAATAAATCTTAATAAATAATAAAACTCGTAGTTAAATTTATGACCGTAAAGTCAACAAATGGTGTCTAAGTAGCATTGCTCTTGTGACAATCTTCTCAGGAGAGGTAATGTCACCTATCTTGTGTTGATTCATATATTCCCCAATTATTTTGTAATAATGTTACACTGAACAAATTTAAAGTTCAAATGACACGACAACGTACTATTAGAAGTTTTTATTAGGACCCAAATGATATGACACCAAATAAAGAAGCCCAACTCAACTGTCATGTCATTTGGGCTCTAAATTTAGTCTCAAAATTTGGTCAGTGTAGCATTATTCATTATTTTGACTAGGTATTTTGATTTGACTACCACGTGGACATTTGCTATTGGATAAAACAGCAACATATTTTTTTTCGTGGACACAGTAAGACAAGGAAAAAGAAGAAGAGCTGTCTGTGAAAAAGAAAAGCTTTAAAGGAGATCAAATATATATATATATATAGACATATAGACATGGGTTCATATTCAGTATTGAATATAAGGTGTAGGATGTGTGGGATTATGCTGCGATGTCATGGTGAAAAGGAAAAAGGCCTATGAAAGCTTGCCCATACTCTGATCTCACGTTCTCCCACAAGCTTTTCGTCTGATTTGAACTTTTGTGGGCCTTGTCAAATTATTACGGGTTTTATTTGATACGATTACAGCTTAATAATACTTAGTCTACCTTATTAATACTCTGTGCCCCCCCCCCCCCCAATTCTCTCTCTTACACACACACCTCCAATGGGTATACACTCATACATATTGTGTAAGAACAGACAAACGAACAAAAGCATCAGAGTGAGATCTGATCCTTAAGATTTTCTTTATTCTTTAAAAGTTGTTTAAAGTTCAGCAATCACCCCTCCTAGACAGTTCATAATTATTTCTTCAAATTTCTCGATGAAGCAACATTTACGTGTTCTCATGAACAATTGAAAGTGCCTTAATGAAGGCCTTAAATCCATAATTATGGACACTGTGCACACTGCACAGAGAGAGAGAGAGAGAGAGAGGATCAACTTTTAAACTAAAGAAAGGTGTAGCTATAGCTGTATGTCACAATTTTTTTGAAGACAAAATGCCAAGACCTGCTCATTCTCTCGAGCATCATAATGAAAGCTTTGAAATGATAGGATAAGAAAAAGAGTAATGCATGGGTACCAAATGTTGATCATTTCCTTTTGAGTTGCTACAATCATATATTATTTACACAGATCAAAATGAATTAGTTCAGTCGAACAAGGTTTTTATCTGTATTTTTATAAGATATCATCAATTGTTAACATTGTATTGGCTACTAATTTGACACATCATATAGGTGTTATACTATAAGGGTCTCCTCACTATTGCATTGTCATATATATGTTCCTTATTTGAAGTTTTTAGTTGTAATTAAGCACGTATCACTGAAACTGAAGACAAGTCAAAAAAATCAATTCAACAAACCAGTTTGGTTAGAGACTCACTCGAGTTTTCTAAGAGAAAGGCCATCTCTATTTAAATGAGATTGTCAAGTTGGGCACACGACTAGGTCTGCTTCCGTGACAAAGCTCATGCACTGTATTTAACATGTATTCAACACAACTTGTGAATCCGCCCATTTATCTCACCGGAGAGAGCGTACCTCGGGCGAATTGCATAGCGTCAAACCACCTTCAAGATAGTCCGGATAAACATGAGTGCTAGCGAAATGAGATATATTCAATCCCTGAAAAAATAAAAAATAAATAAATTGACATAGCTCTTGAACATTAGTCCATAGATGTATGTACCATACACCAAACCACATATATCCTACGTTCCGTATTTTTTAATTTTATTATCTTCAATCTCTCCCATTATAGAGTTGTATAACTTTGCCCTCTAGAGATTGTGAAAACAATAATCTTCTCCCAAAAAGAAAATGATATAAATTAATGAGAATTTGACATTCGTTATACCGAAATGAGTTTAACCTATATATTTGTATCTTTTTGAAATCAAAAAGCTTTAAAAAGTTACTACAAAAATTTAAGGACAATAGATAGAATTTGAAAAAAGATGTTATTTGTAACAAATAATTTTGTTGGTTGATTAATTGATCACATTTTACTCATGAAATGTGTTGGATTGGTATTAGTTTGAATACAACAACAAAAAGCTTCAAGAAAACTAGTGTTTTTTGAATTATATGAAGTCAGTACACAAACAACAAATTCTTAGGTATTTGAACCGGAGTATTCAAGAAAAAAACATAATATTTGATAGAAGAACTAGGGATTCTTTTGAACAATATATTCAATTGGATTGAAAGTAAGTTTCATTTAATTTTAGAACTTGCAACTAATTCAATAATTATTTTAAATTAAGTTTTGAATAGGGTCCCTACACCATGCAAGCAATACTACTGAGACCTAATTTATTGATATAATTTGCTGACTTAATTCACTATAATCCTTGAATTGACTATGAATCTCAAAAATTTTGTGTTAATCTAATGGTTACAATGAAATCACATCATTAAATCAACAAATTAATTAAATTTTTAGGTGCTAATAACATTACTCATTGAATTTATATGATAAACAATTGACCCTTGTTTGAAAACTTTCTATAGAACATGAAGTCAGAAATCATGGACCCGGGGGGGGGGGTTAATGGAGGGAAGCCAAACACCTCATCCACAAATCTTGAACAATGATGATATGATAGGAAGCTCAAACTTAACAGCAGCACAATATTGTAACCAACAGCAGTCCTTATAAACAAAGTGTTTATGTTGATATTAGTGTAAATTCGTGAACAAATGAGCTAATGTGCTGCCTCAGCTAAACTGACTAATCGCAAGATTTGCAAGACTCTTCTTTTTCTCTTTGGTCCAACTCCAAAAAACTACAAGAAATCATTGAAAAAGGGTTTTCAAGTGGTTTACTAATATCCTTATTATTCCCCTCTTTTAATTTGTAGTAGAAAAGTTATTCTACTGGGGGTTGCCACATGTTTGGTTTCACTTTCATAAATGACATAACCATTGTGTCATTTAAATATTGGTTATTCCATAATTAAGAAAAACTCTGACCAAAGGGCCTTCATGTTATTCTTCAAATATTAGGGATTATGGTGTTATTTCACCAAAAGTTAAGGTAGGGAAACATAATTCATCCTAGAGTTTATCATTATGGACCGTAAGCTTCAAACAGGCTGCCTGGACTAAGATAGTAATTCCATATAGTAACCCTCCGGGCTCCCCCGCTGTTTCTAGCTAATATGATGCCACCCGGACAGCATATAAAGGCTTAGATAATATGGGTATGAGAGAGAGAGGGAGAGACAGTGGCTGCTATCATTTCTTTCTGAAACTTCCGTTGAAAGCCTTGGGATCGAAGGCTGAGATATTAATCATAGCGTAGGGGAGCTATAATCATCTCCCTGTAATTGCAGAGAGTGCAAAAAGCATAGCTCCAGAGAGAGAGGGGAGAGAGAGAGAGAGATAAGAGCGTATATTGAATCTTATATGGTGAAGGTGCAAAAAGTTTGACTGAAAAAGAAATTTAAATAAAGGCTGAGAGGTCTGAAGGAGAAGAATTATTCGTGCTCTCTTTCTTTCTTTTCAAGGCTGCTTTATGATGAGACTTTGAAAGAGTAAAGATGAAACTATGAAAAGTGGCTAAAAAAGCAAAGAAGGTATGTGGGTGTCACCTGAACTGTTGTTTTGAATACAGAGAGAGATTCCTGGAGCATGCTAGCTACTTAATTTTAATTACTCTTCTTGGGATTTTCAAGTCCTTTAAAAAAAAACATAATCCTTTTATGGAGCCTGCAAATCTCCATCACCAACATCAGCTCCAGGATCATCAGCTTGTTGGGTCTTCTCCATTAGCTACCCCATCTTGCTATGGAGGTGGAAGCACCCATGATTGGACCTCAAACAACATCTTGTAAGTTCACTCTTTCTCTCTCCCTCTCACACACACACACACAAACAGATACCATATGCTTTTTACCTACAATTGCAAAAGGACTTGCTTTTTTTTGTTTTGAAGTTAACATCCATATTGACATCTTGCTACTTATTACAAAGACATGATGATTTATCTTAGCCTAAAGCATGGGATCTTTTTTTTTCCCTCTGCTTATGATCTTTGATAGTTGACATACATCAATCAGAAAACGTATGGAACTCAAAAACTTTCTTGTTGGGTTCTTGAGTTTTTCCCAAGATCAGTTTTTAAATCTTTTAAATTTTGGTTTGGATTGCTGTTATATAACAATAACTGATCATATTTATAACCCTATTCACAAACTGGTCACAGAAAAATGCTATAATTCTATTCTAGGGTTTTTATCTTCTTTCATGTAATTGACTTTATAGACTTAGTGTCATTTCTTCTACTTATTCATTTGAACCAGAAAGGTCTCATTTTAGAAACTAGGAAGCATATCTACATAATCATCTTCTTCAAATTAATTGTGCAGTAGTATCAGTAACTTCAATCCAAATATTAATGGAGGTCTCATCAACTCAAGAGATCCAAGGCAGCTGGAAAATCACATTCTAAGCTCTTCTCAGAACAGTTGCATGAATCAAGACTTGGGCTTTCAGTGGGCTAGTTCAGCGACTACAGGGAACTTCAACAGTCGCTCTATGCATGTTTTGGACTCAAACATTAATGAACAGCTCTCAGATTCTTACCCAAAATTCAACGAAATGACAAACAGCCCTTCATCAAGCATAGAAGATTTACACTTACATCCCACAAGTTCCATAAAGAATGAGCGAAGAGATTTTAACGATCTGAGTGAGAAACTCATGCTTAGAACTCTCTCTTCTGGTTCTGCTTTCAAAATTGAAGGGCTTCAACTTCCAACTCCAGAATTCTACTCCAACCCACAATTCTCTCCTAGTTTACAAAGCGTATCCACACCTTGCCAAGGGATTTTCAGCCAAATTCTTCCTACCATTAATATTTCAAATTTGAATGAATCGTCTTCGGCAATTTCAAGCTCTTCAGACATGAACTTGCAAGTTCTGGATCTCTTAACGTCTTCAAGGTTCAGTGGAAGTTTTAGCCAGCCCTCACACGAACACCTCGGCCTGTTTAAAGACAGTCCATTCAATGGTCTCGATATTATGCATCAGTCAAGTCACAGGCCATCCAATAGCTCTAGTAAAGTGGTTATACTCTACTTCTTTCTCTTCTTATTATCTTTTTTCTTTTCTTCTAATTCCTTCCTGAAAACTTTTCTTGCAAAAAATCATGATAGGTTTATAGTTGAAATAATTATAAGGAAAAAGGGCAACCATCTAACTAGGTTTATCTCCTTCTGTGGGATATTAAGAGAAAAAGAAAGCTACAACACTTCTATTTTTTTCGTTTGAAGAAAATGGAATCAAAAGGATAACCTTCTCTTTATGCTATTAAAAGCATACTTGCAGCTTTATACATTAAATCTGTCTCTATTTTTTCAGAAATTGAGTCTTTTTGTAAAGGGTTTGACAAATTTTTTCAACATCATTCGCTTAAACTTTACTACTTTTGTATCTTGAAGATATCATCCTTGACTAATGGAGTTACAGAAGCAAAAAGAAGCAGCAGTTTTTTGGAGCCAAAGGCTCCTCAAGCAGCACCAAAGAAATCAAGATTGGCAGCTTCCTGCCCACCCTTTAAGGTGATGAAGTAGAATCACCATACTTCAGAAAGATGAAACCATAGTATATATATTATGGTATGGGTCATTTCTTCAATTGTAGATGTCATTGATAATTTATTGATGTGTAGATGTTTGTTGAAGCAGGTCAGAAAAGAGAAATTAGGAGATAGAATTTCAGCTCTTCAGCAGTTAGTGGCACCTTTTGGCAAGGTATACCTAGTGTTCTTGCATTTCAGCACCCTCATCAATTCATCATCAACATATAGTTGTAAACCTTCAAATTTACCTGAGATAGGCCTTTACACATACCACACCCATGACCATACAAGTAGCATTCTCTTTCCTTTTCTTTCATAAATGTTGGTTAACACTCTTTCATGTGTGAGTCATGTTGTTCTTTTTGAGTTAATTATGAGTGAAGCGTTTGCTAGCTCCCCTTTAGCCCATATTTGGACTGTGTATTTGCTAAGAGCAATGCTATAGGGTTGTTTCTGTTCTTCTTTTGGTATGTTGAACTTGTTAATTTTTTTAACATTCTGAAAAATATTTTAGTTCTTGTTTTTGAATTTGTGACTTCTGAACCATTTGATTAGTTTATTGTTGCACTACTTTAAGTTTAATTTGCACTTTTATATTTTTGCATCGTCACTTACCTAAGGACATCTTTAACCTTTACTTAAATCGTTACTCAAATTTAAATTTAAGTAAGAATAAGCTAAAAAGAAAAACTATTTTTTTACTCAAATTCATACTATATAAAGGAAGACTCAAATTTTATTGAAGTTTTCAATGATCGAATTTTACACTCCTTTTATTGAATGTTTTATGCTCCTTTAAATTTATATTTGTTTTCATTTAAATTTAAATTTAAATTTATCATATTTTAAATTTGAGTGTCTTCATAGACTTCATTAGATTGTTTCATATTAAATTAAAAAATTTATTCAAATATCGAATATAATTTAAGTAAAAATTAGCGTGAAAGTCCAAGATAGCCGAAAAAAACTCAAAAGTCTGAAACTATGTGAGTTCCAAAGGTTTCAAACATTATGACAGCACGAATTTCGGGAATGTCTTCCAGTGGAACTTTATATAAGATGACCCCCAGAGAGCATCGTTCTTTCATTAATATTAATGATATTCTTGGATTGTTTCATATTGTTCTGGTGACAGTATTGTTTCATGTGTAATATAATACATGTATATATATATATGCATGTGGGTTGGAGAATATTGCAGACTGATACCGCGTCCGTTCTAATGGAGGCGATTGGATATATCAAATTCCTTCAAAACCAGGTCGAGGTACTTTCACTTCATGACATTCTTCTCGGTTTTCCATCTCCTTTTTGTATTATCTTGCAGCCTTATCCAATGGAAGGATTTAATAAGGAAGGAAATACAGACCCGCATGCTCTTTTGGCCATAAACCCTAGCCATAATGTTTGGTTTAACTAAAATTTATTTTTAAGATTAATGTTATTTGAACTTAGCTGGACGATTCAATTTGGTAATTTAGTCCATTGTTATCATTATCAATCTAATGTTAGCAATGAATTAGGTCAAAAAATTAAATTTAATAAATATTATAGTAATTAACATGATTTTTTTGTTTAAATTCGGCATACTACCTTCTTCCCTTTATTACATACCGGTGCGACCTATGAATTTCCACTTCAAGAATTATGGTATATTAGAACAATGTTATTAGAACCTAATAAAGAGATTTAATTTGAAAACATACTGAATGTTCATTATCGGATTAACAATGGGTCTTAATGTTGTATCGATTTTATTATTAATCTAATGGTAGCATATATCAGATCCCTAAATTAAATGTCCAAATTAGGTACAAGTAGCAATATTATATATGTTGCATGATTTTACCTGACTATTGCAGTAAAATCTATTCTCTATGACAAAAGCTAGATTCTTTATTTTAAGATGGTCACAAAACTCAATTCAAATGTCTTTTCTGGTCAAATTATGAATAATTCAAAAAATATCATCACTGGTAATTCTGAATAAAATTTATTCTAAAAAGTTAATGTTGGTGGAGTGTTTTCCTGCTGCTTCGACTTTCCTGGAATAATTAGATTTGACTTTGGCTTTTTTGCAGACGCTAAGTGTCCCATACATGAATTCATCAGGCAAGAACACCAGTTGTAGGTCATTGCAAGGGGTAAGAAAGTGATCACACTAACACCGAATATTTCATTGTTTGATAACATTAAACGTCTCAACTCACTACTGTTCGGAAGTAAGGTCGTTAGCTTTTAGTATAGAGGTTTTGCTGAGTGATAGTCCTTCTATCACCCATATTAGTTTCGTAATTACGAGAGATTCTGTAAAATCATGGAAAAGGATTATATTAAGGCAACAACTTACATGCAAAGAGAGGAAAGGAAAAATGGACTCTCTCTCTCTCTCATTGCAAGTGTCCTTAATTAATATTCTTTGCTGATTCATAGTTGCTTTGGATCTCAGGAGGATGGAGAAGAAGAGTCGTGCCATCGAGATCTTAGAAGCCGAGGGCTCTGTCTGATACCCTTGTCATGCTTGTCTTACGTCACCGATGGCGGTGGAGGTGTTTGGCCACCTCCTAACTTCGGTGGAAGCACTTGAATGTGTTTTTCAAGTCAAACAGTAGATTGCACCTTGCCCTAAAGCAGTGCTGGATCCTGTAATTCCATAATGAAGATGAACCCCAAGAATCCATCTCTAGAGTATCTTGCTTTTCAATATAATGGAGCAAATTTGGTCATCCTCAACGAATAATTAGATTCCAGGTTGGACCAAGTTTGATCCATTAATGATCTGTTTAAGTTTTTCTCATTACCATCTTCCCCATTGGTTGTGTACACTAAGTCTATTGATAATCCTTAATTCTACCTTGATTCCACCTTTAGCCAGGCTCCCATTTTTTGTTCAACATAACACACACACACACACACATGTAATCACAAATATATAATATGGTGGTTTTTATTTCCAGATATAAGGGTGTCTTCAAGTATATTTAATTGAGCAATGTTTTTTAGACCTAATTTACTAATTTAATTTACTGATTTAATTCACTACAATGATAAAATTGGTTTTGGGTCCCATCAAATATTTGAACATGATGCTAATTCAAAAGTTATAATAAAATCATATCATTATGTCAATAAATTAAGCCTTAATAACATTACTCTTTAGCAGATGAGCAATGCTATTTGGATCTAATTTGATGATTTAATTCATTACAACTATTAGATTGATTGCGGACCCCATCAAACAATGAAAATTGGTGTTAATTCGATAATTATCATTAAATTATATCATTAACTGAAGAAATTAGGTTAACATATTGGTTTACTTTGGATATAGTAAACGAAGGAGCACGGTGCAATGTATATTTGATAAACGAAACACGATCTGCATCACCCCTCAAATCAGCCCAAACTAGTACCTTTTATGGGCCTGCATTGGATTGGGCCTGAAATATAGGTTGGATATTTAGATCATATATTTAGATTACATAATGCTAAGAGAATTTCATCTTGTAAAGATAATGAGTTGTTTACCTATGATGCTTAATTTATTGGGCTTTCCCAAGTGAACAAGCAAATTAACAAAAGAAAAAATTATAAGGAGATACACAAAATTAAAGTTATTAGTTAAAAAGTACATAACTCTTAATGTTAAGTTATTAAGTTCATATGTTTAGAACTTAATTGAGTACAAGTACACAATTTAACTTTTTATTATTATTTTTTAACATATTTACTCTCCCTTAAATCATGCAACTACAGTGTATCAAAATAGTGTAGAAGTAATAAAAACTAAGCTTCATAGTGTGATTTCGTAATATTACATATATACTAGTTATTGTCTGTGTCTGAAAACACAGTGTAATAAAAAATTGTAAACAATAAATATATGTGTATTCATATCCAAAATTAAATCACAAACATCGAGAAAAGATAAAAGAATCTAAGCATCAATTTGTAATGGGGGTGAGAGGTGGTGACAGGAGACGGTGATGGTTGTGATGGGTGGCAATGACTATGGTGGGTGACAATGACTGTGGTGGGGGCAAGGGAAACGGTGATGGTGGTGGCGGCGTGCGGTGGTGACTATAGTGATGGTGGCGGTGAGGGTGGTGGTGGTTCTGCTGAGTCGAGAA
>CM042193.1:2053540-2089031 GCA_023539305.1 Ilex asprella
GGTCTAAAACTAAAATATTAAATGAAAGTATTTTTATTTTTAATATTATTTATTTTTAAAATATTAATTTATTTTTAATTTTTTATATGAAAGAGAGACAAAAAAATGTATTAATATTGTCGAAAAAGATATTTCAATTTTTATTTGTATTTTTTACCATTGAGAGAGTGTTTAATTTTTATTTTTATTTTTTACGAGAGAGGGAGTAAATTTTAGTTGACTTTTGAGATTTTTTTTTAATTTCTAATATTTTAATGTTATGGTCGAATTATAGACACAAATTATTATACTAAAAATTTTAATTGAATTTAATTTTTTGATAGACTATTAATGTGCCTAAAATTATAAATATTTTAAAAATTTAGGACCTAAAATCCCTACTTTTTTTTCTTTACTTTGGAGTCGGCCTGATGTCAATTCGAAAGCTAAAAGAAATTGGTCTAAGTCAGAGATCAACCTTTTTCAAAGATAACGAGTGATTTCTTTGTGTCACTCTCTTTTTAGTGTTTGTTTTTATTTGTTTTTTGGACTTCTCTCCCTGCAATGTACCAAAACAATGTAAGTGTAATAAAAATTAGATTAATGTTATATAACTTAAATTTATGATACATAATATTTTCCTAAAAATTAAGTTTTACAGTGTGACTTCGTAATATCTATATAATAAAATATGAGTGTGTTTGAATTTTATCTCAGTCATATTTTCTCCCTCAAAACCATCATTAATCACTTACATCACCAATCATTCATTTGTCAGACTCAAATGCCAAATCAAATCACTCATTTCTATCACATGTTTAACTATTTAATATTTGATTAATTTATAATTAATATATTTTTAAAAAATTTAATATAGTGAGATCAATTTTTTGGACACTCGAGTTCATTCGATGGTTTCAAATAAATTTATCAAACAGCCACCAACATCTCTCTTAAATTTTTACATTACCTTCAGACACAAGTTACTCCTAATAACAAAATATAACATTACTTTCAGATGTACTGAATTCGAATCTTGACAATTCTTTAGAGTCGGTCCATGAATCTCGATGTGAATGATATATCTTTGATCAAGTTAGCGAGAAGATCAGTTAAAACGCACGCAAATTAATCCGAATAACTCTGATCATTGAACTAAAAAAAACAAAAAAAAAAGTTTGATTTGGGCCCCATAAAAGAGGATAGTTTCGATTTTTAAACATAAGTACTTGTTTGTCAATGCTCCTGCCGACCTCTTAAAGTTCAAAGAATAAGAAGAACCGTTAAAGGCGACGGTTGAACATTCAAATGCAATTCATGTCAATTCGAAAGATAAAAGAAGTTGTGGTCTAAGTCAGGGATCAACCTTTTTCAAAGATAACGAGTGATTTATTTGTGTTACTCTCTTCAGTGTTTATTATTATTTGTTTTTTGGACTTCTCTCCATCTCTTTTTGGGTGTTTTCTTCTCTGCTAATTGTTTATTTGTTGTAATAATTAACTTTTAATTACAATAGTGATACAATTATGCATAAATGACCCAAGTTTTGGGTAATCTTTTATCTTCTTCCACCAATTAAAATTACATTCTTGGTTACAAGAAATTGCAAATATTAATTAAGCTACTGTCTGAATTACCCATTTATTGATTAAAAAAGATTCTCACTCGATGCACAAGTTTTTTGTCTTTAGTAAGGCCAAAAGATTTGAGTTCTTGGTGACTTTTGTATTTTTGATTAAAAAAAAGGTAAGATAAAGAAGAGCGTCCAGAGACCACCTTAGTAGGGCTTCACTGATGGGATTATGAAACTCCTGACCACGATTGTTACTTTTCTCAAAAGCGAACCTGACTAAGTTAGTATAATTGTTAACCACCAAATCCCAACGTAAAATCTAAATATTTTAAAAAAATTGATTCATAGACTTAAAACCAGCAATGTATCATTTGAATGAATAAGCATTTATTATCCCCTCACGTCTAATTTCGATTTGTTATTTTTTTGTTTCAAAGTGTTTAGATTTGTGTCAATTACTTTCTCGAGCTCTGAGATTAATTATCATAACTCGAATTAGTTTAAAAACATGTCGTTTGCAAAGACTGAGCCTTAGGAGTGTTGAAATTATAGTTTTGTTATATAAACAAAAAAAGAACACAATTGCAGTCAATTAGCTACTTTGACACAAATTCTCCTTCTTAACTCTCCCATTCCTGTCTATCAAATACTCATCTAACAATAAAAATACATTCTTTGAACACATTCATTGTACCAAAACTATTTAATTAACATATGTTGTGTCCTCAATATTGCTTTGTTGCCTGGCAAGTTGTCATAGTTGAATATTTCTGTTTAAATTGAAATGAACCTTTTTCCATTGTCTCCGACCCCATGCCAGCTATTTAACCCTTTTTTTCTTTCTGAAAATATAGAATTCTCCAGAAAGTTGTGCATTTTGTTTTTATTACAACTGATTTGAATTATTAATTATAGTGATTGATTATTAAATAAGTGCTTCATTAATATTTTAATTTCTAACTGTTGGTTATGGCCAATTCCTTTCTTCGTTATCACTTTATCTATTATCTTATTTAAAAAATCGATTGCTTTTGACCTAAGCTTAGTATTAAATTTAAAAGTTATTAATCACTTTTCATATAGGACAATCAGTCAATCCTCAACATATAAAATAAACCAAAATTGCTAATTTTAAAAATCTCTCAAAACCTTGTTATTGAAAGATTCATAAAAGACACGGAACAAAATTAATGAATTAAGAGTCTAATAATAAATTTTCATAGCTAAAAATCCACCCTGTCTAGATACTTACATAGACACGTGGAATTTCTCAGCAAAACAGCATAATATACTAAATAAAGAAAGAGGAAAAAATGAAAAACATCACAACTTCCTCCTATGTTATGTGTCATTATTGATATTAGCAATAGCATACTATTAAATTTATATAAAATTAATACTAACTTATCATTAAATTTATATAAATTTCCTTTTGTGTCAAAAATTATCTGACATAATCCAAGGGAGAGGATATTCAATTTTGAACTGGAGAAAAGGAAACAGAAAAATGAAAAATGTAAAAAAAAAAAAAAACCATGTGTTCATTTCAGCAATTGATTTTTTTATTTTTTTAGTTTAACGGTTATGTCCGAATCAACTTATGTGCACCTTGATTAATCCCCGATACGGTTAAAAGTAAATTATCTACGTCGGAATTAAGATATTCATGAGAAAGGGTGTCAAAATATGGCACGACCTATTAACATGATACGAGCACGACGTGACAATGGACTTAACCAAATTCAATTAATAAACGAATCGATTATAAGTGAAATAAATCAAAATAAATATACGATATGACTCATTTATATATTGGTTATACACGGTTAATACATGACACGAACACGATGCGGCACGACTCGTCAAATATGAATTAATAAACGAATCGAATATAAATAAAATATTTTTTTATATGAAATCGTTAAGATTTAATATGAACCTGTTTCACCTGACACAATTGACATAAATATTTAGGCGTAGAATTTTTTTTATAATTTAATTTTAAAAAGTTATCAAAATTTAAAATAATAAAATTTATATTCCGTCTTTAGTAAAGAGTTATAACTCATACCTCGAGTCGAGGAATCAGTGGTTGGTTGAACCGAAACGTTATTAGGACATCTCAGCGTGGCCCTCGGAATCTACACAGTAGGGCCCAGAATTCCGTAAATTGTTATTTTCTTTTCTTGTTTGATAAAAAATTTGATATTTTAAGGGGGGCTTATCCAACCCAGACCACTTTGATGATCGTTGTCAACGTGGCACTCTTCTAGGCATTCTTACATCGTTCGGCTGCTGGCCATGCGGTTTTGTCGGTTACTAGATGCCGGACGTCATCTTATGATATAGAACACAGCATTCCTTAAAAAGTTAAAAGTCACAAATACCCTTAAGCATGAGCTTTATTACTCAAAAGCTTATGATGGTTGCTACATCGCAATTATTGGGAATTAATAGGAAAAATGGATTTTGATTGTTCATATTTTTCCTTTTCTTTTTTTTTAAAAAAAATTTTGGAAACCTCAGCACGTTACCACAAACAATTTTTTTACTAGGCATCAATCATATTTGATCAATAAAATTTATTAAATAAGACACGTGATAATACAGAACATAAAATTTTATTTATATAATAAAAAAGAGACACCTAGCCAAAGGCCCATAATACCTTACCGCTCAATTAGAAGCCAAGTTACAGTATTTCTTTAGATTCTAAGCAATGCTCGTAACTTTCTTTAGAAATAAAAGTTTCCAGATCAATGAATCAAAGCAATCAAAGAATTCTTCTTTCTTGGGACTCTGATTTGTAGCCGGTCCTACATAAGAAGGAGCCTTGCTTAAGTGAGAAAAGAAGTTGACAAAGAATAATACTCTCAATCCCTTTCGAGAATCGACCTTTTTTAAAAGAAGTATCGCATCAAATTTGTCTTCCCGTATAATCCACATCAATCATGTAAATTCAGTAACTGTTAATAATAACAATAGCTGCCATGTTGTGATGTATCACTAAAATGCGACATGGATTAATTGACATTAAAATACGCCACTGCCATTACGAGTTGGGACAAGGGTTATTTACGTCTGTTAGCACCAAAGCTTGCTTGGAGAACCATAACACTTCCAAATACAGAAGTGATGTCATTTTTGGTGTATGGTGTAGTGGGCCTCTTCTGTGATCTCTCTCTCTCTCTCTCGGTCGCAGAAGAATCTCTTATCTTCTCACAGGATTGCTCCTTTCCTTTACCCGGTCCTCTTTGTCGCACTTTATATATCTTTGGTGTCACGCCATTGTTTTCTAATGTGCCATGCAACGCAGATCGATCTTACTCCCTCAGTAATTTCTTGTTAAATCAGCAAGAATTTTTCGTTCCATATAGATCTTTCTAGATTCTCTTCGCCGGTAAATTTTTGCTTATCTGTGATTTTTTCGGGAAAATATCGAAAATCCGTTGATTCTTTGTCTTTATAGCTACGATTGGGGACTGTAATCCCTTTACTGCTCAAGTTTGTGGCAATTGAGGGCTTTTTAAGGTCTTTCAGGTGACAGGTGTGAATTTTTTGTAGTTATGGTTTGGTCTTTGATTTGGAAGATGATTTGAACTGTAAGAACTAGCTGATTTACAGCAATATTTTGGATCTGAATTTTGTTAACCGAAGCCTCAGGAGTATTCTATGTTTGTAGTATGAACTGTCCTGTTTGTGCAGTGAAACCTCTGTGTCTCATAGAAAAGATCGAAAAATCTATTTTCCTGATCTGTCAATAATCAAAGAATACTAGTACAAGAAGTTCCTAATTTATAAGATATCTATGCCTTTGTGTTGGTGCATGCGGAAAACATTGCAGACTGTTTTTATACCAGTCTTCAACATTCAAAAACATTAGAAATCAGATGTGGTGATAGTGGCGTACGATCACTGATATGTACTTAAAGGTAGATGATCTGCATGATAAATTGTGTAGATTTATATCTTGACTTATCTTGTTTTAATTTTTCAAGAAAAGCATATACCAGAGTCACACATACATAGATATATCAATAGTTTTAAGGCAATTATAGATCCATTTTTTAGTAAGTTTTTTCTTGGGTAAATGATGTATATTTATTGTGAAATTTCAATGAAATTTGTGTTAATAGAGGTACTAATAATTCATGATGGAGGAGAATCTTTCCTGCATGCTCTTCTCCTTCACACACTCATGAAAACCTTTGTAAAAAAACTAAACATAAACATCTATGATAGAAGTGATCATATTTTTCTTTTACTGAACTACTATTACAAGATTAATGGAATTGTCAATCTAAATTTTTGGAAGACCAAAAATAGCTACCAAATATACAATTACACCAAAAAAGCTCCGCATAGCACTTTAGTTATTGTTAGGTTGGAACATAAGGGGGACTTTCCTTTCCTACAAAGGTTATATTGGCGTTTCTGCTGCCGCTGTTAGCTGTGATTGGCAGTTTGGAGTGCCTAGGGGGGGTTGGGGGATCCCCAAATCGTCTATACTAACAATCCATCATTCCCCTCCAAAGGAGGATTTTAGTAAATAATAATCAAATATAATACTTGGGCTAAGGGGAAAACCATTTTTTGATTGTGCCACGATATGGCTCATTCAAGAAAGGATCATACATTTTAGGCAAGTAGTCTTTTTTGGTCTCATCATTACACAATCAGTCTGTTTTCCAAGTATATCCAAAAAACAGATCCCATGTCGAGAGTATTCACTGCAAACTTCTTATTGGTCACCAGACCTAAACTTCTTGCAGCACTTGGTATGGATATCTCCACTTTGATTGGTCAACTAACAATCCGCCACTTGACCGGCCAAATCCACTCTTGATTTATGTGCACATATTTCTTGTCCTGTGTGGTCTTAAGGTTTTTGTTTGGATTGTAGGTTTCCCCCTTCTTTTAGATTGTATCCGATTTAAAATCTGGCCTGATGTACTGCCTTTTTGTCTTTTTTGAAACGGTGCAATAAATGTTGGCATGTGATCACATATATGGTTATATATGATATACGTGAAATTCTATTAATTGAAGTACCATACTATTTGTTCTGTGACCAATGTTGCACGCGATAATAGATGTTTCCTTTTCTGGTGATCTGAAAGGAATTGAGATGGGTTCGTTACAAGGACCGGTTATTTGTCCTGCCGTCCGTGCAAAACAAAATGGAATTTTCACCCCATCTATTAACGAGCCCTTAATGAAGGCCAAAATTCTTAGAAGTGGATTTTGGGGACTCAAAGGGATCAATGGTCGTGGGGCTAATATGGGTCATCAAGCTCGTTTGCAGAAGGGCATGACGGTGCGGTGTAGTTTCAGTTCATCATCAAATGGTAATGATAGCATGGCCGAAAATTTCAGTGAGAATGATGCTGATTATGTGAATTCAAGTGTAGTCGAAGCTGGTACGCTAATTTAAATCACCACATGTTTTTCTTTTAGGGAATTGAATGCATATTCATCAGGTTTGTTTGGTAAATGTTTTTGGAAATTTATTTGTAGATATTTTCGGAACTGGAGAACATTGCCCTGTTAATGAAAATAATTTAAACAACACAGAGAATACACCTAGGTTGCGACTGCCATTGTTTGTTGATTTTTGTTTTGCTAGAAAATAAAAACAGAAAGTGAAGAACATGTTTCCAAAATCCTCTGGCAGAAGGTTATTGCAGAAACCTTTTTGATATAGTTTCCATTAGCTATCATTTAAATAGTTGGTTCCTCACTTTCCACTTCATGTTCTCAAAACAGAAAGTGTTATTGAGAAGGAATCAAAGCATATAGCTGTTCCTTTAAATTTAGGTCTTGGCTCTTATCACTTACAATGTTTGATTCTTACATTGTAATGGTGAATTCTTTAAGCCTATTATAGACTGGTAGTATTGCAGTCAAGCATCTATTCCTAAGCTCTGGTAGTGTAGAGTTACATTTTTTGAACACTTGCTGGATTTAATTGTTTGCATTAATATGTAGAGTAAAATTTGTTTGTTGTTTGTATAGTTGAGGTGAAGAGTGGTGCAGAAGGTTTCATGATTAAAATGAGAGATGGCAGACATTTACGATGCATCCATAACAACCCTCAGGGTGGAAATCTGCCTGATTATGCTCCACATCCTGCAATTGTACTAAAGATCGAAGATGGGACTGGTCTTCTCCTCCCCATTATTGTTTGTAAGTGTTTGCATTTATTAATTTCTAGAATAGGATATATTTTCTTTCAGCATTGCACGGATTCTGTTACTTAAGTTCTCTTTTATTCTGAAGTCATCTTGCCTTTTATTGCAGTGGAGATGCCAAGTGCGTTGCTCTTGGCAGCCGTGAGCAATGTCCAAATTGTATGCTTCCTTCTTACTGGAGCTGATTGTGCTGTCAAATTTGAGTTTGGCAATTTTTTGACTTGATATATGTAGTTATTCTGAAAAATAAAAATTGGTGATGGATTTTCAGGCTAGGCCCACAATGTATCAAGTGGTGAAAGAAATGATTGAGAAGATGGGATATGTTGTAAGTTAATGTTTGTGTTTCTAAGCTTTCTGTTTTGAAGGGTATCATTATAATATAATGTTGTCTTTTTTTTAAAAGGGTTAATCTCACTTTGCACCTAAAAGATCCTTTAATTCTCAATTTGCACCCTCAATTCCATAAAATAAAACAGATGCAATTGGGCCATATTTCAATCTCAAATTGCACCTTCAATCTTAAATTTCACCCTTGAATTGGGCTACATTGCATCTATTTGATGATATACGAGGGTGCAATTTGAGAATCCAATTCTTTAATGGTGTAAATTGAGAATTGGAGCATCTTTCGGGGTGCAAAGTAAGATTCGCCCTTTTTTAATGGACTTCCATTCACATTTTCTATGCAGGTGAAACTTGTTAGAGTCACCAAGAGAGTACATGAGGCATATTTTGCTCAGTTATACCTCATGAAGGCATGGCCTCTAACACTCCTTTTTTGATTGATTATGTTGCAGACCTGTAAAAATTTTCTCATAACAGTAAATTTTTTGTGGTTGTGATCTCTCAGCCGGGTGATGAAAAAGAGTGTGTCAGCTTTGACCTTCGGCCTTCAGATGCCATCAATATTGCTGTGAGATGCAAGGTAGTATCCCTTATTTACTATCTCATGATGTGATGATCACTATACAATGGCAAAGTTCTACGAGATTATTAATACAGGATTACAGATGACATACATGAACAGCTATTGGAATTCTACAATCTTTTGTAGTGATGCAAGAACTATCCTTTGCAAGTTGCCTAAATTGCATTTTGTAAAAAAAATGTAGAGAGGGAATGCTCTCTATTGGACAAAGAACACATACATCTGGAATATATGATTATCAGGAAGGCAGCGGCTGCTATTGAGGTTCTATTCCATTTGTGCCTAGAAGCTTTTTGGCATATTCATAGACGAGTTTAAATGCATTGCGAATGAAGAGAAAAAGAGATAAAACTCTTGGTTTACTTACAAACTTAATTGTTTTCTCTCTATTCTGTCAGTGGTTACTGGGTAATAGTACCTTGACTGTTGGAAGTTGGTGGACTGCTCCCTCTGTCCAGTTCTTGCCAACCATGATGGGAGTCGCATTGATTTCAAAGTTTTATCTGGAATTGGACTATATATGACATATGTTTGAGAAATTGTGAATTTCTGTGATTTACCAGAGGTTTATATTGATAAAGATAGGAGATGGAAGAGTGATTTTGTACTGAGGAGTGGACTTACATGGTTTTCATTGATTGGGCTTACTCCAAATCACACAACTATTCCTCTCTCTGCCCACATACATTGGACTTGACTTTTGACGGTACAGTCAGGATAAGGATAAAAAGCCATTACCATCTGGCAGTGGGAAGTGGTTGGTTATATTAAGCTAGCAAGTGGTTGGCTGGCTTGCTGCTTTGTTTTCTGTAGCATTTGTTTACTATTATGCATGTAGTTTACCCAATATTTTGCATCTCTGCACGAGTTGAACTATGTGTTGCCCTGAATCAATTAAATCTTACTTTTGTTATTTTCATAATTTTGTAGGTGCCAATACAAGTCAACAGATACTTGGCATATGGTGATGGAATGCGAGTGATTGAATCTGCAAGGCCTTCATTGCAGGGATCATCTTCAGATGGCTTACTTTTCACAGAACTAGACCGGTAGACTTCACATCCCTCAATGTCTGTATCTCTTTAGATGGGGGCAAGTCTATGCATTCATTAATTTTGTCATATTTTGTAGTAGGCTTGTCTATGGATCAGATTTTGATCCGAATCCGATCCGAATCAACAACCAGGAATGGAACTTTGTCGTGGCTTGTTTATACTAATCAACCCTCAGGAATGGAAAGATCTGGAAATGTATAAAATAGTATTTGTGTTGTTTTTCATAATGAGACGCACACATATGGTAATATCTATTAAGATTTGCACTCTTGTGTTACCATGCCTGGGAAGCCTTAAGGTTTTTAACAGTATGACCAGACTATCCAGTGTGAGAGGGCTTGTATCTGTATGTTTAAACTATGCGTCTCTGCATGGAGGGGCTAAAACTTCTAATTTAAGGTTTTATGGTTTCAGGCCTAGTGACCAGCCATGCATTGAGACAGAAGAGTTTGATCTTGTGCGCAACATGCTGATTGCTGTGGTTGAGGAACGCTATAAGGATGCAGGTATGTTTTGTTCCCTTCTTTTTGGTTTATATTATATCTTTGATGGATGCAAAATGGGCCAATTTTTGGCACATGGAGAGGACATCCCCAACTCAACCAAAACAGGGAAAGAGACTCGTTTTCTGTCTCTGTGGGCTTCTAGAAAACAGCGAATGTGATTTAGAGCACCTACCACAAAAGAGGAAATAAGGATCTGGGAATGTAAAATGCAAATGAAGGCACAACCCTGAGATATTAGCAAACAACTTGTCTTATTCCAATCAATTGGCTGGAGCTGTGATCTGCTTAAATGACAATACCCTCCCTCTCTCTCTCTCTCTCTAAAAATTGACCATATTACTTCTTTTCTCTCTTAATGGGGATTGAAGCTGTTTTTTCTGCATAGTATCCCCATCGTTTACCTATAATGTAGGGCACCAGTTGGATATCCCAGCACTCAATGTGTCTGCCCTATTATGTTAGGGCCTTATTTCCTAGTTTCTTTGATGCTTTTCCGAAATCCAGAACTCCCCATTTTGTCTTCTTGTGTAATTTATCTTCCTCATGGATGTTGTTAAACCTTTTGATACCTCATTATTCTGATAATCTATTACAGCTCAGTGGAGGGACAAACTCACTCAATTTCGTTCCAAGAGGAATTGGACATAGCAGATTTAAGGTCTATTTTCTCTCCTTGTGTTATTTTACGTACTGGATAATTGTGGTTGCTCTCTCTGTGGGATGGTACTGGATTGAACAGGGTTATTTTGTTGTTTTCCAGATGTTTCAGGAGGATGAAATCTGTAAATAGAAACCATTGGTTGAAGTTGTCATTGTCAGCTTTCCCATGTAATTAATTAATCATGACTCCCCCATTAAATATGTATGTATAACTTGTGGATTATATGTGCATGAATGTGTATATATGATATCTCAAATGTAATATGGAATCATGTGGGAACTTCTGATTTCTGCTAAATTGAAACCATTGGTTGAACTTGTCATTGTCAGCTTTCCCATGTAATTAATTAATCATGACTCCCATTAAATATGTATGTATAACTTGTGTACGAATGTGTATATATGGTATCTCAAATGTAAATATGGAATCATGTGGGAGCGTCTGATTTCTGCTTATTATGTCAACTACCAAATGTTCCAAAAGTTTGATTTCTGCACATTTTAAAAAAGAAGTCTATTTGGTTCAAAGCATTGGTTCAAAAGAATGAATAATCGAATCAACATAATAAGATTTGCTATACGAGGTAAACGGTGTTCTGCTTCAGTTGTGCCAATCTCGACCGATGAAACGGGGAGGTTTTGCTGTGGAGGAATGATTCCAAGCTTTTAATTAGAACTGTCTAAATTTTGACAGTTCTGTTAGAATACGGAAAGGGATCAGCGGCCCTAGCGAGGAATGTTGCATGCAGGACGACATGATGGAGCTCGACTCGTATTTAACTTAATCAAGAATCCTCCCTAGAGTTTTGACGATGAACAAGCTAAGTTTAGGATCCTGTTTAAATTTCAATTCCATGTTTTTGGGCAACTTCCCAGGTGGGGTCATTTTGAGTTTTTGATAACCTCCCCCCCCACCCCCAAACCCCCCAAAAAAACAAAGAAAAAATGCCAAAAAAACACTTGTAATATACCACCTTACAGCCATAGGTTTGTCAAAAGATTATATTTGAATCCCATTTTGATTGATCTAAATTTGATTTTAAAAGTTGACAATTTTTATTTTTTTATGGTTCATTTTTGAATCTGTTAACAATCTAAATTTTTGGTTTGAAAATTTTATTAGATCCAAATAAATTAATTTAACTAAAATTTAACAAATTATGTTTAAATTTTATCAAATAATTACTTAATTTCTTTAATATTTATATAAATATATATTTTTTGTGTAATATTTATATACATATTTTTTTGGATCGAATCGAATAAGATATAGGTATATTCCAAAAACCGAATTCTTGAAATATGAAATAATAAATTTAAATTTGGGTTAAAATTATCAATAAAAAAAATATGAATTGTTCAAAGTCTAATTTATTGACTTACCTAGCCACGAAGGGTGTTTGGATAATGTGAAAAAAATAATGTTATACTTATCAAATTTTATATTCTAAATTAATGTAAGTGGTTGGATCAATAGAATTTACTAAGTTGACCAAACATTCAATTTGACTTACCTAGCCACAAAGGGCACTTGGATAATGTGAAAAAAAAATATATGTTATACTTATCAAATTTTATATTCTAAATTAATGTGGGTGGTTGGATCAATAGAATATACTAAGTCGACCAATGCTTAAATTTTTGATACACAAGTTAAGATTGTGTTAATTACAAATTGCGCCGCAAAAGATCATTCAAATCTTAATTTGTACTCTCAAAGATCAAAAATCTCAATTTGTACCATCAAAGATAAAAATTTGTATCATAGTACACCTAAAACTAACCACTGTTAATTTGTTACCTAAAACTAAATTGTTAAATTATACCTAGATCCCTTTTTGCTTGTCACTTAATTATTTGGACCCCATCACATTTAGAATATTATTCATACATCTCATGACGTTTGTACACGTGTAACACGTAACCCATTTTTGTTGATATATGTTAATATAACTGTTAAAAATATAATTTTATCCTAATAAATTGATAAATTACACCTAAACTCTTTGTGATTGCCACTTAATCATCTAGACCTCTCATATTTGAAATATTACACCTACATCCATTGAGAATTCAAATATGAATAAAAATGTCTCCCCAATTGAGCATTTCAAATAATTTTGTTTAAGTGATATATTGCATTGGATATAAAAAAAATTATAGAAATACCTACATTATATTGGATATTCAAATTGTAAGCTTGATTTTAAACTTTAGAGTATATCGGACCCACAAAATAAATGGTAATATGAAATTATAATTTTTTATTAGGATAAAATTATATTTTTTAACGATTATATTAACAAATATCAACGAAAAGGGGTTACGTATAACACATGCACAAACGTCATGAGATGTAAGAGTAATATTTTAAATGTAAAGGGGTCCAAATGATTAAGTGACAAGCATGAAGTGATCTAGGTATAATTTATTAATTTAGTTTTAAGTAGCAAACTAACGATGGTTAGTTTTAGGTGCACATTGATATAAATTTCTATCTTTAAGGGTGCAAATTGAGATTTTTGATATTTGGGGTACACATTGATACAAATTTCTATCTTCGAAAGTGCAAATTAAAAATTTTAATCTTTAGAGGTGTAAATTAAGATTCAAATAATCTTTTAAAGTACAATTTGTAATTAACCTTTAGGCAATAACATTTACTAAACAAATTTGGGAAGTTCACTTTTACCAGATTAGAAATCAGCCCATTTGTACACACCAGAAATGGGCTTCCCTCCAAGGCGCGCGCTCACATTTTTTCATTCGGCTTTTTCAGCTTTTTGGGTCCCAACCTCCTCAATCAACTCGTCGAAGAGGAGAAATTTTTGGATGGGTATTACACACCACCCGGCCTTACCTACGTGGTGTGTACAACCAATATGCCTTCCCCGTCACTAATTTGTCAGAGAAAATTTCAAATATGCCAACACATCAACCAAACTTTGCTCGTGGACGGAAAATTAACGGGGCAAATTCCAAGAAAAAGGTCAGTCATGTTTTTTTTGGGCCAGCTGTGTCTGTTGTCCTTTTAACTCTTTCAAAATATTCAAAATCAATTTCTCCATTACCATTTCTTTCTCTCTGTAAATCTTTCGTCTCCCTCCCACACACATTTCTCACCTGTTATTTGGTTCTCTTCTTGCAACTCTCTCTCTCTGTGGACATCGCCAGTGAAGCTAGGTGGAGACCAAACGATATCGAGGATGAAGAACTGGTAATAAATCGTCACGGTGGAGGATTTCGGCTAAAGATTTCTCCAAACTCTTCTATGTACGAATCATTGTAACGAAGAGGACCTAACAATATCGTGACCTGTTGTGTATCTACTTTGAATTTGTATTGCAAGAGTTGAACTTTATTGAATGAACAGTCAATTGTAATTTGTATTTGTTTTCTTGTAAATCCCCCCTCCTCACCCTTTGTGTGTTTACTATAAATTATGAACTAGTTTTGTATTGATTTTGAGATGGAGTTGGTATTACCCAATGGTGGTGAAGGTTTGGCAGTGTGGGTTCTTTATGAATTCAATGGTTGTTGGAGATTTCGTGGTGAAGGTTCGGTAGTGTGGGTTCTTTACGAATCCTATCGTTTCTTGCATTCGAGTACTGGAGGTTTGCACGCAAGACTTGTCTAAACTCGCCCAAGAAATGTTGAGTAAACTGGATTTTTGGGTAAAGAGAGCTGCACACCAGCTGCTTGACATAGTGTTTGACTCAAATTTTGGGTGGGTATCTTATTTAAATTTGGATTCATAGAAAGGCAAAGTAGATGATGATTTTGGGTCGTTGTCAGATTGGCTTAAGGATACGGCAAATTCCAGGTATTAGTTGGTTTGCCCTTTTTTTAAACTCCAAAGAAATCAGATTTTATTGCAGCCCTTGCTTGAATTAGTTGAAACTACAAAATAAATTGCAGGTATTGGGCTCATACCAACCAAGAAAGCAATTGGAAAAAAAAAATTGAAGTTCCTAGAATTTTGAAGAATAAATTAACTGCTCAAAGGGTATCGCTGGGCTATTATTCCTTGTTGAAGTTCTATAGTCCATGAGATTTTTTAGCATAATTAATGGATGCTGTCCTAATCCATTTTTTTTAAAAGATTTTATGGAATGGAAGAAAGAATCATCAAATATAAGGAAAGGGTAGCCAAAAAAAAAAAAAAACTCTGCAAATAATCGGTTTCAACTTCAAGCTAAACTTTTTCCATCTTTCTCTGTGTGATTTTAGTCAATGTAGACATATTTTTTGGTCATATGTATATGACTCAAAATGTAATTACACCTAATATTGAAGTTTATTCAAGAACTTGTCACCACCAACTTTGCGAATATATATACATTCAAACACAAAGTCGTCTTCAAACTTTGTTTTTTGCTTAAACTTTTATCCTCTTCAACTTGAATCAATGAATCTTCATTTTCACCACTACTACTAAATGACATTCTCAAATTTAATCTATAAAGGGTTATAGCAAGCCATGGAAGAACCAAGTTACTGGTATTTGCCGCATACTTAAACCAATCTGGTAACGACCCATTTGCTGCATCCTTAAGCGAATTTGGCAACGACCCAAAATCATCATCAACTTTTCCTTGCTATGAATCCAAATTCAAATAAGACACCCACTCGTAATTTGAGTCAAACACTACGTCAAACAGCTGGTGTGCAACTCTTTTTACCCAAAAATCCAATTTGTCACTCCCACTCAACATTTCTTGGGTGAGTTTAGACAAGTCTCGCGTGCCAAACCTCCCGTGCTCGAATGCAAGAAACGATAAGATTCGTGCTTGAACTGCATTTGGCAGTATCCGTATCCACATTACCCTGTCTATTAACAACAGATAAACACACTTTGTCAAAAAAAAATAAAAAATTAAACAACTATGCGAATATATATACATTCAAACACAAAGTCGTCTCATTTCTACTCAACCCGATATTGTGTCTCGCAACTATTGGAGGTTGGGAAACTAAGACCCCATAAATTTTCTAAGATTACCTCTTTGTGTGAGGACGTTGGGCAGGTGCAGGAGACAAAGAGTCGACAACAATGGCATCAATGAAACGAAACGAAGGAGTTTGTGGAGACGGTGGAGGTGGTTGAAAGATTGATGTAGCCATAGAGAGGTCTTTTGTTTCAGGACATTGGGCTTCTAGAAAATGCAGCATAGAAGAACTCGTTCTTTTTTTTTTTTTGGTCAGAGAAGAAGAACTCGTTCAAGAACAGAAGAACTCATTTGTCTAACAATTTGATTTTTAAAATTTGAACTAGTAATAATGAAGCATGCTCTGCATTTTTCTTGAGCTAACAATTGTCTGATAAAAAAAAAATAGTTGGCAATTGTCTTGTCATTTTACAGAGTTAATCGACGTTAGCTTCTGTCAAGGCCAAATATGTTTATTTGATGACATGGTTTTCCCTAATAAAGAGATGATGTGGAATTTTTTTATTGGTTTTGCACACCACATAAGTGTGCCACGTGGTATGTTAAACTCACCCAAAATTTTCTCGTCGAAGAGGGCCGTGTTTTCTGCAATTTTGCTGGTAATTGTGCTCATTACCTGAAGCACCGTTAGCTCCATTCCATAAACACATCTCTATTCTTTCTTTCTTCTCTCTACTCATAATCTAATCCTTTGTTTCATCTCTTCAGAGTGATTAAACACCGCAAACCGTCAGATTGTAAGAATTTGTGCATTTTTTTTTACATACTTATGCCCCTATTTGCTTCAGTTGTGTTGATTCTGTTTGGTTATTGGGGGAAAAAATGAGGTAATGAATGCCCGATAAAGCAAGCCATTTAGCTTTTAATGTAGTTGTTGTTCTTAAGTATGCTCATCTTTCAGAGGTGTCTTTATGTTTGTATTTCGTTTTGAAACTGAGACAATTTGAACTGAAATTGTTATATTCTTAGGGTTTAGTTTTTTGTATTTTGATTGTGGCATCATTGACTGAGGTTATGAGGGCAGCATACCAATAGTGGGGGCTTTGTTTGGGCAAGGTTTGAAAGAGTTTCACTAATCCGGTTTGGGCTGATGTTTTATCGTATACTATGCTGATCTTTCGGCATTGCATGGCCGCTTGGATAGATATGCATACACTCTAAATTGCTAATCATCTTTCTGCCAGTTTCCCTTTTTTGTTGTGCTCAGCCTTTCCCTGGTTGATTAGAAACAGTCTTTGTTGCTTTGATATTTTTTGTTTCCGAAGTTCAAAATCAATGTCTATTGCTTGAGAAAAGCATCATGATACAAGCGCTTTGATCGACTATCGTATAAAAGCTCAATATATAAGAATATAAATAATCAAGTTAAAAATAAATTTGTGGTTTCACTAGAAATTAGAGAATTCTGCTCCTGCTCACCAAATGTATGAGAATTGAGATTTGTATCAATTCACTTTCAAATAGGGAAGATGTTGGTGTATATCTTGTAGTAAATGTTGGGTTGTCACAGTGATTGTTTTTATGTATGTTGTTGTTATACAGATACTTCATCAGAGTTTCTGTACTTTGATTTTGATCTTTTAACCTCCCCCCCAAAAAAAAACACTATTTTTAAATGGAAATTGTCTGATAAGAGTTTATTTAATTAGACTTTTGTGACAGTTGTCCACTTTTCAATGTTCCTCATGCTTGTCATATGTTGCTCATAAATTTTGAAGAACTAATAGCTTGCTTTATCCTTGTATCCTGATGGTTGCTATATTGATGTTTTGATATCTATATAATAAAGTACAATCCAATTCAAATCTCAAAAGATAAATAAAATGACTTTTACTATTCGCGGTTAAGATCGCTTTAAATTTTATTTTGAAGTTAATCTAACGACTAATATTAACATCCTAAATTTAGTATGAAAACTAAGCTCTAAGGTTATGTTTGGAGTGACTTTATAAAATTACTTTTAAGAATTATTTCTCATAAGTACTTAAAAAAAACCACCACCACCACCACAACTATCTCACCGCCATTGTTGCCGCACCCTACCATCATCACCACTGCTATTGCACCTTACCATCACCCATACCATTCCCAACGCCCCCCCCATTGCCCTACTACCATTCCCATGACCATCTGAACTACCACCACCATCGCCAACAAACCACCGTCACCCCACCATCGTCACTGTTCTACCTTCACCCCCACCCCACATTCACTGTCCCACCACCACCACCATTGTCACCCACCACCAATTATTACATTCGTCGTCCATGATCACCACCCACCACTATCGCCATCTTATTCTTATATTTATTATCATTACCGCTATCATCCCACTACCACCGTCGCCCATCATCGCCACCAACCACTGTCACCTGCCCCACCACACTTAGCACCAACACCTATCATTGTTCACCACTGCAGTCATCCATTATCACCTATCCCCACCACACTTACGACCATCATCATTCACCACTACCCATCACATTGTCACCTAGAAACACCTATCGTTGTCCACCACCACCATCATCACCGCCCATCACAACCGTCGTTGTCCCACTACCACCACTGTCAACCACCATCACCGTCGTTCACCACCACCACCACCACTCACACCCATCACCACCACTACCACTACCACTACCGTTAACACCCACGACTGTCATTACCATCTATGTCACTCAAAACCCAGTACCAACATCGCCGTTGCCACCCGCGGCTGCTTTCACCACCATGATTGTCGCTTTACCCACCATAACCATCATTGTCTCCCGCCATTACCACTGTTGCCCACTACCACTACCATTACCACTACCACCGCTCACCCCTATTATAATCGGTGTTTAAATTTCTTTATCTCTCTTTTATGTTTGTGATTTGATTTTGTGAATACAAATATGTAGATCATTTTTTTTATTACTCCGTGCCTGAAGGCATGGGGAATAACTAGTATTTCTATATTTGTACGTTTCTTTTCCAAATGCATGTATGGTGTTTGATTCTCTAAAAATTATTACTGCTTTGAACATGGATATGTGATGTCTTGGTAGCTTTCTTGATGAAGGTCCAACTTTTAATCCGAGACTGTGTGCAAGGAACATATCATTCTGCGAGGTTGCTACAGAATTCTATGCATCATGTCCCAAGTGTAATGTCTTTCCACATGCTTTTCTCTAGGATCCCGTCTAGCACGAGGGTCTGCCATTCAATGCAAATCTTGGGTGCAAACACCAGCAAAAAGGAAAGTTCTCCATATTTCTATTTCCTTCTTTCCTTTTTTCTTCAACTTGGTGATGTGTGTTTGTTTTCTGATTTCCCTCAAGGAATTTGTAGCAAACAATTATGGTTCAACACTGATTATAATGAACTGCAATTTTCCTTGTCTGCTTTTTTTTTTTGAGTCGTAAGTACGATAATTTTGTGCCCTTCTCTTTTTCAGGTCCTACTGAATTCTTATGCAAGTAACATTTTTAGTTCCTGTTCTGTGTCAGCATCCCCACGAATAATTGGAGTTCTGAACGTGTTTGTGAAGTACAAATTGTGCCATAGATACTCAGTTATGGGTGGGAATTCACCGGTGAATCTCAGTAATGGTGATGCAGGTACACAGTCTGATCCCCAGAGGACATACCAAGTTGTGGTGGCTGCAACTCGTAATATGGGCATTGGGAAGGATGGCAAGTTACCATGGACTTTGCGTTCTGACCTTAAATTTTTCAAGGAGATCACGATGAATACGTCTGACCCTGGGAAGAAGAATGCTGTGGTAATGGGGAGGAAAACTTGGGAAAGTATTCCCCTAAAGTATCGACCTCTACCTGGTCGGCTTAATGTTGTGCTGACTCGTTCTGGGAGTTTTGACATTGCTACTGCTGAGAATGTTATTACTTGTGGGAGCATTCCATCTGCTTTGAGATTGTTAGCAGAATCTCCTTATTCTTCTTCAATAGAGAAGGTGTTTGTTATAGGTGGTGGCCAGGTATTAAGGTAAGGGGAACATGCTTCATATGTTTTCCTCTGTGTTGTTGATATGATAGCTATTGACAGTTTTCTAGTACAGAGAAGCACTTAACACTCCAAGATGTGATGCCATCCATATGACTGAGATTGAGACGAGCATTGAGTGCGACACTTTCATTCCTCCTGTTGATGATTCTGTATTTCAGCCTTGGTACTCATCTCCACCATTCGTTGAGAATAATATTCAGTTTCGCTTTGTAACTTATGTTCGTGTGAGGAATTCTGCTATTGAATCTGATATTTCAAGCAGTGGGGTGAAGTGTGATATTAATAAAGATTCTGATAAGGTCAAGGTTGATAGTTTTACTTTCCTTCCAAAAATAATTTTTGAGAAACATGACAAGTTCATGTATCTGAGACTGGTTGAAGATATCATCTCAAGTGGCAACCTGAAAGATGACAGGACGGGGACTGGTACTCTATCCAAATTTGGTAGCCAGGTAATCTCGTACTTATTACATATACTAAGAGGTATATAGATACATGTATACCTAAAAATATGTATATGCACTTATATGTTTTTTTTGATAGAAAACAGTAAATATCATTAATATGTAAAAATTATAAATCCTATCTAAGGTGGATAAGACATCCAACCCAAAGATAGGCGAAGTCAAACATCACAAAAACAAAACAATTCAAAATAAATATGCTACATGCCACACGTGGCTTTTCAACTAGCAGTAATACAGAAAAGAGGGAGATTAGCAAATTCCTTAGACACCGATGCCCAAAAAGAATGTCCGAACCCTTAAGCCTTCTTCCACCTTACTTTTGTCATCAAAGACTCTCTCATTCCTTTCCAACCAAATCACCTAAATGGTAGCAAAAAGAGCACACCGCCAAAGAGTATTTATCTTTCTATTTTCACCCAAACCCGTAGCATTCAAACTGATCATTGGAGACATGGAACTTGGCTTCACCTAACAAAGTCCCACAAAATTAAACAACTTGTTCCAAATAGAGAATGCCCGTTGGACAATGGAAAAATAAATGACCAACGTCTCATCATCATTCATACACATTACGAACCATTGCGGAAGAAAACAAGTCTTAGGTCTCCTCCTTTGAAGTACATCATTGGTGTTGATCTTCCCATGGACAATCAACCATGCATATGCATGTATATGTAATTCCATTGTTTCTTGTTTTATGTGTATCTCTTTAAAAAATGAAAAATTATGTTTGTGCAATCATGATTCATATTGTATTGGGTTTCATATTGTACTTCTAATTCTTGTTCAATTTGCAGATGCGTTTTAATGTACGTAAAAGTTTTCCAATTCTTACAACTAAGGTGGCTTCTTGAGCCCCTTTTCTTTTCTGTGCAATGCTATGTGTTTTGGTTTATTTTATGCAGTGCTTAGCATTTTCCCCGTTCTTCTACTACTATCTCTAAGTTGTGTTTTGAATAAATATCATCATGAATTTAGAAAGTCATGTCATATTTGTGATCTTCTAGACTGGTAGTCCTGTTATTTTGCTCTTTTGGTCGCTTGAAAGTCTTAGCTATCTAAGTTTTGTAAGATGACACCAATTGTACTTTTATTACAAGAAAGTTTTTTGGCGAGGCGTTGTTGAAGAGCTTTTGTGGTTCGTTAGTGGTTCAACAAATGCAAAGGTAATCACATCCTCGCCAGCTGCCTCAGATGCTATGTTCCTTTTGGCTGTTGTTTATGCACTAACTACCCGGGGTGAGAAACTCGACAGTGAGATGTGCTGCAAGTTGTACTTATTTTTCATGTAGAATCTCTACTTTGTACAAACCAGACACTCAAGGTTATTTTCTTCTACTTAATGAGCTTGAGCTGATTCCTGATAAGTTAGTTTGTTGTTTTCCTCAAGTAGAGTTTACAGTCACCAGGGAATGTTGGCACTTGTAATTGTGTTGTGGATTGCTATCTGCGCATTATTGTGTATTCTGACTCTGGGATGCCAAATTCAATATGTCAGAATATTCAAGCTCTTCTATCCTTCTCTTACCATCTATGAGTAGCATTAGCTATTTACATGTTCAAAGCATTTTTACATTTCTAGTATTTATTTGGATTCTTGTGCATCTATATTTATTTTTTCTCTTTGGGAACAGAATGTAGTCTTTATGCCTCTTATTTAATCAGTATTTTTGTGACTATCCGAGAAGTTAACTACTACAGATGAAGATGATCATATGCTTTTTTCAGTTGTGTTTTTCCTCCTAATGACCGTCCTCTTTCTGAACACCCTTAAACATTATCAATTGAGTTGTCTTAGGTACAATGCCATACCATTCAACCTTAGACCTACTTCGCATCATGTTATATATCTCTTTCTTCCTTTTGTTAGAGAAATATTCAGTTGACCTCTCCGGACTCAAAAGTTTCCAACTTTATACATTTGCACTGATCCCCACGTAATACTTTTATGCGTTGGTGGAGGTTTTAAGCAGTGGAGCTTTGGCCCGCAAATCACACTGCTTGAGCGATTAAAGACAACCTATTTTACATATTTTTATCTTCATTTGAATTTCGCATTTTTTCTCATAAATGCCTTTTTTCTGTGAACATTGACTTTCCTTGAAGTTTGTGCTGCTAACAGGTCCTGCAGGAGAAAGGCATATATATCTGGGATGGCAATGCATCTAGAGACTACCTCGACAGGTAGCAACTCAGCTTTGAGAATCAATTTTACTTTGACCATAAAAATCTGTTTGACAAATGTCTGTATCTATATTTGCAGTATTGGCTTGGCAGACAAGGAAGAGGGTGACTTAGGGCCGATATATGGGTTCCAGTGGAGACACTTTGGTGCCAGGTTAGAAGTGCACTTGACTTGAAGAGCTAATTATTTTATTCTAGTAAGTTTCTTTAAGGTTGTGTCTCACAGGTACACGAATATGCATGCTGACTACACTGGCCAAGGATTTGATCAGTTGGTAGATGTCATTGACAAGATCAAGAATAAACCGAATGATAGGCGCATAGTCTTATCAGCTTGGAATCCATCTGATCTTAAGTTGATGGCTCTTCCACCATGCCACATTTTTGCACAGGTATGCAATGAATTAGTGGTCTGTCATAATCCTTTTATAACTGGATCTTGATCTACAATGTTCACTAATTTGTTCAGTATTCTTTTTTCACTTGTTTTTAATGAAATTATCTATTGCAGTTTTATGTAGCTGGTGATGAGCTTTCCTGTCAAATGTATCAGAGCTCTGCTGATATGGGCCTTGGTGTGCCATTTAACATTGCATCGTATGCTCTATTGACATGCATGATTGCTCATGTTTGCGGTAGGCATCTGTTTCCACTAGTCGACTGAAACAATGCACACACTTGTGATTCGTTTGGTACGAAGGATGGAAAAAAAGAAGGAAAGAAAAGTGAAAGGAATAAACTTTTCATCTTTGAAGGAAAAAAAACTATTTTCCCTCCTTTTTGTTTGGTAGGAGGAATGAAAAATAGGAGGAATATATTTTCCATCGTTTGGTATTGGATGAAAAATGAAAGGAAAGGAAAGGAAAGGAAAAACATGCATGCCCAATTTAAAATTCTACCCTTAAATATTGAATTGTGTTTTGGTGCAGTATATATATTAGAATATATTGAGGGGCAAAAAAGTAAACTTATCTTAAAAAGCATATTGTCACACTTTTTTTTCTCACTTTCTGCCCACTTTTTTTTGTTTGGGGGGGGGGGAGGTGAAAATTGTGGGCTACAGGAAAATGCTCTCTCTGCACTTAGCTTTGTATCTTTAGATTTGAGTCAGTCTTAGGGCTAGTCACTAATTGGTAGTTTTCTGTGGATTTATAAAGAATGCTCGACACTAATTTGGCTGCACAGATCTCTTACCTGGCGATTTCATCCACGTTATTGGGGATGCTCATGTTTATAAAACGCATCTACAGCCTCTGCAGGAGCAGCTTCAGAAAATTCCTAGACCTTTCCCGGTGAGTAACATTCAGTATTTAGACATGTCCTTCAATATGCAACCAACTTTGGTTATTACATATTAGGAGTTTTTTTCGTTTTACTATTGGAGTAGCACAGAATCCTCATATTGGAGGAAAGCTTACCAGGTTAAATTCTAAAATTTTTTTAGTACAGAAGAAGAGAATGATAGCGTGTCCCGTTGTGGAAATATGTGGGCACCTACACATTTTGGCAAAACTAAAAGGGTGTCCGGGTCAAATGAAACTATATGTTTCTGTTGTTTCTTGACTTTCTGTGCTCATTTTCAATTGCTATACAGATTTTGAAGATCAATCCACAGAAAAAGGACATAGATTCATTTGTGGCCGCTGACTTCAAACTTATAGGTTATGATCCTCACAAGAAGATAGGAATGAAAATGGCAGTGTAGGTCTATAGAATGTATTGAGCAGACTTTGGAGTACTTTTTTTTCATCTAAGATGACAACTTTGAGTTTTAGAGGTATACATTTCTCGGCCTTTTGACTAAGAGCAAGAGTTTTAGAGGTAATTGTAACGGTTATTTGTTGATAAGTCCCCTTTTGGGTGTCTTGTTAACAATTTAATTCCGAGAAACTGCAGAAAAACACCCTACGAGGCTGCTCTATGTTTGTGTGCATCAGTATATTTTGTAGTAAAAGTTGGACCAATAAAAAAAAAACCCTGATATAAACACATAAATAGAACCAAATTACTATTAATTTTACCAGATTAGGACAACCTTTTTGAATTTGGGAGCAACATTTGATATGCAGGGGTGCGATTAAGGATGGGGGTACGAAATTTAAGTGAAACAGTAATGCTATACCCAAGAATTCAGTATGATCAGGTTGATTCGAACTCACTCAAAATGTGTGGAGTTTATTTTTCTTGTCCTGTGTTAGATTATTGAACAACTTGTGCAGGTTAAAAGAAGGGTTTTTCTGCCATGCTAAACTCAGTTTATAAATACAGAACTGTTGCAAAAGTTTGATTCTCAGATTACAGTAGTTAATGAAGCAAAGGAGATTTTGGATGGAGTAAGATCTTTTTTAATACACTCTTCATTTTTTTTTGTTGATGTGCCAATAAAAAAATTAAAAGAAATATATTAGAAGAGATCTAAATATGATTTTTATATAGATATAACAAAGTTGTTTCGATGAGAAGTGATTGTCAAATAATTATTACCACGCAAGTGACCATCTAATATGTCTGGTCTTTGGTCTTTAAAATGTTGAATGATCTTTCATGTTAGGTGACAATATCAACTTTTCTTAGTTATCTATATAATAAAATAAGAGTGTGTTTGAATTTTATTTCAATCATAATTTTTTATTTAAAACTATCACCAATCACTTATCTCACATATCATTCTTTTGTCATACTCAAATGTTATTTTTTTTACATGCTTAATTATTTATATATTTTTTCTCTAAAAAATTTAACATAGTGAGATCAATTTTTTAAACGCTCAAATTTTATATTTTATCGTGCCGGAAAACACGAGTTATGACTAATTTATTAATATATCATATATACATAATACCGATTGATTTCCTTGTCGCAAATCATGATGCATTTATACGCAATCTTAAAAGAACCAAAAATTTATTCTAAGTAAAATCAAAGTGAACAATTTTTTATTTTTTTTAAAAAAATGCTGGAAAAGTGACTCGACTTCATGTAAAAATCAACTATACGAGGAATACCGAGCAAGTTCATTTTCTTTTTTTTTAGAAAAAAATGGGACATGTTTGTAAATCTCGAATAAATTACGCATTTAACCATCAACTATAACCCTTGTGTTAATTAATCCCATGAACTTTTTTTTGAGTCATTTAAATCCCCAACTACTTAATTGTTTCAATTAAGCACTTATTTTAGGGTTTTTAACGAAAGTGTGTAGAGTATGTTGGTCACGTGTCTTCTTCCTTCTTTAGGGGTGTTTTAGGCAATTTCCATTAAAGCCATGAATAAATTATGTATTTAGTAACTAAATTATGACTCTTGTATCAATTAAGTCCTTAAATATTACATATGTTTGGCCTTTCATCGATGAATCTAGAAGAGCATTTCTCAAACCAAAAACCTAATCCACCACATAAATGAGGAACTTGTTCAAATACACAATAAATGCAAAATCTAAATTGGATAGAGCACTTATGGTACATCTAATCCAGATGCAAGACATCATCTGCATCACATATGCCACTTCATTGATGAGTTATTGTTGATCAAAATTATATGAACAATAGACTATCAAAAGCTTCATGTGGTGGGTTAAGTTTTTGGTCTAAGAGTTGCTCTTCGAGATTCATAGACAAAAAATTAACCATCTGTAATATTCAAAACTTTAATTGACACAAAAATCATAGTTTGAGGGCCAAATACGCAATTTACTCATGTCATTAATGCGAGTTGCCTAAAGAACCCCTAAATAAGGCACGTGACCAGCAACACTCAATACCATTCTGTTAGAAACCCTAACAAAAGGGTTTGATGGGTTTGATTAAAACAATTAGATAGTTTAGGAGCTTAATTAACTCAAAAAAAAGTTCAAGAACTTAATTAACACAATGATGATAATTTGAGAGTCAAATACATAATTTACTTGAATCTCTTTTTGCAAATAATCCCAGTAGAAAGATTAAGTAAGGCAAATAATACCACTGTGTGAAAATGGCTTCAGTGAAGAAGAAAACTCGCATAAAGAACAGCAAAACAGAGCTTCTATGCCCGGGAATTCAATATTCTCTCGCTGGGCATACATCTGAAATTGGGAAGAATAAAACTCACATAATAGAGCAACAATCAAGACCTTCTCCTTCCAAATCGACAATTTGCCAGATTCTCGAAAGACAGATTGCATTCCGAATTGCTACCAATAGAACTCAGAAAGAATTATTGCTTCCAATTACAAATTTCTTTTGTTGATAACTACGAAATAGAGCTTCTAGGTTGTGTACAAAAGACATGGTCTCTTTGATCATAGAATGGTACAATAATCTTTGCCAATCACGTACCAAACATTGCATTTTTTTTTTTGGGAGGGGGAGGGGAAAAAGGGGCTTGAACCCTTGACCTCAAAAAAACAAATCTTTCACAAGATAAAGAATATCATTAGACCAAAGACTCATTGGTACCAAACATTGCATTGCAGACATGTTCTTGGAAGAGAAGGAATGACTGTTTTTTGTCATCCTTTTTCTCATCCTTGGGAGGACCTATACTCATTATTTGTGCAGAGTTTCTGAATTTCTTCACCATTTTAATGATTCTTACAGGATCGGCTTCACCAGTAACTGTCACTGTATCTTTTAATGGGTCGAGAACAACAGAATTTATCCCTTCAATTTTTGAAATTAATTTCATTACCTTTTTTCTGCACTTTGAACAGGGTAGATCCACTGACACTCCAGTTTTCTGCAACAAAAAGGAGAGCAAGATTCTTCGGTACTTTTTCTGACCTCAGATAACATTGTATGGCATATCACATAAGCTGAAAATGTAATGCAAAGTGTCAGTATAAGGAGAGGATGGCAGATGTATGAGAAGGCATTAAATATGTGCATAACAGACCAAAACACAAATAGAACACCTAAAGAATGAGGCGATATAATTACGGAACTTCAAGGAGACAGCATAACTTTTGATAACAATGACATGGTACAGAGCAAAATATATGGAGGAAGCTGTTGTGCATGTCATGAATTTCTTTCAGAGATGCTATATATAAATCCTGTCATGAATTTATCGGCTGGATTTGTCTGATTATGTTCAAGGGAAATACAATGAAATCCTTTCAAGGTTTCTTACCAATGCTGTTCTAGTAGAGATCTGGGCCATCTGGCAGAATACTAAATGGAGTGACAGTGTTAGTCGGTGAAAAGAAGTAAATGCCAGTCAGAAGGTTCTGGATTGGATTACCTATTACCTTCCCTTCGCATTTATTGTGGAATTTGTAATCTCTCTTTCTCTCATACCACACATCCCCCCCTATCCCAAAACATGGTTTGAACTTTGAACATAGCACTAGCTAGTAGAAATTCGGTAACATATTCATAAAAGTTAGACCCTTATTTGCACAAGTGATCACGATGCGCATGCTCACTTACATGAATCAAAGAAACTAGAATTCTGAGCAGAGATATTCCAGCAAAATATGATTCTCGGATAAAAGAAGTAAATGCCAATCAGAAGGTTCTGGATTGGATTACCTATTACCTTCCCTTCGCATTGTGGAATTTGTAATCTCTCTTTCTCTCATACCACACATCCACCCCTATCCCAAAACATGGTTTGAACTTTGAACATAGCACTAGCTAGTAGAAATTCGGTAACATAATTCATAAAAGTTAGACCCCTATTTGCACAAGTGATCACGATGCGCATGCTCACTTACATGAATCAAAGAAACTAGAATTCTGAGCAGAGATATTCCAGCAAAATATGATTCTCATTACATAATTCACCATAATTAGAAAGGCATCAGTCATCACAACACAACTATTTTAACCAAACAAACTTTAACATAACATGTGCTTATGCTCTAATTGTACCGTACTAGGTTTCAGGGTGTGGCAGCGAAATACATGGGATGCTATCCATGTTCTGACAAACAAAGTGAAATCTAGGGTGTGGTGGAAGTTCTGGCCACTGACCTAATGATCTTGCATAGACAATCTGAAGTGGATCTAACACAGGAATGTTTTGCAGTAAAAGGTAATAACCAAGTTGATATAACAAACCATCAAGACTGCTCTGACACAAATGACTCAAAAGAAGGCCCTGTAATTTCAGGTTCACCTTTAGTGGAAAGGTTATTCATCTAACTGGTCCCAACTGAAGCCAGTTCTGCTATTCTGCCTTTGAAAACCAGGAGCATGTTGAACTCATATGGTAAGGTCCAGATACTTTCAACGGATAGCAGCAAACATCATAATGGACTGATTCAGGTACCGACATTTACTACTCCTATATTGATTGCTGCTACTGATCCAAGAACTCCCTCTGGCATCCGTGTGTTGATTCAATGTTCTGTGAATGCTGCTGCATGATCTGCAGAGATTGCTAGTAACAATTTTTCTAATTTTGCATGACAGTACAGTTGAAAGAGCTCACTCAACTATTTTGAGAGCTAAAAAAATTAAGAAAAAAGGGAATATAAAGAATATATGTAACAAACAATCTGTCTCATCCACTTATGTAGCAATAGAAGTTTTGATAAACTGAAATAGCATTCTAACGCTAAACCAACTCCAATATATATGAACCAAAGGAACAAAAAAGGAGAAATGAATTTTATGATGTGTGGCGTATTGAGTTATGACCACCATAAGACTATCATATACATAGAAGATACCTGCATATCATACAATTTGGGCTACTAGCTTAAAAATAAATCTGCAGGACCACCATAATGCGTGCCTGAGAAACAATGCACCAGTCGAATCATATCTGTTTAGATGAACCTTGGAAACTGAATGCTATTGTTTTAGGAGAATACAAACTAGACTAGACATTAAATGTAATACAGCACACTTTATAAAAGCCTAAATGTCAAAAACCTCATACACATGCCATTTAAATGCCATCAAAGGCACAATGGACTCGTTTAGAATTTCATGTGAAAATATCATGCTGGCTTAAACGTGTGTACCTAAGTACATGCACAGATAAGCACAGCAAGGTGCTTCAAACTAAAAGACAATTGAAATATATTAATCCTATATTGAGCATACAATTGCCCAGACATTGCAGTCACTGTCCCTTGTCATTCTTAAAAGTTAGAAGGTCTAACTCTAAATGCACGTACACTATCTATCCAATTAAGTATGCACATCTATGGGTTAAAAGAAGTTTCATTTCAGGGTACAAGTTTTACATTACAGTGTGTCACAGAAAAAAAACAGTTACACCTTACAAAGCTTACCTTCAAGGTTTAAGATACAAGTAGAATTAGAGAAATTTTGAATCTGACAGGTATAGTCATTGATCAAGTTTGTTCAGAATTTGCTAGTGACTAAACACTAGCTTTGTCAATAAATTCTTGCCAAAAACTAGACTTCATCAAGAAAAGGTAAATCAATTTTCTTCTTGTTGAATACCACACACCAATTCCCCGCACCAAGCTTAGTTCCACAACCAACTGTAAGGATAAATAGGTCATGTGGGCTTGGATGGAAAGACACTGAAGTAGTTGATATGTCACTTTCCTTGGAGTAAGGAAAAGTCTAATCTGTCTCTTTCTCCTTACGTCTCCTAGTAGGCTCCCATTACTACAGCATCAAAGACGAACCATTAATTAGAAACTCCTGTAATCAACTTGTACATGCTTTGAGCAGTATCTCAATTAAAAATGTATGATGGTATGATACTACTTAAGATTTAAAAGGAAAAAGACGGAAAGCATAGGCAGGTATGGGTTTCTTTTCTTTTCACTTCTGTCCTTTGGATGTAGAGTAGATTAGCCAGACGTCACTGATAGCATCCAGATGGTGAGTGAAAAAAATAATAGTGGACGAAACACAGCATGTTCATACATGAATCAAAGATATTTAGCACAGATTTTGGCAAAATTATGACTTGAATAAGGCAACACTTTGCCAATTGTGGACACAGGCATAATTGGTAAAACTCTTATATCAACCTGCAGAAAACTATATGGAGAGAGGTCTACTTTACACATAGCCAAATGAAATATAAAGGTCATACTTTCTGAACAAAATAAAAAATAAAATGGCTACAAAAAGAGGAAGCAAAGCCATCTGGAAAAGTCTCAACGAGCTCACTGCCTATGTCAATCTAATATTAAACAAATAAAGGAAACAGATTAAAAAACACAGCTACACCATAAACAACAATTGTAGGTTTTATAAACATGCTTAGAGGGTAAGAATCATAAAGATGCTGAGTTGCAGGACTCTGAAGTAGACTTGAAAGAAAGCAAAAAGAACAGGAAATCAACTGATGTTTGCAATAAGAAACACTATTTTTCTAACTACTTCCAATTACCAGCAGTATCTGTAGAATGAGGAGCATCTTCCATGACATTGGATTGATCAAAATAAGCAACTTCCGTAATGCTTGTGGCATTTTCCAGTTTATGCTGTGCTTTCACCTTCTGAGAGTAGCAGCTGACAATTTGCTGATCTAACTCATAATAGTATTCCATCTTCATCAATGATTTCATATCCAGATCAATAAACGATGCCTAGTAATTGTAACTTGAGTAAGCCATAAATAACGAAGGAAGACAAAATGAATTAAAGAAATCCAGCAATTGGATGAAAAACTTTAGGGTAAATTCTATTTTACTGCCATGTGATTTGGTCTCGTTTCATTCAAATAAAACCACATAACCCTCATGTGGTTTTGGAGTGAAGTACTACCATTATGAATTCGATCTAACTTGACGGAAATTGTGGCACATGCCTAATTTGAGAGTTGTCATGTGAAAATTTTAAGTTAGATTCCAGTGCAAAAAGGCCAAGCCTACATTGTCTTTAAGGAAAAGGCATAAATTCCCTTCCTTCTTCAACTTATCCCCACCCCAGCAGAACCCCCATCTCGCAATCCCATCCTTCTGTGACCAAACCCAGAAACCCTCTATCTTTCTTCTCCTCCTCTTCATCTTCCACAGGCACCACACGCAAGCACCATAACTGCTGCCACATCAAGGTCACCACCTCAAACCACCAAACTCCACAACCAACACCAAATCCAACTCCAAGCCATCCAACAACCTGATACCCAAAAATGCATGAACTTTCAGCATCAAACTCAATTTCATTTGAAAACCCATTAAGCATATCAAACATTGTCATTGAATAGAAAAAAAATTCTACATGTGATCAACAACTGCAGTGGCCTCATCAGACATGACTGCCACTCAGAGGCTGCAAACCCATCATTTAACAAGCATTGGGCTGTAGGAGAAATTTTGGCCACCTAGGTGTTGTGATAGTTCAATGGTGGTGGTGGTTCGACAGTGGATGATGGAAGAAAAAGAAGCAGCACCAGTGATGGATAGATACTGAGGGTAATAAGGACAATCAACTAATGCCTTGGTAGACTAGCAATGATAATTGTTTCCTTTAGTCCAACCACACGAGAGTTGTGTGATTATAATTGAACCATAGAGCTGTGAAGTGTTATCAGGCCAAAACACGGGAGATTAGAATAGAATTAGAGCAGAATGTATGAATAGATTCAAACACAATGGCAAAACAAGATGTCCATGAAATTTAAAGAGTACATGGATCCGTTTTGCATGAATTTGTTGCAACATATGAAGTATTGATTTACAAGAATGGATTGGAGCTAGTGCTTGCAAGAGGCCAGGATGTACATCGTACAAGATGTGGCTCACTTCCTCGTATGCTCCCCCCCCCCCCCACGCTTTTGAAGGCTACAGGGTGAGAGCTATTAGTTCGATTGCCTGTTCCATACTTTATCAGTGGTGGTAGACAAATGGTGTGGTTTACGCACGAATAACGATCCTGGAGCTCTTTTCTTACTATTCATCCCTGTCATCTCTTTCATAACAGGTGGGCTCACTCCATCTACAACCCCACATTTTCATTTAATAAAGAAATGACAATGCCAGTAGCCAAACTTTTAACGAGTCCATTCAGAAAACATCCCCATGTTTTCCAATGTCGTGGTCAAGGATATGGAACAATCTCATTTCCATCTGATTTCTAAGTTCTAAACAACTTGTGTTTTTTTCACCAGATCAAGAAATAAGAATCTAATGAGAGATAAAGAGGGGCTACATACCTTGTAATCAAAACTCTGATTGGTTGATTCTAGGAGAACACCACCATATGGAGATTCCAAATACCCAGTTTTCCTGGGTCTGAAACAAAACATCATACTCAAGTCCTTTCCAGTTGCAGCTATTAAAAAGTCCCTCACAATCTTCACGCTTTCATTTAACGGGATTGAATGCAAAGAGGTATATTTCTCAGACAGTTTGCCTTCACCTAATTCTCTACATACCATACAAGGCTGAGAAATAATATCATAATATGCATGAATTGCCCCTTCTATGTCAACAACATCAAGCTTTTGAACTTTAAGAAGCCGATCGAGTAATCCTGATCTAAAAATTGCCTCTGCAACAAGTTCTAGAAAATTGATTGTACGCTTTCCATCTTCTGCCCGAATGATGCAATTGAGGACATCTTCAAATGCTTTACCCACCGTACAACTAGTACTGTTCATGCCACCACCCAAGCCACCAAATATGAGGGAACCATTCAAGAAGACTCTGAAATTGTTCTGAGGGGTAGCAAAGAGGTCCTTAATTGCTTTATGTACTCTGTCCTTAGATCCAGAGAACATATCCAGTGGATCATAAGTGCTTATTTCTGATACCTGGGACAAGAATATTATGCATTGGAGGAAAAAATACAATATCAGAATTGTAGTAAAGATAAACAAATAACACTTGATTAGTGACGCTATTATTTAAGGTGTATATGCAACAGTTGGACTACCGTTGGACAAAAACCATGAATACGTTAATTCAATAATCATTGAATGAACGAAAAAGCCCAATATAGGTATTTCTTGAAAAGTATATGGAAAATATGTTACCTTTCCTTGCTGCAATTTCAGGGTTTGGTGCATTTTAAAACGCGTTGTGCTCCTTTTAATGGTATTGGCTTCTGCTATAAATTCCGAAAGTGGAAGGAATCCACATTTGGGCTGCATTTTAGAAACAAAAATGGAAACCAAAGAAGTTGTAAATAGGTAGACCATTAAGCAAAACTTGTAACTAACAGGACATAGAGTAACAATACTCCAAAGTGATGAAATGAAACAAAAACATCAATCAAGCAGCAAGCACCTTAATCTCAACAGATACGCAGATGTTCTCTTTAAGAATACCTGAAAAAAAAAAGAAGAAAAAAGTATACCACAATAACAATGTAGAAAAAATGGAGTATACATCAGACTTGAGCCTTCTCAATCAGTCTGTGATGAGAACATTTTGTGTGCAGTCACATCCTGTTCCTTTAAACCCCTAGTTCTGTGTTCTAATGTTTAATAAGCAACCAAGTCAAAATAAATATGTGCATGCCTGCGTGCTTGCATATTATTCCCCAGTAATTCCCCAATCAGGCCAGCCAGTGGAGAGTTTTTGGGTGTCATTCCCCTCCCCCCTTCCCCTTTTTTTCCAAAAACAAAGAAATTATATATATGAATACATATCTTCTTACATCTTTCATTGTATCTTTCCTTGAAACTCTGTCCAGAATGCAAAACGGGCTTGATGCAAAAGGGTCAAGATTGACGCGCTTGTTAGAGGAAAGACATTGTTCTGTTGTAATGGCAAGCATATGAGCCTTATAATGATTTAGAAGTCCTAATGTGCAATTAGACTAAGGACATTGGTAGCCATAAGTTGATGCATTTTTTCAGCTCTGTCCAATATAAGGCCTTTAATCTATTATCTGATTGGTCATCATGACTCAATCTTAAGTCTTATCCAGTTTCTTATATTATCTTTTCGTCCATTTGGTTGCTCAACTTTGAGCTTTCTTTTTTCTTTTCCTCACTGCACTCAGTAAGAACATCCCAGAAAAGGGAAGACACTATTGTGGCCAGTGATAATGGCTATATATTCACCCTCTATACTCTGTTGTCCATTGTGATTTCAATCAAAATAGAAGGCAACTATAAGAAAGAAATGCCTCAGTTTGATGGTACTATTAACTCTGGCACATAAATGATAAAAAATACTGTAATTTCATGTCACAAGTGGTGATAGACCAAAAAATTAGGCTCTATAATCTGAATTCCCATTTATTGTCTTCCATCTGTAACCAATTGTCAAACTGATGCTTAATGATCACATAAGATAAGTGACAAGCCAGTGAACCACCTTTTTCTTTCACACTTTCCGGACAGACTGATATTCTGATGTTTGGGAACTTCAAAGTTGCAAGTCATGCTATTTTATTTCCTAGATTTTCAGAAGTTTCTCATTGGCATAGTATCATGGGAGACTATCACTTCCTAGTTTTGCTTTTCCACTTCAAAAGCAAGTTATATGGTTGGTGAACATCCCATCATCAGCGTTCTAGAGAAATTGCAAATATATTGCTATATAACTTTGACAAGAACAGAGGAAAAGCAAGCAAGCATGAAAACATGGGCCTCTGTTTCACGCAATGAACCCCACCCCTGCCCCAAACAAAACCCAAAAGAAGGAACAGCATCCCTAAGTGATACTTTGTTAACATTCTGCAGGATGCAACAAGCAGAAAGATATTTTCCAGAAGCATTGCAAAAGATGCAATTTACCATGAGGAAAAAATGCATGATCAGATATTAGAAGAGCAGAATCACATAGGGTATTGACCATGGCTGCATCAACTCGCCAAGAAGGACGTTGACGATGAACATTCTTCTCAACTGCCTCCAGAAATTCCCGGGACACAAGGATGCGAATCTGACAAGTATAGAACAGATATGGTCAGAGACCTCGATCATCCCATTACTATCATGATGATCCCAAGTATGATATCAGAAAGAAATGAAATGCTACGACTATTTCCTAAAATGCCTTCTCAATTGATTGATCATCTCCTAATCTTCTAACAAAGTGCCCAAGTCTTTTCCATTATTTTCTCCTGAATGGGCATAGAGAAGGGGGGGAACAAAAAATAAAAGAAGAGGGGCG
>CM042193.1:2101280-2139659 GCA_023539305.1 Ilex asprella
GTATATATATATTAACAAAATACACATGAATCAAAGTGCATTAAATATTAAAGTTCTCCCATAAAACTAGGAGATATTTAATGCACCACTTTCCAAAGAACATACACATGAATCAATGGAGGACAAAAATGTCACAAAAAAATTAGGTAAATTCAAATTATGTACTTGGATACAAATAAGTATCTAAATTAATGACTTAATAACCTTACATTTTTTTCTGTGTACTTTTAACCAAATAAGTCTATTTTGGTGTACCCCCTTCCAATTTCCCCTTCAAAAAACAATCTAAGAACACTTATCAAATGTTTAGTTTGGGGTGTAATTAAGGATGTCAGTGGACTAAAGCGTCGGAGGGAGGAGGGTAATCTCTATTCCCGTACTCGCTTAAAATTTTTTCGTCTATCTCCGGTGCACTCCAGTTAACGGGTATAATTTTCATCCTCATCCTCGTCCGCAGATATATTTCTAATTCGCTCCCATACTGTTTCTCTCGTACCCGGCCAAGCCCAAGCATAAACTCAAGTTCAAATCAACATAATCCAAAATTCTAAATAAATCTAACATTTTAAATAATCCAATAACATTCTAAATAATCTAACATTAAATTTACTCCACAAAAAGGTCAGCTTCAACATCTTCTTCCAAGGTTTTGCCTGAAAAACTTCCACTAACTGCAAAATGAGTGGCCTATGATCAAGAACCAATACAACAAAAAATTTAGGGGAACAACAACTGCACAAACTTTCAACATACCTGCACAGGAAAATCTGAAATGAATCCCAACGAATCACTAAGAAGCACTTTTCTCCTGAGCATTGAACACGTAATCATATCATTTTAATTATCATAAGATATACTTGTGCAGAACTTCCATTTAACTAAATTTTCATCACCACCGAGAACAAAAACTAAAAAAATTAGTACCCTGATGGAAGAATTACACTTCTTAATTTAGTGTCAAAAGTTGCAAACAATTTGCACAAAAAGGAATTCCATGCCAAGGTGTAACCATTAGCCTAAAAAACAAATAATTGAGGTTAGATTAGAACAAATAATTGAGACTATATATATATAAAACTGGTATAACGGGGATGAGGTGGGGGTAAGAATAAGGCCATCCCAGCACGGGTTTATACATGTATTCTCGTATACGTCTACCGTCAAATACGTATAGTCCATCCCCGATCCAAATGAGACGGGTTTGGACAAATACCCGTTTTTCCTCAATCTATTGCCACCCCTAGGTGTAATGTGAGGTGAGATTTAAAATTTTGATTTTAATTTAATTAACCATTTTATCCTGTCTTCAGCTCAACGGTGGGATAAGGCGTGAGTTCATTTGTATAATGTTAATTCGATGTTTGGAATGTATTTTTTTTTGGGGGGGGGGGTAAGGAAAAAAGGATAGAGATTTGAATTCTTATACTCTGTTTGGTAGAAAGAATGGAAAGTAGGAGAGATATACTTTCAATCCTTCAAGGAAGGAAAGTAGGAATGATACATTTTTTTTTTCTTTTGTATTTGGTTTGATGGAAGGAAAATAAAAATAACTATTTTTGACATGTTTATTTTTGTGTTCAAATTAATTAAGTTCGTGTTATAAAATTCGTGTCAAGTTTAAGTCGTGTCATTGTGTTAGTAAAAAATTTTAACCCCTAATTAAGATGAAAAAAATATTTTTTAATTTATTTTTTTTAAAATTTTTTAAAATATATAAATATACATATACATACAACATACATATTTTATTATTGTATTTTTATATGAAATTAATGTATACATAATATATGTAAAGATATATAGACAAATAAGATACATTTTAACACAAATAATTAACTTTTCATCCATTTTCCTTCTAATTTTAGAGGTATTGATTTTGGTGAGTTGGAAGGAAAATTAATTCATCCACTTTTTCATCCTTCATACTTTCCTTCCTTACCAAATATGATGTTTATTTATCCCTCCAACTTTTCATTCTTCCATTTTTCATCATACCAAACAAAATATTAACATCAAGAAAGTAAAGTTTTTACAAGTCAAAGAGTACCATTAGACCAAAGGTCCATTGGTATTTGGAATGTACTGATGCGTAATATTAAGTTAAAAATGATAAAACCACCCTTGTCTTCAATTACATTTAAAATAAAGTAATCTTAACATTCTCAAGCACATACCAAGATGGACTTCATATCACTTCGTACAAAGGATTGATGTACAGTGCATATGTTGTTATTTGACACTGTAACATCAATATCATTTCTAGTTCAAACAGTAGTGGAGTACCTTATGACGAGCCTGAATTTAGCTAGGCCGAGCCCAATCAAGATGAACCGAGAAAGTTCAAGTGAAAGCCCAATTAAAGTCAACCAATTGGAGAAAATCTAAATCCAGACTGGACCGACCCATAGATGAGGAAGACATCGAGAGAAGACATCAAGACGAAGGCATCAAGAGGAGGACACCGGGCTAGCCCAGGACCCCCTTGGGCGCCGCCCAGGGCAGCCCCCTTGGGCATCGCCTGGGTTGGCCCCCTTGGCCGCCGGCCTAGGCTGGCCCCTCCGGGAGTCTCCTCCTCCTTCCTACTTCGGCCTCTTGACTCTAATTTGAGTTCAAGCCCACTCCGAAGCGAATCCGAGCTCAAGGTTCGAGACCAAGACCAATCCAACTTACATCCATCCTCCGAGGAGTACCAGGGAGAGAAAGACGAGTTATAAGACTAAATGGATTACTTGGAAGCCAAAAGAAGGAGGAGCTGAACGGCGAGGTGAGGACACCCCCCATGGGGCGCCGCCCACTCCCCTCTCACTGGGCGCTGCCCATAAGAGGCCAAGTGGGCAACTCCCACTTTGGCCCTCTCCTATCCTTTCCTTTTCTTGTCCTCGTCTCCTCCCTACTTCAAGACTCAAGTCCAAGGCTAAGTATGAGCACACTCCGCATCAGAGTGACATCCGAGCAAATAGGAGCACGTGAAGGAAGGCTCAAGATACGAAGATCTCTTACCGTAATTCTACCTTCCAAAGAAGTCTACTCCTATCATAACTCTACTTACCAAAGAGGCTTACTCCTACCATGTTTGTACTTACCAAATTGACGGGAGACTTCTTCCTCACGTCACCGCCTCACCGTCTTGGTGAGCCTATATAATGTAAGCTCTCATTCTATAAAGGGCAGGACACTAGTTGCACTCAACAAGCTCAAAAAATTCTCTACACACTCTTTCTCGCTAGACTCATTGTAAACTCTCCAGAGTACCACCATTGATTAATAAAATACACCAGGCTACTGTCGTCGTTCGAAGAGTGGACGTAGGTTATCTGAGACCGAACCACTATAAATCTCCTATGTTGACTCTTTATTTACCGTTTTGCCATTTAATTGTCATTGATTGCTCATTAATTACTCTTGTGACTGTTGATCTCGCACGAAGACGATTTTGTACATTATCACCTTACACAATAAAAACAGGCCATGAATATGGATAACTTGAATACGAATATAGTTGTTTGGGTCAACGAGCTGTTGGTTTACTAGGTAAGAATTTTGATTATCTCGCTTAATGTTTGAGTTCAAGTTTTTATAGCTGCGACAACTTGTTGAGGCTAAACCTATTCTTCAGGGTCCACAACACGTGGTGGAACTTTAGTTTCGGCCCCGACGTAAATGCGATAGGGTCCCCTATAGATAGTTATGTGGTGCTGAGGAATAATGTTATCTAACAGATATGTGGAGTTGCCCCTTTATATATCCATTTTATGTACCCAAAAAAATAATAGAGTTGTTTGGTTTCCCCCAAGAGCAAGTTTTGTTTACAGTGAATTTTGATGGGGGCAGGTTTTTGATTTCTGAAAGGGCTATTAGAGTGGGTATTTGTAATATGGGATGAATTTTGGTTGATTATTGTTAGGATGTCTAAAAAGGTAAGATATTTGTATGAGGTGCAGATTAGAGACTATCGTTGTAAGAGAAGTTGTGTTATTTGTTAGGCAGATAGAGTGATGAGATCATATTGGAAGGGGACTCATCTACTGTGATGAAGAGGATAGTCAGACACTAATGAGAATTTCTCTCCATTGGGCTATATTATAGCAGATGTTATTTTCTTTCTACATACTTTTTGTTATTTTTTTGTATCTATAGTTAAGCGAATTGCAATTTGTATAGCGCACTAGGTTGCTAGAAACGTCAAGATGCTTTGAACATTTCGACGTATAAGCGAATTTCATTCTCACGTATCAAGAATTTGTTTCATCGACTCAAGACGCTCATAGACCTTATACAATAATTTTTTGATGATGCATAAATTGAGTTTGCACACCATCTGTCCAGTATCAATAATAAATACAGTAATTAAAGTAGAGAGAAGACAATAATTATAGTGATTCGGTCAAAGTGACCTACGTCCACTTTTGAATGGCTAGAGTCGTAGGGTCTTTTATTAACTCAAGTGTGCAAGGAGAACAGAGAGTTACAAGTTGAGAGGGAGAGGATAGAGTTGTGCTCAACAAAGTGTGATCTGCCCCTCAAGTGTTGGTGGGGCTTACAATTTATAGTCGCCCTCTAACAGATTGAGGCGGCTGACTAACAACTAGATAGCTATTGTGGTGGAGCTGACCGCCACAATTCTCAACGGGCGAGGCAGTTGAGGTGCTCTCCATGAGACTCAATCAAGGATGGGGTGAGGGCTGACTCTTTTCAAGGCGGCGAGGAGAAGACTCTTGGATGATCCTTACTCCAAGGTGGTTAGGAGGAAACTCTTAGATGACCCTTGCATGCTCGCTTATTGATGAAACTCCTTGAGCTTGACCGGATTTACCACACTGGGCTAAACTTGCTGAATCTTTTGGAGTTAGGCTATAAACTCGGACCGAACTTATAATTTGAGTTAAACCTTAGAGTTGGCCCATCACTATTCATTGTGCCAAAAATGTCTCCTCATTATTTTTTATTATAAAAAATCTAAAAAATATCAACGGCTAGACTTTCTCTTTCTCGAGAAGTAAAACTCCGCCAGGTAAAGACATGTATTTTTCTTTCTTCTTTCTTCTTTTTTTTTTTAATGTTTGATCTAGAGTAAATACATTGTAAGAGGCAGCAAAATTAAATTGTTACGAGAAAGAGGTGAATGGGCAGACAAAAATTATTAGAAGAATATATTAAAAGAAGAATATACTTCAACTGATATATCAAAATAATTTTAAATTTTTTTAATCAATAAAATAATACTTTGTAAATAATTTGACATACCAAAATTAATATGTCAAATTTAAAATTCTGTCAAATTTAATTTTATCAACTAGATATTTGACATATTAGTTAGAGAAAAAATAGCTGTCAAATATTACTGTTGAGAGCTCCACCTATCTATACTACTAATAAAAGGAAGTTAATAAGAAAACTTTTGATTTTTTATTCTACCCCTACTTAACCATATAACAACAATTATATCCTACTTATCACTTTAACCCATACACCCTTTTCCTTTCTAATAATAAATATTTGCAATTACATATGCAACAAATATATAATATTACCCACAAGAAGACCTTTCATATTCATAACATTAGAGAATATTAAAAAATAATATAAGACTAATATGCTATCCTTCCAAACCCTCACTTTCCAAACAATAGGAAAATCCGCTTTCTCTAAATAATAGAAGTTACTGGTATTTTTGTTCTTCTCTACAACGTCCACAACTCCCTCCACTTTTGAATTTTGCTTTTATTTTTTTATTTTTCAAAGTTATCATGAATCTTATGAAAGTAGGACTTGTAAACGATATTGAAGATGATGAACTCAAAGTGTAATAACATTTGATTGTTTATGTGATTCTTTTTTTGTATCTGCGTTTAGCTTTATTTGACGTTATCTTACTATTAATTACTAGTTTGATGATCCAATTTGAGTGTAATATAAGATTTTAAGAGAATGTAATATGTCTAATTCATTGTTTAGATTCATTTATTTATTTATTTACTTATTAATTTTAATTTAAAAATTTGATTTGTCATGTTCTTGGTACTTGAGATTGATTTTTGAAATTATACGCAAATTTTACTTGTTAATTATATTTTTATTCACTTCTATTGAGTTTTAATCTATTTTTTGGTCTTCAATTATCAAATATTTACTGAATGATTGTAATTTTTTCCAATTCAAATGCAATATGAGGTGAAAAATTCTATATTCGTGATGAAAATTCTGGAATCACAACTATGGTAAAACAAATTATTTGAAATATTAATATTATAAATAACTGATAAGCAATCAATCAGCGACCTAATGATGTCTTCTTTTTATATTTTGTGTCTTTTATTTTTTAACTTCACACTAATTTTAGGTATACATAAAACTACAATTATAAAGATAATATAAATAAAATAAAAATTAAAATTAAAAATTATAATACACGATGGTCCACGTACGAGGAAACCAACTAGTCATTTGAAATGTCGGTTGCTGTTCCTCTGGGACGGTGCCGATGACGGTCGCACAAAACATGGGCCTAAATCAAAGCATATGCAAGCATGCAACACATTTATTGTCTAAACGTTTGAATAATGTGGGCATCTGGTACGATACGAATCATAGAGTCCACCGGCCAAGTGGATGTTGTACTTTCACTTTTAGACCAATCAAAAGTTGGTACGTGTTATATTATTTTTTATATATTTTTTATTTTTTAATCAATAATTTTTAATTATTTAAAATTAAATTAAAAATAATAATTAAATATCGATATAGTACCGAACCAGTACCGTAGACTTTCTCTTGGATGTAACATAACTAAAATATACCTATCTAATATTAGGTTATTAATATAATGATATAAAATTTATTTCAAAATATTTTTTTTGCTAAAAAATATCATTTTATTTGTAAGACTTTTAATATCAAACAATTCAATTTACGTATTCTTTAATACCAAAAAATTCTAAGAATTTAGACGTCTCTCTTCTCTCTTAAGGGAGGGGGCAAGTGCCAATCCTCCTCTCTATGTGGCTCCATCTTCTATTACTCTTGCTTGACTTACACTCCTTTTCTTACCATGTTTTCACATTACAAAGACATTATTGTGTGAGTTATCAAGACCAACACAGGTAAGACCGTTGATCCAACGAGTCTGAGTCGAGTTTAAAAATTTTAATTTTTAATTGAGCTTAAAAAATTGTTCAAGTTTGACTCGTGTCAAGCTTGAACGAGTCGAACTCTAATATTTGCATATAAATGAGTCGAGTCTGTCGAATTTGTAGGACTTGTTTTCTAAACAAGTATAAAAACTTGTTCAAGTTTGAGTTCGTTTAAAAAACAAGTCAAATCTGAACAAGCTGAATCCGAGTCGAACTCAAGCCAAGCTCGAATAGATTAGTTTAATTAACAACCCTACTTATAGACAACTTGACAACCTAGTATTTTTTTGAGTGAAGAACTGGAGTTGTGGATGTTGACATCTGCAAAATTGTTGGAAAAGGTAAATGATATATTAATCATCTGTTTGGTAGGATGAATAAAAAAATAAAAAAAATATAGTTTTAGTAATGTTATATTAATCAAATTTGAAGTCTAAATAATATGACATCATATTATTTAAAGTTTTTATTAGGGCCCAAATGACGTAGCATCAAAAAAAGAAATTCAAGTCAGCTACCATGTCATTTGAACTCAAAATTTGATCCTAAAATTTGATCAGTGTAATATTACTCATATTTTTTATCATTCAAAGGAGGAATCGATCTTTCTTTCCTCCTTTGTATTTTGTAAGAGAGATAAAAAATATGAATGATTGTTTTTTTTGTGTTTGATAAGATGAAAAAAAAAAAATTTTATATATATTTTTATTAAAAAATGTATATACATATTTTTATTAAAAAATATAAATACATATTTTACCATTATATCTAGCAAGTTAAAAAAAAAGCTTATCCATCAACTTTTACATATTTCCTAATTTATTTATTCCTCAAAATTTTCAACTTTTTATTCTTTTATTTTTTTCTCGTATCAAATGAAGCATAATTCTAGAAAAATAAAATATAAAAGTAACGATCGAATGATATGACACTTACTTCTTAATAAATAAAAGTGAGACAAACAATACCTCTATATTGATATCACATTGTTTAATTTCTATTTTTTAGTCGGAATATCATTCATTATACGTAGAAATAAGATGAGATACAACTCCCGCACTTCCTTTTTTTAGTGCCATATATCCGAATAATGAACAAATTATTAGATAGCATTGCTTGAATATTAAGCCAATTAAGGAACAGTACTTGACACCGACGATGAATAGACCTAAACAAGAATATACTGGTGTTGCTTATAGTCTCAGCTAGCTAATCCACCATAATCACCACACCCTACCTAAATGGTGGTTCTGATGCCCTTGACCTGCATTCTCCACTCATTTTTCATTTACTTTTGAATTGATGCTTCAGCAATTTCCTTTTTGATTCATTCTAATGTTTCACGTGTCCTTAATAGGAATCTCCAGACTCCACAAGTCACTAGCTACAGCTTGCTTGCACGGGAACGAGATTCCTCCCGATATGTTTTGTCTGAGAGTAATATTATTTAGACCTAAAAATTTGACATAATTTATTGAATTAGGTCAATTAATTATATCTCAATAGCATTGCGCTTTGTCTAATAATTTTTTTGACGGATCATTAATTATTTACGAGTGTGAAACTCAATTTAAAGGGAATATCACTTTCATTACAGAAGTGAATGACCAAGATGAATAGCGTTCATGCATAAGTTTTCTCAATAGTCAACATTATTGGTATTATTAGTTGTTCTTTTTTCAAAGGACTTCCTTCCCTTATGGCCTACAAACCAACTCCATGCACTTTCTGAAATGGAAAGCGCTATAAACACTCTAATATCATACTTGCAGTTGAGTTATATCTATCTTAAAGTGATTTAACAAATAAGATCATAATATTTAACATTATTGTTTCTGAAATAATAAAACTTAGGATGAATGATATTTCACACTCTAAAAAATCTTTAAATACCCAATTTACACAATAAAAAACTAAAATTCTCACAATATATTGTACCATCAATTATGTAAAAAAAAAAAGCAAAGTAATTTGTTTTAGTAACATTGAGTACCAAATTTTCATGTAAAATACATAAAATAAGTAACCTATGAATAATTGTGTACATAAACAAAATTATGAAAAATACAAAAAAAGAAAAAAAATGTCAAACGAAGCAACATGGGTCTGGACCACGTTGATATCTTTTTATATCAAGAATATTAATCTTTTGGGGTTCGTTTGGTTGCCAAATTAGAAATAGATAAATAAGATAGAGTAATTCAGTCTAATACAATACAAAAGGATAAAAGACAAAATTAAATGAGGTATTAGAATAATATGTAATTTTATATAGTGTTTGACAATATACAATATAAACGTTGGATAGTAGTTATTTAATCCAATCGGTTGTTTGGTTAGAAAATTATTTTATTATATTAATGTTAAAATAACAAACATATATTTCATGGTACAAAATGTTATTTGGATGGGGTCTAAATGAAAATAAAAAATATTATTTATACCTAATTTGTTAACCGTATTAAATGACCTAATGCATGTTAGTCGTTGAATTAATTATTAATGGATTCCAAACATTAGTCGAGATTGCTTATATTAACAAATAAGATTAGCAAATTAATTTCAAATAATGTTGCTCAATGTACGTCCACATGCAGTACACTGTACACCGTAACTGTTTTACTAATTAATGCTCAATCAAAACCATGCTTTCAGGATCACATGCGGTTTCAGCAAATAGAATCATAGACAGAGTGTTCTATATATAGCAGCACAATCCCCATACTTTATCGTTGTAAGGTTTTGTTTGCTGGAGAGAGAGAGAGAGAGAGAGAGAGAGAGAGAGAGAGATGGAAGTGACGCAAGGTCTTCACATGAACAAAGGAGAAGGAGAGATTAGTTATGCCAAAAATTCTACTGTACAGGTAACTCTTATAATTTTTTTATTTTTTTTTGTTGGTAGAAAAAAAGGGTGGGACAATAAAGAGCGTCCAAAGACTACTCTGATAGGTCTTAACCTTGCCTATTACTGATCTCGGAAATGAATCTAGTTAGGTTAACATATCATCAACTACCGAGTCTCAGTGTAGACTCCAAGTCTCAAACCTCTGACCTCAGGATGAGAAGTTCGGCCAGTATGCTAATGGATCACCCCACTCCATCTATAATTACCTGATTTTAAATAATATCCCCATGAATTTCTAATCCATTTATAATTAACTTGCAGAGGAAGATTATATCTGTTGCTAATTCAATGGTTGAGGAAGCTGTGGTAGACATTCTGTGCAAAAACTTCCCCGAGAGCATGGGCATTGCCGATCTGGGTTGCTCATCCGGATCCAATACCTTAATGGTGATCTGGGAGATCATAAACATCGTCTGCGCCACGAGCCGCCAAACAGGCCGCTCAGTGCCGGAGTTGAGGGTATCCTTGAATGATCTTCCTGGTAATGACTTCAATGTTTTATTCCTTTCATTGCCAGCATTCTACAAGAAACTCAAGGAAGAGAAGTGTACGGGGTTGGAGAGGTGTTTTATATCGGGTATGCCCGGTTCATTTTATGGGAGGCTGTTTCCTAGCAAAAGTATACACTTTGTGCACTCTTCTTCCAGCCTCCATTGGCTCTCTCAGGTTAGTTTCCCATTTCACAAGCTCTGCCCATCGAGTAATATTATTGGAATTTAAAAAATTGAACTAATTTACCGTTTCTTATGTCATTGTGACATCATTATATCAATAAAATTTTTAGAGAAATTTTTTAAATTCCAATAGAATTACTCCTCCCTTTTAGAGAAAAGAAATGAAAATACAAGGGTGTTTTTTGCCATTTCAGGGCAAAGGGTTTTAAGTCATTCTTAGTTTCAATAACTTGAAAGATGCACTTGCAAGTTGCACGAATACTAGACTTGGAAGACACCATTTTCTTCCATTCAAGTTGTGCAATTTGAGAAGTTGAGCTTGTGAGCATGTTGGGTTTGAGTCACGTTGGATTCAGTTTCAAGTTTAAATTTAATCCAAGCCCAATCATCAAAATTAATTTTTTTTATCAAACTCAGTTTGGTGGTAGCTTGTGAGTTAAAGCCGAGTTCAAATAAAAAAAACCCAAAAAATCTGTATAATCAACCATCGAATTAAACCCTACAAATTTAAGCCTTACCAAAAATCTAAGAAGGGAAACAAAAAAAATGGATATAATCTGGAGTACTACTTCTGTATAAGCTTGAGGCAATTTATCTTACGAATATGAGTTATTTTTATTTATCGATAAAACTTATTAATATACATGAACAAATTTGAGTCGAATTGAGCCACAGTCAATTTGGATTCAACTCATTTATAATTGGGATTAGAGATCTAATCCAATGAAATTATTTTTATATATGTTTTTAGAATGAACAGTTAAAATTTAGTGTGAGTTTGAGCTATTCAGATTTTCAAGAGAACCCAATTCATTATATACTCTTACCAAATGTTTTTTTTTTCAGGATTGGGGGTTAGATGAGATTGGATTGGAGTGTAGTGGAGTGTTTTTTCTAGCCCATTCCATCACTGCCGGTTAGGCTGGTTTTGTACCATGGTTAGGACCGTTTTAGTAACTTTATTACATGTGGATCCCATAGCAAAAAAGGTTTGGAGGACCACATGGCTCTTCTGATGCATTCCACGAAGGGCGAAAAGGGCTTGTCATTTTGCAATCTAGATAATGCTCAGTGTCCACATAGATCGTATGGTCTTGATTGAATAAGGTCTTCTGCATGTGCTTATTACAACTATAGCATTTGGGCAATTCAAAATTCAAATCATTTGATAAAGCCAAACAAACACAAATAAACAAGGCATTAGATGGCACATCCCAACTTAAAACAAACATGCCTGCATTAGTATGCTGAGAAACATGACTGGGAAAGTCACCCTTCGAACACCCCACCCACCAAAATAAGCACAAAGCTCCTGAAACATAAAGTACCAGAACAACCTAGATCACTTGTATCAATTTAACAATTAATCTTAAAACATATTTTTTAATCACACCAAATCTATTTTAACCATACCCACTGTAAAGTCATCCCAGTTATAGCCTAGTAGCACAGATACATATACGAGTACGATACGATATAACTATAGTTTGAAAATGTTTTATTTCTTAATCTCTTATATCCCTAATGTTGTAATAACATTCTAAAATAATTTTATGTCCTATGTAATTTTAAAGTTGAAGACGTGCCACCCTTCCAGAATTCTCAATTTCAATTAACATTTAATTGAATAGACTTTATTGAAATTCAATATTCAAGCCAACTAAATTAATTATAAAGAATTGGTAAATCTTATGAAATATGTGATGCACGTCCAAATGAATCTTAGAATGAGGAATCCCCATTTGTATGATTCATGGTTTCTAAATAACTCATCTCAGTAAGTATACGACCGTATTGATCGTAGAGATATGTGTCTGAGGTGTATGCGTCAAGTATCCAACAATAAAAAATATTTTATTAATTATTCGATACATACGAAAAATATCCGATTTGTATATACAAGTATCTTACGAATATCGATATTCAATATGTATCAAATACAAATATACGTAATTCCGATTGAAATATTCGTATTTTATAGGCTATATTAAATCTATTGACTTGCATTTCAACCATCACTTGACATGGCGTTACATAGCTACACATTTTAAGTCAACTTTTATAGTCTATATGACATTGCTCTTTTCCTTATCCAACAAGCTTGTACCGCCCACCCCCATATGCTTTAAACAAACATGCCCTTTGATACATTATGTCGAAACATATGGTGGAAAGTTCTCCCAACGAATGCCCCCACCTAAAGAAGCACAACGCTATAATTCATATTTGTATTAGCCATTTCATAATAACACATGCATTGCTAACATGTAAATCAACAGGTTCCTGCTTCTCTGGACAGCAAGGCTAGCGTACCTCTAAACAAAGGCAAGATTTACATATCAGAGACGAGCCCCATTTGTGTCCTGGAGGCGTACTTGTTGCAGTTTCAGAATGATTTCTCGCTGTTCCTCAAGTCACGTTCGGAAGAGATGGTTCCCGGAGGGCGCATGGTTTTGTCATTTATGGGCCGGAGATCCTCAGAATCGTCGGCTGGACAGAGTTGCCACCACTGGGAGCTCTTAGCAAAAGCTCTGATGAGCATGGTTTCAGAGGTATATTTAAGTCACTTAAATTTTTTGTTTTCACTCCAGATAGCCCCCCTTCCACCCCTTTACTATTTTATGAGTAATTTCTCACATTTTCTAATATTTTTATCACTATTATAATTATTTATACCATGGTACCCAAAAAAATGACAACTATTGTCGTGGCACAATGGACAATGACGGATATTGTACTGCATCATTTGAGATGAAAGATTTCTTAAAAAAAAACTAGTAAACATAGCATTTTCCTTCTTTGGTACACCTTATCCGGCGGCACAATTGTCTGGGTCAGTGGAATTTTACCCCACCTATGTCGGAAAAACTCCAAAACTAGATTTTTTGGCCCGAAGTGAATCTATTACGATGACCCAATATCACATCGTTTGTTAAAATATGTATCGAGTAAACGTTGAATTTTCGGTAGATAAAACTATGCAGACTCATCTCACAATGAATAATTGCATAGCAGGTCCGGGTATATATTACACTTACTCTACAAAAATAGGAATAATTGATAGTTTACTAATAATAATTGTTGCAGGGACTTGTGCAAGAGGAAAAGATTGATTCCTTCAATGCCCCATACTATGCACCATCTCTGGAGGAACTGAAATCTGAGTTTCAAAAAGAAGGGTCATTTAATATAGATCGCATTGAGGGCTTTGAGATTGATTGGGATGGAGGTGCCTCAAGCAATTGTGTTATCCAAGACCAGTTCACCACATTGGCAACATTATCGAGTGGTCAGCATGTGGCTAAGACAGTCAGAGCCGTGGTTGAGTCGATGCTGGAATGTCATTTTGGAACAGGAATCATGGACGAGTTGTTTAGAAGATACAGTGAGATTGTGGATGATCATTTATCCAAGACTAAAGCCAAGTTCATTAATATGGTCGTTTCTGTCATTAAAAAGGGTTAATTTGGACCTAGAAAATAAAATAAACTCAAGTACTAACGTAAAAATAAAATAATGCTGCTTAGATTTAATAATTGGAAACCCAATTTAACAATTTAGTCCATTGTTGTCTTGAATGGATAGTGGGTTTTGATAAACGTCGAGGTCCTCTGTTCATCCAACGATTTCAATTTGATAAGTTAGCTCTAGGTTGTATTATTGTCAATGACAACTTTTGAAATTTTATTTGGAGTGGTACGTAGGTGTATACTTATTTGAGCAGCATGCAGTGACCAAAAGGAGTCACATAGCTTAGGAAGTGGGCATGTACCTTGTCTCTTGTAAAAGCCTTGAGAATCCCAGCTTAATAAAGATTTTGCCTAAGATTTGCTGCTGAAGATACTCTTTCTTTTAATTTTTTTGAAAAATATTATTTGAACCTAAAAATCTGACATAATTTATTGACCTAATAACGTGGCTTCATTAGAACCATTGAATTAACACCAGTGCCATGTATGACCATTTTCTCGCTTATAAATTTTCTTGTCCTTGGACAAAGAACTATTAATTATATCCCCGAAGATAATTATTAAAAACCCTATTTATGTCGTATTCATGATTACAATTGAATTAACGAGTCTCATATGAAGTGATTGTGGGATGCCTATGTATGAGCGATGAGTGCATGCGTACGTACTTTTTGATAAAAATTACTCAATAACAGATAAACAAGGAAGCAAGTGAACCCTATTTTTTTGAATATGTAGTAGTTATTATCTTACAAAGAAGGGTGGTTATTTGAAGGAGTGAGATCTATATTGCCTAATTGTTGAGTTATCATTAAGAAGTCACGGTTGCACTAAATATTTGCTTGTATGTGAGGAACTTAGTACATGCATTAACACTACGCAATGCTTGTGTAGCCCAAAAACAAAGGAAATATCAACATATCCACGACGCGAGAGTCCAATGCATACTTGTTGCAGTTTCATAAGGATTTCTTACTATTCCTGAAGTCGCGTTCGGAAGAGATGGTTCCCAGAGGGCGCATGGTGTTGTCGTTTATGGGTTGGAGATCCAGCGATCCTTCGCCTGAAAAGAGTTGGCACCAGTGGCCGGAGCTTTTAGCACAAGCTGCCATGAGCATGGTTTCACAGGTATTGCCTTATTCTTAGATAACTTACAAATGAGACTAGGGTTTCTAAACAGTATGGTATAAGTGCCAAACAATCTCATATCTCTTGAGGAATTGTGTGGGAAGTAGTTTACGACAGTGATGATGACCTAATTCAAATAGACAACATTATACAAAACGGGTCTGAGATGTTACTATACGGGTTACAGTCATTGAGTCTCGTGGTGTAAATGCCACATAGTCTATACACTAGCTCCTTATCTAGAGGGAGTGCGGGACGGTGACAAATGATGTAGTGGTAGTCATACTCCCAAATCCTATATTATCTATGCTGGGGATGGGTCCCAAACTAGTATGTTTGCATTTAAGGGGTAAATTATGATGACTAAATTAGAGATTCTTAGATAAAGTTTGCATGAAGTAAAGGTGAATTTTGAACTTTTCTTGTATAACAATGCCTACTTCAAAATTTACAATATGATGCAGTGGGTAGTTATTTTTTTACATAGAGGGTTAATTAATAATTTTAGCAGGACTCATTTATCTATTTATTTAAATATTATTAATTAATAATATTAAGTCAATATTACTACGTGTGGTATTACCGCCGTAACAAATATTTCCACGAGTTTAGAAAGAGAACATGAACTAGAGCTTTTGGAGAAGGTTGTGGCTCATGTTGGTGAAGGAATTCTTAAGAGGTTCATTGTACTGGACTTCATAAAGGCCTCCAAGTCCATTTTCTGGACACCTTGGGGCCCATTAATTTACATATGCACTTCTCAGTTCTGATTTAGTTGGGTTGTTTGCCATGTCTGTAAATGTTTTTTGATCCAATTTCATTGGGCCTGGGAAACATAACCAAAAAAGGTTTTTGGGTCAAGTTATACACAATTAATCATCTTTTCAGTTCGATCAAAGACATATCATCGACGCTGGAATTAAGGTATTCATAAAAAATAAATTTCTCATTACGTAATCCCCAAAATTACTAAAGTTCGAACTGAAAACATTTTCAATATACCTGAACCTCCTTTACTTCAAAGAAGACTACCGAAGCAAAGCAAATTAATTGCTCACATAACAATGCTTCTATTACATTTGTCACTCGGGTAGACCCGCAGGTCTTGATGTGCCACACACATTAACCACCATTGAATAAATGGGTCTCCTAAATATATCTAATAGTAAAAAGTTAAATATCATTTAGTTGGTTAGAGTCGGATTAGCGATAACATTTTTTAAAAACTTCAAATACTATAAACATGTGAATGCAATTACAACATTATTAGAAGCAATAAAATGGTAGTACTTAAAACTTTATTTCTTTTCGATTGATAAAGTGTGGCCTATGATATGAGGGAGAATCCAGAGTATTATTCCTTCATTGTTGTATATTCAAAAAAAAAAAAAGGCATGATCATTGCTTGGAAATAAGTATTGATTAGCCACATTCTCCGGGAGAGTTTCGGGATGGTGTTTCGTTTGTATTCATGTTCCTTTTTCTCCCTTGTTTGAAGCTATGCCTTATACCTCTGCATCTCTAATAGCTTTTTTCTGGATTGTTCATCTGACATTGTAGCAATGCCAGCTTGTATATAACAGATTTGATGCATATATGAATGATTATAGAATTTGTAGGGGACAAGCGTGACCCCGAATTCAGATGCCTAGTGGAGCACATTGTGAAATACATAAAAGTCAAGAATGATTGGTTGAAGGTGTGTTTGAAGTGTTCTAACAATGCTCTAATGGGTGTGGCTGTCGATTATACCCTTCCACATAAAGCCCGCACGAATTTAAAATTGACACGGTCAATTAACACATATAACCATTCAAGTTGGTGGTTTAGTGGCAAACTATACTTGTTTAGTATCGTCTCTAACTCTCATGTGATTATCTAGTAGGATTCGATCTACGAGAGTAATGCAATTTGGTGGTTAATTTTAGTGACGTTTTGGTTACGGACTACCCTTATGAGTTAGTAGCTACGACGCAAATCAAATATTTTACAGGAGATAATTCTCAAGGTCACGTCTAAGGGAGGTTACCATCAATTGGTTGCCCTCCCCACTTTTTTGAGTTAAAAAAAATATCATGAATAATAAATGAGTTAGATTAGTGCTAGACCCAAATAATAGATTTAGTTAGTACACCGGGCAAAAAATATGTAAAAAAATTAAATAATATTTAATTGACATAAATATTAACATGAATACAACACGAATCAAACTGACACCCTTACCTATCAAAATGACAGGATGGCATGCACCCCAAATTCAAGGGGAAAGGACAAGGACACCAAATTTGACTCTCATATGGATTTCTGTGGGATATATCCAACTAAAGAGAGGCAGAAAGCGTTCCTAGCAAATTGATACTTTTATAATACTTTGCAACATAACCAATTCCACCGCTAACTTGTTCCTGTTCAAATTTGTTGAGCCCCAACAACATAAAAAATACCCAATTGGATGAGGAGTAACCCTTATTATTGTTTCCATTACATGCAATTATTTTGTGGGGAACATTCAATCAATGGAATGGATGATCAACTGGCTGTCATCTTCTACTATAATTGATCTTTCTTTATATTATTCCTTTTCTTTTCGTTTGACGGATTACAGAAATTTTGTGCATTGAACTCTTCTAATTATTGTGGCTAGATGCTACTTTGCTTTCTTCCTAAAAAGTTTGAATTTGAAAGCAATATTTTTTTTGACAGAGTATTTTCACAGACAATGATAAAAATTTTGTTTTTGGTACATAATTTTGGCCAGTTCAAAAATGAGAAAATTTAAAAATTACTTCTTAAATATTTTGAAAATAAAATGAAAATAGAGAGAAAAAAACAGAATTTTGGTTCTGAAATATTTGCCAAAACATTCTGAAACAAAAGAATTTAGATTACCAACAGATTTTTTTTTCATACTCAACTATCGAATTGTTTTTATTTCCACCAAAATTGATATATTTTGGTAAATTTCGAATGGAAACGAAATGAAACATTAAGAGCATTTTCAACAAGATTTTGTATTTTAGCTACTCACTTTTTTAATTCTTCAAAAGATTTTTTATATTTTAACTACTTCTTTTAAATATTATTTCTCATATCTTGCATCTTTGTTGGGACTATCAAAGGGAGAGAAAGAGAAAAAATGAAGGTGAGAAATAACAAGAGAAGAAAGAATATATTGTAAACTATTTACACATAATACTACAACGGTACTCTATATAAAATGTATTTTGCCTGAACATCTTTTATTGGAGCATGTTTTTTGCCTTTGAATAACTAAATTTTAACTATTTTGGAATTTTAGCCATTTTGTTGGAGACGCTCCAACACAGAGTTAAAGATTAACTAATTCAATTCTAAACGAGTAGTTAATTAGATGCTGTACATTTTGGTGGTTGTGATTAGGGGTGGTAAATGAGTGGGTTGAGTTGGTTATGAGTTGGATTAAATTGGATTTGACTAATTAAATTAAATCCATTTTTTACTCATCTAGTAAATGGGTTATAATGGGTTGAGTTAAACCGTTTAACCCATAAAATAATTAAAATTTTTAATAGGCATATTAGTACACCAAAGCGCGCACACACACACATTAGTAGTATACCACAATACAAACATATACACGCACACTAATACACCAAAATACACACAAACTAATACATTACAAATATACACACTAATACACAAAAAATATACACACATATACTAACACAAAAACTAAAACACATTTAATAAAAAAAAATACACATATAATGAGTCGGGTCAATTGTGGGCTATGAGTTGGTTTGTGGGTCTCGAGTCATGGGTCAACTCATGGGTCTTGGGTCAATCAATCAGTTATGAGTCAACTCATGGGTCACAAGTCAACCCGTGGATCATGAGCGGTGTATTAGTATGTGAGTGTGTGTGTGTTTTGTGTATTAGTGTGTGTATATTTTGGTATATTAATATATATGTGTGTATTTTTTGGTGTAATAGTATATGTATTTTTTGGTATATTAGTATATTTATTTAATTTAATTATTTGTGTTATTTAACAAAAAGAAAAATACTCAACCCAATGAGTACTCATTTGTAATCCATATTAACCCGCTTAATTAAAATAAATTATATTATTCAACTAATTTAGAATTCATATTAATTAATATAGGTATCCAATTCATTTATTTATAAGCGAGTTGGACGATTTAATGCGTAATAGGTTAATAATACACCATGACAGAACGGAATTCACAAGCCAAACTACTCGGGGCATGGTGGGAATAGAAGCTGTGACCCACTCCAAAATGAGTACAATAATATTAGTGTGAGGCTTAAGTGGTCAAAGGGTTTTCATTTAGATCATAAAGAGAAGGAATGAAAACCGGGAAAAATGGCATGGTGACTTAACATGCTCTCTCTCTCTCTCATCAAACGAATATTGTGACTGTTGTTGATTTCATCTTAAATCCTTAAAGAATCAAAGAACAAACTAGCCACAATCAAGAGTTAAACATAGTTGTGGTCTGGAACCATGCCCGCCGCAGTCCCCGGGCTATTGTTTGATTAGTACGTAACTTCGCTCTCTTTTGTGGAATGCCTCCTCTCATGCAAATGTTGTATCCTCATACTGTGTGGCTCCATCCTTCGCTCCTAGTCCATCGAATGTGCGGTTTTCGTTGTCAATTGAGCATGCATTAAAACTTCACTCCTTTGAAAGAAATAAGAAACAAGTTTGAGCCTTACATGCATGCTTTGGAGTTTAGATGTAGACTAAATATGCCACAGGCAAGAAGAAATAGAACAAAAACATTACTCGTGGCATAACACACACACACACACACACATATATATATGTACAACTATGATTCAAGTAGAATAGGGCCCATGCTAGCTAGTAATGCAGGGAGGTCCAACGGATCACCATTGATGGTGGGGATCACCTTTTCTTTCTCTCCTTCCGGAAAGAGGGAGTGCAGCACCAAATATTAGTTACAGTAACCATGCTTTAGATTGCTCTTAAAGTTTATCATTTTTTTTTGGATTAAACCTTTTCATTATTCTTGTTGGTGCCTTTTTTTTTTTTTTAAATGAAAAAATTTGAAGATTCCAAGGTCAAATCTCATGAAAGGCGAGATTTTTTTTTTAATTTTTACTGTTCCTTAGATTTTTCCCTACGGATTCTCAATTTTCTCTCTTTGAATGTTCTATCATTGGACAATCATGTGAAGATCGATTGTAATTTTCATTTATTTTATCCATAGTGTATAGAAATTTTATGATCTTTGTTTACCATTAAAAAACCAATTATCTACCACACAGATATTTTATGTGCATATTTTTATGTGTTATGAAGGCTTAAAAAGTGCAAAGACTTGGCAGTTGGCGATTAAAGAAACAAATGTGGGGACATCAATTACTTTTTATTAAAATTGATTTCAATTCAAGCTGAAACATGTATTAATTGTTTTTCTCATTATAATTGTTTTGGTTATTAAGATGTTAATTTAGCCTATCAAATGCCTTACATTATAAAATAAGTCTTTAATTTAATTTCCACAAACTTAGTGTGATGCTGGACATAACGCTTTAGAGGTGCACTTGCCACTACTGACACTTTAGATTATTTTCGACCGGTGCCTAAGGATCCTAGGTCCAAACTAAAAGGATTTATTAACCAAGCCTATGGTTTGTTGGAGTATGGGTCATTGTACATAGACGTTTGACGGTGAACAATGGACAAAAATAAAATGACAATCCGGGGGGACAAAGATCTTATACATTGATCAGCAATAGCGAGGGAGATACCAAAAAAAATTAGCAATAGAGACGAGTCAATTACATATATCATTGTTTTTGTTTCTCTTTCCAATTTTCTTCAATTTTTTTTCAAATTTTCTTGGACAAAACCTATCCAGTTATGTTGTCAAGTTGCTATGAAATTGTTACAAGGACAAGGGTCGTCTTCACAATGTAGACAGAACATGTAATTTAAGGAAGCATGCGAAGTATAATCAATTGTTGCCTTTGGAGACCATCTAAGCATTAGGGACGGCAGTCTTGACTTATTGAGTGAGTTCCAATCCTGATAAAAAAAAAAAGTGAGTTCTAATCGTATCAAAAAATACATATTCAATTAACGGGGTAATCCCGCCAAAAAAAAAATACATCAATGGGATAATCTCGGATATGATATGACTAATTAATCATATAAAGATATAAATACTAAGTACAAAACGTCTCTATTAAAAAGTGATTTGAAATGACTTGTAAATTTCTCTGAGTCATATCAATGTGTTGGTCATATTTGTGCTACTTGCTGTTTTCTGCTTTTGTATGATAAACGGATCAAGTAGTTTAACTCAAGAACCCTGAATACACAACACAATCAATAAATAAGTTTGTGGATTCAGCATTTTTATTACATCAACAGAATTATTCTCGATTCAAATTAAGTAAGTTCATGTTAGGTGTGAAATTTTCACCACCTTCTTAGCATACTCTCCCTTTCCAAAGAGATTCCAAAAGAGATTTTGTATTGTACCAGAAGTCAATTTATTACTATCAAGCGGTTGGTCCAATGAGTAAAAATTCAAATTTTTTCATTCAATATTTAAGATTTAGTCTCCAAAGTTACGACAATTTGGTGGGATTAAACATACTCTTCAACAATCAAGACACATAGTGGGACATTAATTTCAGCCCCGACATCCATGCAATGGGGTCTTCTGCAGTTAGCTTTGCAATGTTAAAGGATAATACTCCTTAACATATATGCATATTCATTTACTACATCAAAAAAAGAGCCAATCTATACAAAAGAAGCAAAAAACATACAAATCTATTGTTTACTTTAGAAATAATAGTTTCACTTTATAAATAATCATGGCTTTTAATTCAATGATACTTCTTACTTTATGAAAGTTTTATCTTCTTGAAGTTAAAGATTTAAGTCTCTTATCTCTTCCAAAAAAAAAAAACTTTGTAAATACAAAAAATCATAACAAAAAGTACCGGATAATCAAATCAATAATTTGGATGGCCCATGATTAAACTATCATCAGTTTGGATTCTTGAGTCTTGACTCTGTTCTTGACCCAACTTTCGAACCGCTGTACGGTGAAAAGGGCCTCCCTAAACAAAATGATTGGGGTGTATTTTATGATAAACAATAGATGGTAGGAGGCCAGTGTGACAAAAAAAATACAAAAAATGTAAATGGAGCTGTTGGTGCTAATAAACAAGAGGCTTCTTTCTTTGTTTTGCTACAAATTTTCCATGCAAGTGGATAAGAACAAGCCGCTAGATTGTGCCAATAGCCCCCCACACCCCATAATTCAAAATGAATTCCCCACAACCCCCAACCGAGACATGCACCAAAGGGAATTATCAGTTGCATTTACTGCTAAAACAATTCTTTTTTGCCTATTTTAATGGTTGCTCAAACACACTGAAAAAGAAGTCCATCATTATTAGAATTAGGGTTATCAATTTTTAAAATGATCCATTCTTCCTGCATGAAAAATCGTCCGAATTCCCTCATGAATTTAGTTTTAACGGGTTCGAGTCATTAGTAAGTTTTATTAAATTATGTAGATACTAAGTATTTAAGTTATTCTGTATTGAACAATCTAAATTTTTATGAGTTTACTGGTTTAATATGGTGTCAGTGCGAAGCACAGGATGAAAAATAAGAAAGGAGAGAGAAAAATATCAATGTGGGAAGCACTTAAGTGTGACATGAGACAATGACATACATATACAAGGGGTAGTTCAAGTGACAAAGACATAGTTATAAATTCAGATGTCTTAAATTCAAAATTTGATAATCTTTGAGGTCAGGTTATGAAGATTTATTCCTAATGGATACTCTAGTCTCGGTGTGGATGATTTACTTTTGACTGGATTAGAGAGAAAATTAGTCGAGGTGCGTATAAATTAACTTGGATATCTCAGATCGTTGAACCAAAAAATAGATATTTTTTAGACGCATAGAGAGGTAAAATTCTTTGTTAGTGCTAAACCAATGATGAATGTTGCTCAGATTGGCCACTATCCTATCTCATATGACAAGTAATGATGAGAACCCAACTAACTGTAATGGGGAAAAACCTACTAATTACTTTTATTGTAGTCTAATATGGATAAAGTAGGGAAAAGTGACTTTATCCATGGAATGGAAGGATTAGAAGCTTTTTCAAATCTGGTATTATTGTTACATCATTTGAGAATAATGCAACTATGCACTTGTAAAAGCCACTGATTTCGGCTTATGTATGGGCTAGCAATAATTTGGTATTCACAAATGAAGAGAAAGTGGCTAATCATGTTATGAGAGATGACTTTTCATCTAAAGACTAAGGTCGGATTTATTGTGATTGCAAGTATTTATCTATCGAAATTTTACTATCTTCGAAATAGACGTAAAATATTCTTCACTTGTATCATCTAGACTTTGTTATAAACATTGGTCTCATGCATTTTGATACACAAAGCAGAGGCCGAAAAAGTGTTTAGTTGAAAATAGTTGCACAATTTAAACCCCAAAAATTCATATGTATTTTTGGCTATATGATTTTTAAATAGACCGAATAAGAGATTTTTTAAGATGTGTGTAAGCTGATTCAAACACTTATGATCATTAAAAAAAACCCATATGTATCTGCCCTGAAATGCGAGCAGATTCATGGTGAAGCACTTTATAATACCTTAAGCTCATCAAGGCAATCAGTTCTTTTGGGATAATCAACATCCCTTGTTCCTATGACCTAACTAGCAATGGTTTTCAGAATAATTTATAATCGACAAAATCTTTATGAGAGAGACAACCGAAAAACAAATTTATCCTCGTTTTGTAAACACTAGTTCTCAAAACACAAATCCACAACAAAGAGCGCTCAAGAAGAGAAAAAGTGGAGGAAAAGGCATGAATCCCTGCTGAAAAGAAGAAAATATAAACTCAATAGCAAAGCCATAAAAAAATTCTAACAAAGCTACAGAAAATTCTCTCTTCAAAGCTTGAATAAATTCCTTGTCTGGTGTCACTTCAATTCCATTTCCCTCACAAGAAAAAGAAAATTAAGTAAACCATGCCCCGAAATTCCTGAATCAGTATCATAATTTTAGAGCAAAATGTAAAACAAAAATCAAATAATATAAAAAAAATTCAAAGAAATACTCTTTCTTCCTTCCTAATTCCATAGAAAATAAGAACTAGGGAAAACAACCATGTACATTGCAGTGCGTGGTACTACAAGAGAATCTGAATAAGATAGCGAAAAGGAAAAAATAAAATGGAAATCCATAGAAGATTTCTTCTCTCTCTCTCTCTCCCTCTGTAACTCTTGGTACTGTTTATTTTTACTGCTTTTGTTCTTCGAATTTCTGGGCTTTGAAAAACCTCTGGTGCTTTTCAATGTAGGCATCAATGGTGAGACGAAACTCCTCGTTACTAAGACTGTCCACCTTGTCAAGAGAAGCCATCATAGTCCGCCTTTCGCCGGAGATTACCACTATATCACGAGTCTCTGTCTCCGATCGACGGAGCTCTCGCCGGGGCTTCACGGCGATTTCCCGTTTCAACTTCTCCGATTGGGTTCTCTGGAACCTCCGTATCTGCTTCGTCGCTTCCTCTATAGCATCCGTAACGGCGTCGCATTGCGGTTGAGAAACGGCATTTTCCAAGCACACGATCTGCTTACAGTTGTTGTAGTCGCCATCGGTCTTCCCCTCCGTCTCCGGCGCCAGCGATGATGGGAGAATTTCACCGTCAGGAGGATCGGCAACCCTTTGCTGAATCTCACTATGACGGACATAATCGTCATACATATCGGTGTCGCCGGTGTTGTTACCAGCATAGTTTTGGCGGGAAAGAACAACAAGCGCAATGATAATTGCGTTTCCGATAAAAAATATGGCGTGAGGGCTGAGTAAGTAGACGGAGACCCTCATGACATACTCACCGGAGATTTTCATAACCGCCGGAAGCCGAGTCGTCGACCATGAGAGCAAACTTAGAGCCACGATGATCTCAAGCATTTGGAACAATTTCGTAATCTTTCGAAACCGACGATACCTCGCAATTGCTTTTGCTTTCTCAATTTTCACGTAATCGACGTCTAGAGAACTCATTTGCAAACCAATCCCAAGACGGTTACAAATTCAATCGACAAGAAAACGTAGAAAAACAGAGATCAATATAAAAACCGCCGTGGAAGACGATTTAAGAGGGTTTCTTATAGTGGAGGCGTGTCGGTTTTTCAGAAGACGGAGGGATTCTAAGAATGGAAACAGAGGGTGTTTGAAGAAAATGGAAGATCATAGACCAAAAATTTTCCAGGAAAATTGGGATAGAAAAAGATATTGAAGGAAAAATAAGGAAGGAAATCTGCATAGGAAATTAGAAGCAGAGTACTGTAAATACGGATAGGCATATAGAGAGCTACTGAGTCTATATAAATAATTTTCTTCTGGTTTGGGACCTTGGGATGGCTTTGTTTCTGGGCGTCTTCGAATGAAAAAAAATCCCTTGCAGAGGACGATTTTATAGGCATAGCACCCGGCAGTAACCCGTAATTTCATTTATGTCTATGTCGTTTGGAAAATTTTTGTTTTATCCTTTGTTTGGTATTGGAAAACATTATGGTGGTACGGAAAAGAAAAAAGTTTAGTATATTACCGAAAAAAAAATTGGTATTAAAATAAAAAACATTCAAAAAAATAGTAAATTTTTCTCAAAAAATGATAAACTCTGTCTAAAAAATGGAGCATGAACCCAAAAAAAATGCACTTTAAAAATTGATAAAATTTATCTAAAAAGTGATATAAATACCTAAAAAAATGATAAATGATGCGGTACCCTTTTTTTTTTTTCTTTTAGTCAACCCTATTTAGATATGTGTCGATGTCAATAATTCATGAATAATGTGTGTCTGAAACTCTGAAGTGAAGAAGGGAGTAAGTGAACCGAAATGCGACCGAGCCACACGACGACCAGACCAGACCAGACCACGCGTGGGCTAAGTACGCTTGTTTGGATAGGTTTAGCCGCAGGCTCTGATAATCTGGTGATCATATTCATATAACTAGGTTTCATGTCCAGCTGGATGTCTCTTTCCCCACGTGTCATAAGATCTGCTGAGATTGTAGGTGTCACCCATAGAGTGGTGTCTAAAACATATTCAGACTAATTATTTTTCAATTCATATCATATTAATGCCATTTCATTTTAGATATGCTGTAGTGGAGTTGCCTATGGTACCCAAAAATAATTTAATTGTCGTATCGATATTTATCATTTTTGTTAGCATTTTTATTATTGTTGTGGATGTTTGAATTATTATTGTGGTACTAAAAAAAAGTAATAAAAATAATTACCACAATAATGGTAAAAACACTTATAACAGTGATAAATTTATTCATAAAAATTATATATTTTTTTGTAATGGAGAAAAATAATAAAAATAGTAACAAAAATAATGATAAAAATACCTACAGATGTGATGAATTCTTTTGTTTTAAAAACACTCATAAAAGTAATAAATTTTATAGGCACAATATCGAATTTTTTTATTCGGTACCGTAGTCAAATTCGTGTTGTATTTGGATTAGAATAAAACTTTGCTACCCAAACTTATTTATCAAATTTTGTATCTCAAGTGATGTGTCAAAATCCTATGTATATAATATTTAATAAAGTTAATGAATCCCGCTAATTCAACTACACATACTGATTTAGGATACAAATTTTGGTAACATAACATTGCTTTTTGGATTAAAGTAAGCAATTTATAAAGCCGAAAGTTAGAATTATAAAAAAAATTCTCTCATTTAAATCATAACATATAGAATCCCATTAATCTAAAATCTACTCCATTCCTACTAAAACTAAATCAAAAACTCTTTAATTCTAAGACACTAGATAGAAGAAACTGATAAATAAACACAAAAATATCAGACATTTTATTTACATCATATGAATCAAACGTGTTTTTCCATTATAGTCAAATTATTAGTGTTTGATATTTTTCATTCATATTAAAAAATTGTGTAATTTTTATATAATATCGTTTTAGATTCACAGCACGTCTAAAAATAGCCACATTTGCTTGTGCAGCCCTTCCATGCCTAACCACCTAAATCGGATTGGGAAAGCCCCCTATATGGGCATGGGGGATGGATGCCCTTCTAAAATAAAAGTAGATCTTGTTTATAATGGCGAGATTAGGATCTAATCTAATGCTATATTTCCTTAATTAGTTCAACATGACACTAACAATCTTATACTCGTAGATTTTTAAGATTAGTTTTGTAAAAATACAATAAACTCCTATGATTTTTTTTTTATTGGGTATCAATCGTATTATATTATTTTATATTGAATTTGTATCCGTAGAGCTCTTAATATGTATGTTAAGGTCAGCAAATGTAGCGCAAGACCCAAAACTATGCTAATGTGATCTTTTTTTTTTTTTTTTTTTTTACCTTAATCCACTTGCACATGAGATTTTCTGTACTAGATTAAGATAGAGATCGTTTCGATGATGAATATGAAACAACCAAGAAAGGGTCCGGGTGAACACCCGGTTGATCCCCTCTGAAACTTAAGTCAGTAAGGATTGGAAGCTTGAGCACTGTATATCTTTTTCTTAATCTATTTTGCGTATCCTTGTTCATTATTCTAAGTAGTATTTATGCTTGAATTAGTAATGAATGCAAGGACACAGATAATCCCATTTCGATAGTTAATGATCTGTCTGCACTATTATCCATTGAGTTTTCTCTACTCATATCCTTATGTTATTAATGCTCGGATAATATGACATGTGGTCAGGGCAGGCCAAGAACCTACGACTATCACCGGACGCTCAAGTTCATCTGATCGGCAACTGACACCTACATCTGAGTGTTAAATGCTGGGGGCGTAATATCTTGGGGCTTGCCGAAGATATGTGATCGACGCAATGATCATTAATGTTTTTGCAATAATGATTATCAGTTCGGGGGCCCGATGACAAATAGACTCTTTAATTGTCTTGTCACAGTCAGTCAAGTTATCATTTAATGAGCTCTCATATCTCCTTAAATGTTGATCACAATCTACTCCATCGACTCCCCTGAGTAATAACTGCTCGACGCCATGACTTTTGAGTTTTGTAACAATTGTTTCAATCTACGTGTCAACTGGGGGACTGATGAGCCGCCTAAAGTTCCGTCACCACTATACCCACGTCTCTTATTAAAAATCAATTTCATTCACATTATCGATAATTCATACAATATCAATCAAACAAGTTTATTGTGTCAAAATATACAATAAAAGAAATTTCTATAATGAATGCGATCACCGCCTAGGAGAGCTTAGTCCAAAAAGAGATGACTTTTCCTCATTTCTAAAAAAATAACGAAAAAAAAGAGGTAGTTGACCCCTCAACTAAAGTTTTTAACTAATTCACATTGCCATTGAGAAGGTTATTAATCATTTTATTAGTTTTTTTATTTCCAAGTTCTTATTATGTTAGCATCCAATCGTGTACTAGATTGGGTAAAAATTAGTAGCCTTAAATTTCCTTTCTAGTTCCGTACAAAGTTCTAATACGGGCAGTTAATGAAGGCTAGTGAAATTTTTTTGCACAAACAATCAGAAATTATAATCCTATCAGTGTATTTAGAGTTGATAATCGAGTCAAGTTATTCAAACTCAACTCGAATTCAACTCATATAAAATTTGATTCAAAACGAGCCGAACTCAAATAATTTTTTAGACTTGTTTAAAAACTAAATTTAAAAAACTCAATTCGTTTATATATAAAATAATTGAACTACTTAAGTTTGATTTGTTTTGAAATCGATTCAAACTTGAATTTAAATAATTTTTTACATACATTTAAAAAAACTAATTCGATAAACGCGCCTCAATTATTCACTCTAAGTGTACTCCATCGGCCAAAAAGAGTGGTATATTTATTGTTTTTAGCCAAGCTTGGGCATTTAAGAAAGAGGTCATCATGTGGAATAAGTAGGCTTTTTTAAGACGAAATTATATGAGACGATAGCGACTGACTGCAACCCATTGCGTCCTTAGTGTCATATGTGGCCAGGAGTGACAGTAATGTTTATGTGGTCCGTAATTGTATTTCAAATCCAAAGGTTCTGATTTAGGTGCCATACCATGGCTAATAGTTTGGTGATTTGACATCTTAATTAAGATACAACCAATGTCCAGACTTAGACATTTTTTAGGTCAAACCCAAAATTGGACTTTCGATCCCGGCTCGGTACTCCTACCCCATCATTATCTTCTTTTTTTTATCCAATGAAATAATAACATAAATAAAGATATTTTATTTCTATGATATTATACTTTATCTTTATCATCAATAATTTCAATAGCAGTGATAAGTCTTTGTTACGACAACAAAAAATAATTTTACATCATTTTACTATCGTTCTAGGACAAACGGTTCTTGAATTATTGTTTCTTAACTTTTCAATATTTATTACGCGTTTTTGTTTTTGTTTTTATTAGGGGCTGTTTGTTTGAGGTATGAAAGTGATACAAGAGGATGGTATAACGAAAATAGTACGTGAGACTTACTTTATATCGTGTTTATTTAGCTTATTTTGGACTGTATTAATTTTCGGGTCGTAATATCGACCCGCTATGAACAGTGTCCCTAATGCCTTGTACAAGGTGTTATTCAATATCACCAACCCGGTGGTATAATATCTTGGTACAAATTTGAAGGAGGTATTAAAATGTAAAAAGATCCAAATGCCCTCTTCTTATTCTTAAGCTGCAATTGTTGACTTTGAATTATGAGGTTAAAATTGTCTTTTTACACAATAGCCGCAATTGTTGACTTTTTAAAATAGGTATTACACAAATAATGTTTGTGATAAACAAACAAGGGAAATGATGAGATTATAGTTTAAGACCGGAAATAATATATCATTGAATCGAAGTGGAATGGATATAAAATTTTATACCGTCTAAACCTAATACCTGAAACAAACATGCCCTTAAGGTAATTGTTTCTTTATTATAGCTAGTGTTATCCTTATGTATAACAACAATATTCTTCTTCCCTAAAAAAAAGAAAATGAGATAAACAAATTAGATTAAATTATTGACTATTTGATAAATTGATCTCAAATTGCTTTAATCTTGATAAGTCTGAATTATTTATTTTTTCATTTCATTAAAATAAATAATTTTATAGAGTAATACTATACTAACCAAATTTTAGGACCAAATTTAGAGCCCAAATAACATGACAGTTGAATTGGACTTCTTTAATTGTTGTCATATCATTTAGGTCCCAATAAAAACTTTAAATAATATGTTGTCACTTTATTTGAACTCTAAATTTAGTTAGTGTTGCATTATTGAATTTTATAAGGTATTGTGTAAAAATTGATTTTAATTAATCTCATACAAGTAAGAATTTAACATAATGATGATAGTCCATTGAATAATGATAGCTCTTCAAAAAATATATATATATTTTATGTACCTATTTAGCCCCACTCAAGAAAAAAACCTGACTCCGCCCTCCAACAGTGATTATTATTCGTAAAGAAGAAGAAGAAGAAGAAATTGTAAATGTGGTGATGATTGTATTTGTAGGGAAGGGAGCTCAGAGTTTTGAACTTACATCAACGTGAATCTTTGCATTGCATTGCATGGGGAATTCATGATTTTTGGTTGAAAAGAAAGCAAAGAAAAAGCTGAGGAGACAAACGTGAACTCGTGTGGTTCCTGTGGACGACAACCATATAAGTTCGTGTACGGCCAGACGTGTTTCACTCGCAACCCGGTACCCTCACCTGCCATTACAGTGGTCACGTGACCTCCGAACTACCTGTACGAAAACAAACAGCGGAGACTAGTTTTCTTCGGCAGGTAGGATTATCGCACTTTTCCAATCTCACATTTATAAGATTCAGGCCTTCATCAGAAAACCCTGCAGAGAGAGAGAGAGAGAGAGAGAGAGAGAAACATCCTTAAGCCACGCGATTTGGATCGTCCTTTCATTAAATTATAGGAAAAGTTTATCACGATTTCTCTTGCTTTTTCGTGAATTATCATGATGACTTTTTTGGGTATTTTCTTTATCTCAAATTTCTTGGGAACTATAGATCTGTAAACTTTGTTTTATCCTCTCTCTCTCTCTCCGGTGAAACTACTTAATAACTTAGCAAACAAAAAAGAACAAAAATGGAAGACCTTCAAAGATCATCCTTTGAACTACCGAGTGGGGTAGTCCATTACCCCCTCATTCTGGTATCATCATCCCACTAATGAGAGTCTATCATAATAGTCTTTAAATGCTTTTTTTTGCCCTAATCTTTTTTTAATAAAAAATATAAACTATAAGTAAAGTAATGTTATTGGGACCTAATTTATTGAACTAATTTGCTGACCTAATTTACTATGATCTTTGTATTGACTGTGGGGGTCATCAAACATTGAAACTTAGTGTTAATCCAATGATTCTACTGCAACCGCATCATTATGTTAATAAATTAGATCAATGTTTTAGGTTTAAATAGTATTACCCTTATAAGTAATACTATTTAGAGTTTCATTTGTTAGTTTGATTTACTACGACATTTAGATTAATTGTAAATTCTATTGGAACTTACTTTTTATCAAGTCAACAATGAGTTCAAATATTTAAGTCCAAATACCATTATTCATAGATTATATATGGTATTTGTCTCGTGTTTGTTGAAACTAGAATTACAAAATATGAGAAAATATTGTATATAATGTATACATCGAATTCATATTTAAATATAATAACATAATATGCATATATATTTTTTTCAACCTTCCTCTTTTTCATCCATACGAAACACAAAAAAAAAAAAATCAATACTTTTTATTCTCCCCACTAACACGCCATAATATTATTACTTTTTCACTGAATCTTTCACACCTTTCAATGGCGTGATTTTGTGGTGGGATCACCAAAACAAAGTAAGGCAGTATGTGCTACTAAACTTGTGGCGATAACACCATTTAATAATATTTGGGACAACACTCGAGCCTTTCGGCTTCTATAATTAAGGATTGATTAAGATTAGGTACAGTTGATTTTTGATTCCACAAGTCACAGTTTGCTCAGAAAGAATTGCCAAATTAGATGGGTCCCAAAAGATAAAAAGTTGATCATTTCTGTCTCTAGGGTTTATATTTAGAACCCATCCAATCTGTCTAAATGATTATTCTTTTTTCCAAGCCAACATTTCCAGTGCTTTAGTCTTTTCCATGTTTCTTGAAATCATATTGCCTCCCACTTGCATTTCTCTCTCTTGCTTTTCTTTTCTATAGGTTTAAGTCAAATAAATATTACCTCCACACCAGGGAATATAGCTGTGGAAATATAATACTCTACACATTTCGCAATAACGACAAATTCGTATAATAAGTTGTCATTTAATCACTCGACCAATTCCAATAATAAAGGTTTTTTTTCTTGTTTTCCACTTCTGGCTAATCTTAGAGAACTTGGCTAGCTGAGGACAAGGCCAGATCGTTTTAAGTTGGGGCAGTGTTTGATGAAGTCACTTTTTTTCTGGAATGGATCAAAACTACACCAGAAATAGGGCACAAAAGTAATATGTTTTCAATCGAATTCTGTGTTGGTTAAAGGTGAACCAACCTATAAAACGATCAGACATATATGAAAGTGATTTAATTTTGGAGATTCACAAGCATTATCCCTAAGAAAGTACATACAATATGAGCCTAATTAACCTAATTTGTTTGTGACTAGTGCTAACTTTCCTAATTGAAGCTTGCTATTGAGGCTTGGAGTTACTGATCTCTCGGGCAACTACCCTATGTATGTTGTATCATTTCAGTACACATTACATCGATTTTGTTTACCAATAGATCACTTACCGTGAATTTAAGAGAACCCCATTATATATATAGAAGTGAGTCTTCCACTGATTCATTATAAATGAAATAAAGTACAAAAAACTATTTTGAGGGTTCGAGATCCATATGAAAGCATCCCTATCCACAAAAACAAGTTAGGATTACAGTTCACCTAATGGTGTCAACCAATTTAAAAGGCAAATTGATGAGATGCACATTCATATGAGTGTAAGGTAAAAGATTAAAGTACTTGCTTAACCAAAACATACACACCCTTTTGAAAATTAAACTTACCTATAAGGAATAATATAATGCAAATAAAGAATTTCGAGGACCTCTTTATTGGCACCTCAACAGAGAAAGTTAATAAAAACAAATAGAAAAAGCAACATGATAGGTCAGTAATCAGTTTTAAAATTTTACTGTGGCTTTGTTTTGTTGCCCCTTATCCGGCATTATAGGGCTGATTAATAAATTATATGTCATACTTTTGACTTACTGCATTCATAGTGGATTATGTTAGATACTTTTGGCATTATATATATATATATACACTACATTAATCAATCAATTGTCTATTCAAAGAGATAAAAAAAAATTCCCACTTATTTATAATTTATTGTGAGTATGTAAAACTTGCATGTTAGAAAATGGAGACATTAACCATGCATGACCATGCCCACATAACCATGACAAGTATGCTAAATTATAATCGATTGAGTATAGGTTAGTTGGTCACTCTTAATTCTCTTAATATTCTGTCAACCAACAAATCGGGTCGTCTCCTTACTAAATGCAAAATTGGATTTCTTATGCCTCCTTTTTGAATTTCTATTGTTCTATTGTGATGCATTTTGAATTTCTCTTTACTTATCTATGGATGCTTTGTTATCTCTGATGTAGATGAATTGTTTCAATTTATAATATTTGATTTTTATATTATAATTGTGATTTGCTAAAAAAGTGCTAGATTATGGAATTTTGAAAATGCAATTCCATGTATAAGCGGAATCAGAATAAGTAGAGAAACCATTAACCATATATGGACCTGGTGTTGGATATGTGATTAAAGGCTAGAGCTAAGGTACCAGTTTCGATATAACCTTGACTATATTTTATGGTAATTTTCAATACGGTATTCAAATAATGTAGTCCTACCCGTGATTAAAAGATGCTCTTGCATGCAATGAGCCAAATCTATTAATCTCAAGAAAAATCTGTTCACATTTTTGCATAAGATAAAAGGAAAAACCGTTGAAATTTATATGATGATGATAATAATAATAATAATTACATATAATTATTAATATTTCGTAATGTAAGCACATTGAATGATAGACTCAAAGGGGGAGGATGTCTAATTCTCAGTTTTATAGCCCTTCGTTTCTTGTACACAAGGTTTTCACTTATATTGGATTTTATGAGAGCTAAGCGATAAATAAATTTATTTTATTTTACAAAGATCAATTCTAAAATCTAGTTTCACACCATTTCTTCCAAATCTTTTTTCTATTTTTTTATGATGAGAAATTACGTACTTTAAGACAAGATCACTTTGAATTCACCCTTATAAAATAAATTCTAGATATCAGTAATCTTTAGTTCTCTTTTTTTTTATTCAACGGTTAGGGATATCGGGACAGCTTAAGCGCACCTTGATTTTTTTTTTTTTTTTGATCCGGTCAAAAACAAGTCATCTATTGGTCGGCAAAATTCGAATCTCCGGCTCTCATACAACCCTTACGGGCTAAGAAATTGTTACTGTCAAACCTTCCTTTTATGCATTGTATTTTCCTTGTGGTGTATTTACTTTGGAAGTTGAAAAGTTATTCTAATATTCTACCAACAATAATTGCAGCGAGCTTTCTTTAAAAATTGCCACTTTTGTTATAACTTTGCCTACCATGCATGTACAGTTTCTGTAGCCAAAGTGATTTGATGCTATAGATTCTGGAGTCTCCATCAAAGAATGAGCACTCCATTGATATGCTTCTGAATTTCTGCGATTTTACCAAACCATTTGCCAAATAATAGACTTCTACAGGTTGAAAATGGAACTGTGAGTGGCCGTGTGGCTCAACTTTTCAACCAGAGGTTGGTATTAAAAGGAAGACTTGGGAGTACCTTTGCAAAAATTAAAATTCCCCCCAAGAAAAAGCTGAAAAAACTAGATGGATGGTCACTGTCAAGGCTGAAAACAGTTCATATGATACCACCAAATATGTTGTGATTCATGGCGTGTTATGTTAAGTTTATTTAAGTCATTGTCGATTTATTTATGATTATGTATATAAGATTGTGTCGCACGGGACTCATATTGTTTATAAGTCCTATTTATCTGGTGTTGTTTCAACCCATCTATTTGGTGGATTTGTTTTTTTAGCACCGGAATCCATTAAGACTAATCTCAAACCTCTTATTTGATTTTGAGGTATTTGCATATTGTGTTTAAAATTGTCAATAGTCATTGTTCAGATTGAACGCTAATTAATGAGAGCATTGAGAGTCAACATTAATAATGTTTCCTCTTCAAAATTATGGAAAATACTATGTATCCTAAATTTGCATCCCAAATGAAAGGAGACGGTTGGATGAATGAGACTCGTCAACTTTTTAAATAGGACTCACTGATCCATTGATTCCCCTTAATTTGTGATACAAATTTGAATTACAAATTTAGAATACATAACATTGTTCCAAAATTATTGCGGGTCAATTTGAGAGGTTTGGCATTCAAATCTTGCCAAAGGTGAGATATGAATGCAACAAGGGAAAGTTGTCGTCTAAGTGCATGACAAAAATCTAAATTGGTCTATTTTTTTTGTTTTTTTATTCCTTTCAAATCGGGATGGATATTTGAACTACGACCTTGTTCCAAGTGGACCAAACTTACATTATCAGCCCATCGCTTCAATATCTCGTGTGACAGAGAAAGACCACAAACTTGATCGTAAGGGTCTACACAAGGAGTCCATCTGCGACCAGTCACAGGTTCTCCTTCAAGGTGTCCTTTTCTCAAATTTCTTTCATTAACTTTTGAAATTGGTCAATGAATTCTAATTTAATTCAAACTTAGGGATATAATGGGTCTATCATAGCCCGTTGTCTTAGTATTAAACCCATGTTTAGATTGCAATTTAATGATTGATAATAGGTTAAAAAACGAAAGCATTTTCGTTCAATCCCGTTTAAAAATAGATTCAAAACAGAAAGATTTTAAACATAGACACTCAACTCATTTCCAATCCAAATACCAATAAGGATCGATGAAATTGGATAGGACAATGTATATGCTGCTAGTTTTTGTTTTTTTTTTTTAACACAACACGTACACAACCCTTTAAAAAGGGGAAGTGCAAGTGAAGATATTTAAATAACACACAAACCCAAAGCAATCCCAATGTGGGATTGCCCAGTTGCCCGACACTCCGGTGGATTACCATAACAGACTAGCATGAATAAAAGTCATTAAATTAATGTCGAAAGAAACCATATAATATAATTTAAACCTGATATTCGATGACCACCGGACTAGTCTAATTTAATGCCATCTCCTATTACCCAAAACAAACAAACTCTTAAGGGAGATGAATTTATGAAAATAGTCAACTAAGAGGTTAATTTAAGCTCAAATAATGAAGGTATATCACGAATATCACTTATGATGGGTCAAGCTCAAGGACTTAACTCATATTATAAAGTCCGATTCGAGTTTATAGCCCAATTTTCAGAGGTCCAGCAAATCTAACCCAATGTGGTCAACTCAGTTGAGTTCATCAGGTTTAAAGAACTATTACATCAGCAGGGAGCATGCAAGGTTATCCAAAGCCTTATCATCTTTGTCTTGGAAATAGTCAACCCTCATGTCATCTTTGACCGAATCTTATGGAGAGCACCGTAACCGCCTCGTCCGTTGAGAAGAGACTACCTCTGTCGGATCAACTATTTAATTACTATTAAATCACCTCAATCCATTATGACCGCCAGACTAACTGTTTAATTACTATGAGTTATGAGGCAACTATAAATTATAAATCCCGTCAACACTTGGGAGGCATCACACTCGATCTAGCACATCTCTCATCTCCCTCTCATAGCTTGTACCTCTCTATTCTTCCTACACACTTGAGTCAATAAAATGTCGACAACCCTAGCTATTTAAAGTAAACGTAGGTCACGTTGACCAAATCACTATAAATCTTGTCTTTTTTCTCTCTACTTATCTATTATATTTTATATTGTTTACTTGACAGATGGTATGCAAATCAATTTATACATCATCAACTTAGGTCGGATGAATCCCAAATGAGGACACCTTGGCCTCAGGGTCAGCCCGATCATTCAGCCAATAAAGCCTAGGTTTTACACCTCACTTTAAAGAATACCACATAATTAATAGGTGTGATAGTCCTGAGCAAAAAAAAATAGGTGTGATAGTCTAAACAAAAAAATTAATTCCATAAGAATTAAACCCCACAAAAAACTTAAATTTAAACTAAAGCAAAAGATTTCAAGTTGAATAAATTTAGCCCATGAAATTCAAAGACCTTACATTTCAATTTTAAAAAAAAGGCAAACAATAAAATAAAAACTACTAAAAAAATCAAGTTTAAATTTACCATCATAATTTTTCAATCATTCATTCTCTCTCTCTCTATCAAGTTTAAATATGGTAACAAAAGTTAGAATATAAAATTTTAATTAATATTTTTACATTTCAAAATTTAAAAATTCAAATTTATTATTAACATTAACATTAAAAATAAAATATTTTATTTATTATTTTCACTTTAGCCTCCAAACTGTCACGAGCAGCTAAGAGATAGATTGTGGTGACAAAGTGAGTGTAGAAAAATACGAAAATATAAACTTTAAACCTTCATTATACAAGGATTCTCAAATTCTGCGAACCTTAGCCCAAAACATATATATTTAGGTAACATTTTCGTTTTTATGTTTTTTTTATGAAAAAAACAGAACAAAGTTTTATTTTTTTTATGATAAAAATTAAAAATATAAAACATATTTGATAGTCATTTATGTTTCAAAAATTGTGAAAACAAAAATAAAAAATTTATTTGGTATTATACCAAAAACTCAACATCCAACACCACCAACAACCACCCAACAGCCACCCACCGGCAACAAATTCACAACCCCTTTCCAATACCCAGCCACCACCAGCAACCAACAGCCACCACCAGCAACC